>CM050209.1:8445000-8725000 GCA_027475355.1 Coilia nasus
GCCAAAAAAAAACCCTGCTCCCAGGATCCAAAAAAACATACCCTCCCTAAAAGTCCTTCATGTTCTTCCAAGATGTGGTGCTTAATTAAGAGAGATAGACTTTTTAGTACTGGACAGAGAGATAACATACATGTAAGATTCTTCTTCTTCTTCAAAAAAGTGGTTAAAATAGCTTTAATAACAGCTAGTTTATAAAACTTATAATAGAAACTTGATGCCAACATATTTTGGCCTTTGCACAGACCTTCATCAGAACCAAAGATGTGTAAGAATCTTCTCATTTGTTTAAACTCTTACTTATTTTATTTTTTGTTATTCATTGATTAGCCGGCCTGTCATTGGGTTGTTAAGCAGCCAAAAGATAGGGGGCCGGCTCTACACAGCAAGGCACTTACTGCATTAGAAGAGGCGAAGGGGGCCTGGGCTGGGCTGTCTAATTGCCACCATGTCAACCTCCTCAGGGAACCCACTGGTGTAATCCTGTTGTCCACAACAGACACGGCTCCTTGGCCACCGGTGTTAAGGCACGGGCACGTTTAATTTGGGCTCCCCATGAGCCAACCTCCCACCCAGCCAGGGCTTCTTCGTACAGGAAACTGTTCAAAAGGACCGCAACATCAGAGCTAATTTATCGCTTATTTTTTAATGTATTTTTCATGTGATGTGTTTTGAATTATTCAACACGAATGTGTGGTAATGTTTGGTTTTGATGTAGATACTGTTTCATGTTTTAATTTGGCTTTTGAGGATATGTTGACACAGTCACAAATACTGGTGTCAGGCAGCTTAGGTTCTCCAAAAGAACACATGATCATCAATTCTCCTCTGTTTCCAAACGATTTCAAACAGACTCCTCAATCTAATGAAAAACAGAGGTTAGTGATAAATAGCGACCGTAAATGCGCATGCTGTTGTGAGTGCTGTGTGGATATATTTCACTGGATCGCATTTTAGCAAAGGCTCGAGTTAGTTTTGAGAGGGAATTGTTTGGCCTGGACAGAAGCTCTCTAAGTTCTGCTTCAGACACCACAGTGTGGAAAGGAAATGAGGTACTATTAAGCCCCAAAAAGTCTTGTTGTTAAAACAGCAGCTCCCATCTAAACTGTCCCTCCTTTGGCATTTCACCCAAAAGGCAATTAAACACTGTGGGTATGGCGCTGACCACAGGCAAAACAAACATTGTCATTTAGCCCACCATGTCCACCAGGTTGTAAAAGTCACCACTGAAAAGTGCCAGAGTGGGTTGCAGTAACACCCAAAGAGCAACCCATCAAGGCAGCAGTCAAACTGTCACAGCTCAACAACCCTTGAAACATAAGACAGAGAGAAAAGAAACATGCAACAGTAATGAAACAGTAGATAGGGCAACAAAAAAAGTATTTATATCATTTGAATGTGTGAGGGAACTTAGCAAATGCTGCAAGTGGCACTAACACTTCTTCTGTTTCTGCCAGATGGAAGCACCACCCTTTCAGCTGAAAGTGGAAAGCACACTCAACATAAATGTCTAATAGAAAAACACTTTTCTCTTTAAAGTCCTTTTGATGGATTAATAAAGTCACAATGTGTTTTTTTTTTCAATTAAATTGTACATGTTATAATTACAATGAAGATTTCTATTCATATTTTTTTGTCACCACTGAGCTATTCAAAGCTATTCGCCTAAACGGGAGTCATTTCTGGAGTTTGGTTAGGCTAGCATTCAGGAGTATTGAGTTAGCTTAGGCTAGCGTTCTGGAGTATTGTTCCAAGAAATGGGCTATCACTTACAGGAGTTTTAATAGCAGGTCATTGAGAGACATCTCCCTGTAACAATGCTTTCTTGTTTTCCAGGGCACATGATGGTACTGTGAGGTATGCAAAGGGATGCAGAGGTCTCATGTGAGTGTAATTTGTGGACAGAACACATTTTTCTAACATGAGCAGCACAGAAAAAAAAACACACGTAGAGAAGTTAATTAGCACAGAACAGCTGTATTGTGAGAAGAGCTGATAACAGCTGTCAGTGGGCATTAAACTCTCTTCCTCTCTCTCTCTCTCACACACACACTCTCTGTGTCACACACACACACACACACACACACACAAACACACACACACACACACACACACACACACACACACACACACACACACACACACACACACACACTCACACACACACACACACAAACTCACACATAAATACACCCTCCTTCTTACACTGTCCAGTTACACCTCGCTTTTTTAAGTGTTTGATCTCAATCTAATTTGTTGTCATTCTTAAACACCACATCTCTCTGCCTCTCTCTCTCTCTCTCTCACTCACACACACACACACACAAACTCACACATAAATACACCCTCCTTCTTACACTGTCCAGTTACACCTCGCTTTTTTAAGTGTTTGATCTCAGTCTAATGTGTTGTCATTCTTAAACACCACATCTCTCTCTCTCTGCCTCTCTCTCTCTCTCTCTCTCACACACACACACACACACACACACACATACTCTATACCAGTGATGTGATGGTGACAAATAAAAGGACAACAAACAAGGTCAAACAAAATTTGATCAGTCCACCTTTCCTTTTCTCTCAGTGCATCTTTCTTACTCAGTGTTTTTTTTTACATTTGTGCGTGTATTGTTTATTCATATTTGTTCTCATTCCTCAACACCCATTCCCCCTCTCTCTTTCTCTCTCTCTCTCTCTCTCTCTCTCTCTCTCTCTACTCATCACTCACTCTCTTTCTCTCTGTCTCTCTCCCTCCCCTTGCACGTGCGAACAAACAAGGGGGTTGGCCCCATCCCACCACGGCTTGGGGGGCCAGCATGCTGCATCTGGCCGCTGAATGGATGTGCGCATGGCCCTGACTGTCCTATTCAAGCCTAGGCGGTGGGGGCCAGGCTCCCGTGGAGCAGGCCCCGCTCAATGGAAGGTGTGAGGAGGAATGTTAATGGGCCCTAATTAAGGATGATGATGCCGATAAGGTGATAAAGTGAGTGCAGTGTGAGTGTGACTGGTGGTCATATGTAGAGAGAGACAGAGAGAGAGACAGAGACAGAGACCTAGACAAAGAAATAGAGACAGAAACAGACAAAGACACAGAGATGGGGGGAGAGTGAGAAAGAGAGAGAGAGAGAGAGAGAGAGAGACAGCAACAGAGAGAGAAAGAGAGAGAGAGATAAAGCAGGAGGGAGAGGGCAGTTAAGGTAGAGGTGGGTGGTGGGGGTGGGGGGTGGGGGGGTCGCTGTAATGGCCCTAGCCCCAGGGAAGTGTTTGCACTTGAGTTGCAGAGTGTGGATTGGCTCAGCTGGGGTAAAGGTGTGTATGGAGAAGATTTGATCTCACACTGTTTGGTCAATTACTTATTTACTAACAGCATTTTGATGCTAAAACAGATATTAGTGGAAAGGGTGTGAGTGTATGTATGTGTGTGTGAGTGTGTGTGTGTGGGTGTGGGGGCTAGGTGTGGGGGTGGGGTATAGGCCATTCTTACCTCTTTAAGGTAAATTTAAGTGAAGGAAACTGCTATTTAGAGTTACTGATCATCTGTAATCTTTCTCTTTTGGGGTGATTATAGTTTCATTGACAGATCAATGGCTCGAGGTATACCTTCACAAAATCTGAATTTAAAAAAGGCACATATGTAAAATTAACAGAGATAGGGTACGTAGCTCCAGAAAGTAAAAAGATTGTCACATATTTGATCCAAGCAAGTTTTTTTAATTTATTTTTTTGAACCACCACACAAAGCATGGAATACATGGCCGGGTTCTTACTTTCTGAAGCTGGGATCTTCATCTCTGGGAATTAAAGAAGTGCTCCTCTGCCCATTTAACTTTATGTTTTTGCTACACTCTTCAAGTCTGTCTGTTTGAATAGTCTGTTTCCAGCTCTTTACAATTGCATGCTGACACAGCCAGCAGTTGACTGCTAATGTTGACTCACAGACTTAACCCAGGCTGAAGGAAATGGCGCTTGAGATGATGTTTACACACAGGGTAATGCTGCACCTAAACCAGCATGTCCAATGGGCCAGTGCAAAGACTTGTGTGGATTCTAGGATTCCAGCCCAGTGACAATAGAGGGACAAATTGGTTCAGACATTTAATTAAATAAAGGGAATGGGACAAGGGAACTGTGAATGGCCATTATTATAATAAGGGGATAGACATTATTCACTTTAACAAATGACACCACCCACCACAAAAAAACACTCCTATGCTGGGAAAATAAACATTTCACTTTTCTCAATGTTAACGTGTACAATCATACAAGCAGCTTTTAAAAAAAAAGTGGTTCTATAGCAAGGAACTGCATACTGTACAATTATATTTTTACTTGACCACTCACGTACACTTCAGAAAGTTGAGCTGTTTTCTGGAAACTGTCAGTGAGGTGACCGACTTCAATGTCATTACAAAGTGGCAAACCACCGAGGGAGCTCAGACCAGGTCTGATCAATGAAATGCCTTTGTTGTGGCCTAAACCCCTCCAAATCCTCCCAAATCCCCCTCTGTCTCTGCTTTAAAGAAATTAGTTGACTATAGCAGGGAGTAATGTTGCTTATAAAGTTCCCTCTGGGGGAAAGTTGTCGCTACTGCGGAAAGTACAGAACTCAGTAAGAGAGAGGGTGAAAGAGAGGGAGAGAGAGAGCAATGGAAGAAGAGACAAAGAGAGAGAGAGAGACAGAGTGTGAGAGAGGGAGAGAGAGACAGAGACAGAGAGAGAGATAAACTTGCATACGATGTGTGTCCTGGGGGGTAAAAGGGGAGGATTGCAGCAGCAGCTCGTAAAGCCAAACCTTGACATGGTGGAGGACGTGACACGAGAGAGGTGCCCTGCCCTGGCTCTGAGATGGCCTTCGGGGCCTTACACTCCAGTTACAGCCCCCGCACTCAATTGTCTGCAGTGTGCGAGAGGCCACGGGGCCAGACGCTCCCTATATCATACCTGTCAACAAGGGCTCGAGCTCCACGGAGACAGCCACAGAGTTTCGGCTAAAGGGGGAAGACCATGTAACGCGAGAACGGAAGAAACCTGGTCTGTCTGAGGGAAGACAAAGACTCAGAAGCACATAGCGCAGGCACAGGAACCTGCCCTAGAGGTTGGTGGCTTTGCTTGAATTGCTGACAATCTCCCTTGTGCGAGGACAGTGATGGAACGGTGGAACAAGCTCCGCCAGCAAAGTACAAAGTCTTTGGGTCAAGAAACAGGGCTTCTGCTTTTTGAACATAAGTGGTTCAAGACACAAGCTTACAGCAGGCACAGGAACCTGCTCCTGAGGTCAGTGGATGAGGCTGACTTGCTGGTGAATGACACCTGATGAAGGCTATACAACTGAAATGTTGGTTAAATAAACTGAAAAAGCCAGCAGACTTGTGTCACGACTGTTTATTGTTTGGTTCTTTGTATTATTGTCAATGAGCACCCCAATAAGGCGTGCCTTTACTTTTTACTCCAAGTAACTGGGCTGAATTACTGACAATTTTGTGCTGAGCAGTGATTGAACTAGCAGTGAAACCAGCTACGTCACCAACCATGTACTGTATGAAGTCATAGGTTAAGAAACAGAACTTTTGCTTGTTTGAATATAGCTTGTTCAAGGGATGTGAAAACATTTTGAATTTTGGACACACATATAGCCTATCTGTTAGTAAGGTGAATGCTAGGATGGTATGCTTTAAAAACACCATCAAATTATTATATACAACCATTCATTTACTTAATAGTTTAATTATATTTTCCATTACTGAGAATAAACCAAAAGGAGAAACAAAATTGGCTTCTTGTGCCATGAAAGGTATACCCCCATCCCCAACAAATTCAGATGTAAGTGTGCACAGAGAGTTAATGAGATTCAGGTATTCAGTCTTGCTTGGATGTAATATTTCATGAAACTCCAAAACAATTTTCCATTAAAAATAAGAATATATTAATATGTCAGTGTTATATCAATGCTCTTTTGGGTGTCAGATAATAAATAACTGTACTGTCATACTACAACAAGAACTTTAATTACACAAATGAGTAATTGTTTTAAGTGAAGTTTGATGATAAAATCTAATGTTATGAAAGAAAGTGTGCCCACCAACTATGAAGAACCTGGTTAAATTGTTTATTTATTCAATTTTCGCAATACGTAGTTACGAGAGTTAACTCGTAAGCAGAATGCATCAAAATCTCTTGCTGGGCCTGCAAACTGAGATAACTGTGTAATGTTGATTTAATGCTTTCCGAGAGCGCCATCTCGTGGATGAAATAAAAAAAAACTATTGTGGTATTTTTTCTGGAAACTGGAGAAGATGGAGCCTCGAACAATTTATCACTTCACCGCGCTGTACGTTTTAGTCATGTTAAAACCTTACGCTATTACTCTACTGTGACTGCAGAAACTACAAAGTATGTGTTTAACTGCGAAATGCCAAGCTCTGCCATATTGGTTCGCTTCAGACAGGTGATTTTACTACTTCATATTTAGGCTAGCTGGTTTAAAACATTTGCTAATTACACTCAACTTAGAAACTACATGCATCATTGCTGGACTTTTACATTCTACGGTCAGGCCCATACATAAGTCAACAGTTGCCTTGCAAAAAATGATGTTAGATCTGATGGTAAACTTGACAAAGTTGTCTTTTAGTTACATAAAGATAAACTTCACCCCAACTTGGACTGACCTTGGATCTTAAGATACTGGCCTTCCTGGATATCAAATAGAACGTACAACTTTATATAGGCCAATGATATAGATAATATTAATATGAACCTTATCTATATCAGATTGTATAATGCTGTTCCCTTTGGTAAAGGAGGAAAAAGGGGTATGAATGTTATTGTTTCCCTTTCTCAAATTTTCATAATGTGTTACCATCTTTCTAAGTAAAGGTCTTCATTCACAGCATTTCCACTACAGCTTTGTTGAACATTGCTTACAGTGCTTCATTGATGACATGCGACAGGCCTGTTCACTAACTTAACATGTACAACTGCAGTCAACGCTCTGCAGAAGAAGAAAAAAATACCTCAGGGATTCCCTTGGGCTCTGTCAATAGCAGCTAAAAAATGTCCATGCGGCACAGCATGTAGCCAACCAGGAAACGTCCACAGCTGCCATTTTATTCATATGTGCAGATCTGGCAGGGGGTGGATTCCTATGAGTGTCTTATGGAGGTCAGTGCTGCTGACATCATGGTTGCTAAGCTTTAACTGCATGTTCAAATGGTGATGTGTATTATATACATCAATAAAGCATTTCTGTGGACAGTTTTCTTCTTTTTTGGTTCTCAGGAGAACATTCAGAAGCGCAAGCGAGTAAAACTGTAGAATCTGTAGAATGTACTTATGGGCCATGTGCAGTGTAAAACTCTGTGCAGATATTCATTGCCATAATTAGAACCTGTTGACAAAAAAAAACAAAACAAAACATTGATTTATGTAAGTTGAGGAAATATGTGAGACAAGTTTCTTTGTAGGACTATTAGGGCAGTTTCTTTTGGATAACAAGTCTATGTTATACAAGAATATGCATACAGATTCAAATAGACCCACCCATCTTCCTTTCTTTCTCTCTATGTGTGCTTGTTTCGAATAAACACTTAAGACATAATAGTGATGATCTTAGCCAACAAAAGAATGTCCTTCATTCAAGCGGGATGCAGGAACAATAAGTCAGAAATGTGACCTATCTGGCTGTGCTAGTTTGTGGTGTTTCTGTCTCAGTTTCTGGTTTCTTCTAGTTTGATATGCAAATAGATCAAGTATATTAGTCCAGTCCTTATCTACTTTGCAACCATCTGTAATGTGAAAATTGTCATGCTTTTAAAAATCTTTGTACTTCTTCAGTTGGCGGTCAGCGGGCAGTCAAACACCTGGTAGGCTGTCCTAAACATTCCCAAGACATTCAGTGTTTAAGTTTTTCAGTAAGCGTTCATTTTCTAAAATCAATTGTTCTAAGCAAAAAGAAACTAAGTTGAAGGATTTGACTATCTCACGGGCATGTCAAGCAAGTTCTGCTGTGCTGAGCTTGTTTGTGCAGATGGCAGATCTTCCGTGTTGCAAATGTTCACGAGTCGTCAAACCAGATTATTGTAGGCTGGTCTCTCATTGTCCCAGTGACAAGGTCTTAAATGCTGAGGTTACCGTCAACTGTGCGTTTTACGTAGTTTTATCGGCCAAGGCTATCTATTCGATGGCGATGTTACATCGCTAATTTCAACTGTCGGATAGTGTTTCATACTAGTTATTTTTAGGAGAACAATAGGACTTGACTTACAATGTCTGTAAATCTAAGTAAAAATGGCACGGAGCTTTCGGCCGCCTATGCTGAAGTTCTGGACGGGAAAAGTAACACCAACTGGTAAGAGGCCAAACTTTCTGTTTATTAAGACGAGCTACATCATTCAGCATTAACTACATCATTTAGCACTGCCAAATTAGTTTATTTGACTAACCTTTTAGTTTTCTTTCACGCCAAATAGAATTCATAGGCTTGAAACAGACTAGCATATGGCCATGTATTGCCAGACTTTTACGCACTTCTGTTTTTTCTCTTTTGTAGCAGACGTTTACAATAAACCATACTGTAACATTCAAAGATATTGCTAATTAGTTTGTGCATGCAAGCAGCTGAGTTCCAGTCTGAGAAGGCATGACAGGCAGAGGGTGTGGTATGTCATGTGGGAAGGATATTTAATTGACGCACTCAGCTTTAAACTGGCTTGTTATGGCAAGGTAACCACATACGTCTTCTACACCTTTATCATCCAACCAGGGCTCTCTTTACATATGAGGGAAACACAAATGACATCCGTGTGGCAGGAAAAGGAGGTGAGTGAAGCTCTGCTAACTAACGTGAACAGTTTTGTGGTGTTCGTTCTTCTTCTTGTTTTTTGGAATACGCTGTTTCTTCATGCGTATTTTCCACAAACGTGGTTGGAAAAGACCTGTGCTCAGACTCCATCATCAGTTTTTCCATATGACATTACAAACTATCAGTGACTTTAAATTGCTAGTTTACTAAATAGGTTTGGGGGTGGGTTGGTGAGGTTTGCTATGTTTGGGGACATGCTTATTCACCATGATTGGTGAAATGGTTTCAGAAGCTACAATCCAGGCTATCACATATTCCAAATCACGTGGTTCTACCTGTGTACTTCATCCACATAATTTCAACAACTGACTCCTCTAGCTGACTGAGGAGTTCTAAGTAAAAAAAGCTGATGCTGGAACATATGTGGCATAAGATTGTCCCTTCTGAAGCCAGGTTGCCCTTCACTATATATTCATACGCAACATGTATTTAGATGGGGGACTGGAGGAAATGGTTGAAGAACTCAACAGTGGGAAGGTGATGTATGCGTTCTGCCGGGTCCTGGATCAAAACTGTGGAGTGCCAAAGTATGTCCTGATAAATTGGGTAAGTGCTGTAGTCTAGTTTTCCAGTCTGTCCCTCTTACATGGCCCTTCTTTGCCCCTTAAAAAACCTTAGTTTCATCATTCACCATGTATGTATCATTACAGTAACATATACTTTCCTCTAATGATGATGGTTCATTTAACCACTAATGTTGTGTTTCAGATTGGAGAAGGAGTAAAAGAGGTCAGAAAAGGAACCTGTGCCAATCATGTTCGTTCAATGGCGAATTTCCTCAGGGTGAGATCCGTTTGTGGTCTAAACATGTATATATTCCAGGAAGCACTTATTTATGAAATACATTTAGGTTAGAGATGGTTATTGTGCTTAGAGCACACTTATCCAAAGCAACAAAATAAACATATGGTATAGATTTGACCATAGATTTTATTGAAGTTTTAAATAGTAGGAAATATTTATGAAATGCAGCTAAGTTAAAAATTGTGATTGTTTGAAGAGAACACTTATCCAAAGGAAAAAAGTACACATATCCTACATCTGACAATATTCTATTTACTGAAGTTGTGTACAATCTCAGGGTGCCCATGTGACCATCAACGCTCGGTCAGAGGACGATGCTGACCCAGAAGCGATCATGCAGAGTGTGGCTAAGGCTGTGGGCGTGAACTACAGCATTCACAAAGAGTCCAACTCCAACAACAAATACAGCGATGCTGGCGTCGCAGGCCCTGTGGTGAGACAAGGCCTTATGAAGTATGAAGATAACCGGGTAGTAGTCATGTCGGTGGATTTATGTGGAAAATAAATGGCTGTGTCTGTGTACGATGTAGACAATGACATGTATAAAAGTCAGTGTCTTCAGATTCATAGCAGAGGGGAATATGATGGTGGTCTTGACCAGATGCTTCCACGTTGGATTAAAAAAGAATGTTTTTTTTAGGGGTCAGTTTATCAGAAGACCAGTGCTGTTGATGAGATCAAGGGTATAAGCAGGGATAATTTCTGGGCTAAAGCAGAGGTAAGAAAATCATGCTTTCAAAATGCACGTAAGCTAAAACACAGTCTTCTTCAAGAAAATCTGTCCATCTTTCTCTGTCTCACTCATTGGAAAAAATCTTTTCACATTCCCCTTTTGTGGCCTTTTTAAATTAGCAAGATGAGAAGAATCGCCGACTCGAGGAATGCAAGAGGGCAAACGAGGAACGTCAGCGTTTGGAAAGAGAGCGACAAGAACAGGAGGCTAAGGAGGCGAGTGAGCGGGAGAGGAAGCAAAAGGAGAGAGCCAGTCAGATTGACCAGCAGAGGTAAAACTACATGCCTCATAAAGAAGTGTCCCTGTACAATATCATTTGATGCCTGGATAAGTCCGGGATCAGAATCAGTTTTATTTGTCAAGTACACTTACGTATACAAGGAATTTGACTCAGATGTTATTTTAAACTTTAGAAGCTATGATGATAACATTGTAAAATATTTCACTGCATATCTTACTCTAGTATGTCTAGGCATGTGACAATAAAATTATCCTTGTATTGTAATCTCTTCATAAAAATGTAGAGTAAGATGGTTGTTTTTTTTTCTTTCAAGACAATTTGAAAAGACGTTGGAGGCTGACAAAAAAGACAAAGGACAACAACAGTTGGTGAAGTTGATTTGCCTCTCTCTGCTTCTTATTCTGCCCCTAGGGAAATGCCATGTCACAGTGTTTTGATATATTTTTAGATTAACATTTACAGGGAGTGATTCACCAACATATAATACATTCTCTCACCATTTGGTAAAAGCATCTTTAAAAGTTGCTGAAGCTTTATGTTAACTGTTTTCAATGACCTGTGGACATTGTAGGTGATTTTCCATCATTGTCACGTCAAGCAACTGTGAATGAAATATGACAAAGCACCTGTACAGTTTGTCAGTATCTGCTTAGTTATTGTTTTTTTTTCCTTCCAGGAGGAGCAGGAGAGACAGCGCCAGACATCAGAGAGAAGGGGGATAAAGAGCATGGAGTCTGTCCAGAAGGCAAATGTAAGGGAGTGATTGCAGTCTGGGGTGGTAGAGATTGTGAAACATTGAAGGTGCTCCTTGTAGAATTGTGGTCAAACCTCGTACTGTAACCAGATTCAAAATACTGTAAAGTGTTGTCACCATCTAGAGGCAAATAATCAAAACAAACAGATTTTCCAGGTTGTAAATTTATTTTGAAAAGCATGTTTGCATATTCTTGCTGTACTATTGTTGTCCGTAAAGTCGGTATTTAAATTTAGCGCTCTTTGTAAATCTCTGGTGTCATATCAAGACAGTGTTATGATTAACTTGCTGTAAATGCCTTCTAGCTCCTTAAAGGTAGATCTTTTTGGTAAATACTGTATGTTGACCTCAAATCTCTTTCAGGAGGCTGCGTCCCTTATCTCCCAGCGATCTATCAACCCAAGGGATATGTTTAAACAGATGGAGAGGAGTTCATCTGTAAGCAATGGGGCCTCAACATCTGTCTCCCAGCCTGGTAAACACACTCTCAACCTCAATTGGCAAACCTAATGATGGGCCATATATTGTAAAAAAAAAAAAAAAAAAGTGCTGCTTAGAACCAACCAACCAGTGTGCTGCTTACTTTTTTACGGTTGTGTAAAATGCAATTTTTTCAAGAACATGTTTCTTAAGTAGTGAAGGATAAACCAACGTAAAAAGATCTATGCAGCATGTTGGCTTTATATTTTTAAGTTTTTGTAAGTATTTTTAAGTACTTATAAGTTTGTTCTAAGCAGCACTTTTTACAGTTTAGTCTAACTGCCATTCTGTTTGTCTGCTGATCCATGCAATTCACATGAGCTTGCTTACTTATTCTTTTAGGGCGTCTGAAAAGCCCATTCCTGTCAAAACAGCCCAGCGAAGAGCCGCCTCCTCAGCCTATTTGTGTAAAGAGACCCGACCCCATTGGATACCTTATCGATGAAAAAGAAACACCACCACCTGGTAGGATTTAATTTAAATATTGAATTATTGAAATATTGAAATACTGAATTCCTGATGTGATGAGGATCGTTTCAACTTTAAGTGTTTTGCATTTCAGCATATATTAGGTTAAAGTGTACATATAATGCTGGTGTAGGTTTTTTGTATTTATATACAGGTCATCCAATGTTTACATTTTACAGCAAATCTGAGGGCATGAGGTAACTATGCCCATCACCTTACCCTTACCGTAGTCCTAAACTAAGCTTTGTCAAACTCTTGGTGTTTTAACAGAGCCTGTACGTGATCCAGAACCCATTGCTGACGATCAGGTTACTTCAGACTCAGTTGAGGAATTCGACGACGAATGGCAAGGTATTATGTTTTTCAATTAATTTCATTGGCAAAGGAGTAGAGTACTGACAAACACAATATTTCACAATGACTGAATGGCCGTTAAATTTAATACAGTACATGGCGGAAGTAGAAGGATACATATTCAGTTTCATAGAGAGTGAAGTGAGGAGAACTATGACCTTGTCTTAACCTGGTTTCCCTGTTCTTATCTTGAACCTCTGTGTGCTTAAGAGGTGTGTATGAAGCCTAATATGACCGTGTGATGCAGACATTTTTTGTCCTCTCCAACTGATAGCTGACCTCTTTTTAAATCTTTCCCTCATTTGCGACAAGAAATATACCCAAACAATATTTACTCAGCACTTTTACATGCCCACGAGTGATGTCTGTAATTGACTCCGTAAACTTTCTAATGCTCCCATGAGGGGTTTTATTCAATTGGGACTCTCATTTTTTTTCTTAAAAGTCCTATTTATAGAGCACTTAATTAGGCTTGTTGCTATGTGATGTTTGGAAGTATCCCAACACCTTGATTCACCCCACACTTTACATGGTGTTTTACTTAAATAATCTTACTTAATCAAATGTTTTCCATTCATTTTGACCCTTGAGTTTTTTGAAAGGCCCAATAGTAAGGGGTTTTATCCAGTGTAATATTTGTGTGTAAGCCACCGCATGCACATATTGTCCTGGTTGATGGCATGTATGATGATGCTTTACAGACTCAGAGGGATCAGAAACAGCTGGTGATGCTGAGGAGGCACAACCTGACGTGATGAATGATCAGCTCTATGAAGATGTAGCTGAATATGATGTCTACGAGGATGTTCCCCAAGTCAGATTTTGTTTATTGTTTTATTTCATTCAATACAGTCTCGTACTTACAGAGCATCATTTCTGTTCACTTTGCAAGCACGTTGTAGCCCTTGAATCAAAAGTACATAGCACACTGTAAAATGTTTTGCTTAGAACCAACTTGAAAAAATTGTCAACATGCTGCATGGATCTTTTTTCATTGGTTAAACTTGTGCTGTTTTTCTTGCACTATTTTTTTTTTTCAAACATCATAAACATATAAATAATATTTCAGTGATGCATGAAAAACAGTGAATGTTAAACCAATGTAAAAAAAAAGATCCATTCAGTATGTTGCCCTATTTTTTTAAGTTGATTTTAATCAGCACTTTGTACAGTGAGACACTTTTTTTACATGAGTGAGTCTCAACAAGTCTGTTGTCAATACAAATACCTAACAACCTGAACAAACTGCTTTTGATTAGGAAGCCCAAGAACCAGCTGACTCCACTGCAGTGGATGAGAATGGGGGTAGTTCCGTCAGGGCCAGGGCACTGTATGACTACCAGGCTGGTGAGTATAACGGCTTGCTGGCACATCGTCATCCCTCCTTAGACTTTGTCTGTACGCCACACTGTAAAAAAGTGCTCATTAGAACCAACTTTAAAATGCGTATAATACCTGAAATAAAACTTGCTAACTTGCCAACATGCTTCTGGACCTTTTTATGTTGATTAATGCACACTGTTTGACTAACATACTTTCATGACACTTGAAAGAATTGTGGAAGAAGCAATGAAAGTTGAAGGAATTAAAAATATTCATGCAGCAGGTTGTCTTAAAATTTTGCAGTTGGTTCTAAGCAGCACTTTTTAGATTTTTACACACATTGGTATGATAAAACCGTATGTCTGTAGTGTACATTAACTTTTTTCATCTTTCAACAGTGGATGATACAGAGATCACCTTTGACCCAGATGACATCATAACCGGAATAGAAATGATCGATGACGGATGGTGGCGAGGATACAGCCCCGATGGCCACTATGGAATGTTCCCTGCCAATTACGTTGAGTTACTGTAGAAAACAAAACAAATCTGAAATGAGATTGTAATTCTACTGATACCCACTTTAAGTTACAGGAAGAAAGCATATGGAAATGTATCCATCTGCTGATCCATACAATGTCATTCAAATCATGGGATTTTATGCCAGATTGTATAAAAAGGCAATTTAGCTAAATAATAAATAATAAAAGTAGACTTTGGTCAGTGATGATAAATCTCTGTCTGTCCTTCCTGCAACCAGAGAGAATTGCTGCCACAACCCAAACAGTATCTCTTTTTGAAAATGAAAAATTATAAGTGGTATATTTCATCATGGATGTAGCCCACTGTCTAATCAGCTGCTTATATATTTTTGTATTAACAGCCAGTACGTATAACTTAATTTTTATGACTTAGGGTGAGTTTAGCGCCCTGTGAACAAATACAATCTGGGCCCCTTTTTAGCAATGATATGAAACGGGTCTTTTAAGTGTCTCCTGTTAATCATGCATTGCAGTTATGTTACACAAGATTAAACAATACATTTAATAAAGCCAGTCAATAATACAACCAACATAAATGAAATTTTAAAAGATCATAGTTATGACTTGAAAAGTCCTCATATACCAATTTTGAATTTGAAATTCAACTTCCAGTCATTGTAAACTTTGCAGCATCTCCATTTTCATGCTTGTTTATGAAGTAGGCCTTTATAACAGGGTCACTGCTCTGTATGGAGTTCAGTTATAATCTTTTCCTTTCATTGGTTAGTCTTGTACAAGGCATGGCCAGCATTCTTTTATTTAAAAGCCTCGGCAGCTACACGTGTTTCCATCTGAGGACATGAACTCCAGAAACAGCTGGGTTGAAAACCCATCAATAACCAATGTGATTACATTGGTAACCCCACAGATGGGTTTGAAAATAATTTCATTACTGAGCTATAAATGTTCAAAAAACTGGGTTGTCTATTATATATTAAATAAACAGCCTAATTCATATAATCATTAGCCTGTTTGGAGGAGGATTGGCTTCCTGTTCATTAGCATTACATTTTCTTTCATTCCACTAATTATATTATTCTTTTATTATTTAATTTTTAATAAAGGCATGATTTTGTCCTCCATAATAATGATGCTGTAAAATGTAGGCTATCATAGACCCCCAGCCATTTTAATAGGAGAAGGATTTTGATAGAAAAAAACCCCAGCTTAGGCCTATATGTGATGAATCTCTGTGGACTATCCAGACAGAAAAAAGATCAATAGCCTATAATAACTAAAAATCACTTTGATCAGTTTCAGTTGGTTTTGGTCAGTTATCTTGCCGTATTTACTTTCTCTCTGCTAACTGCTTAAAGAACACCGACAGTAATCAACTAATGATTAATAACAAGTAGGCTACATTTATACAGAGCCCTTTATAGACCCTGTGCTGGTATTTATGCTATGCAGCTATAGCCTATCTGACGTCAAATGTCGGCGACGGCTAAATAGGGGACGTGCGTTTTGTAAACGTCATCAAGCCATACATTGGGGAAGAACGGTAAGGGAAGCGCTGAGAAGATGGCTGCAAGGTTACTTTTTCGAACTGCTGTTCGGGCTTCAACAACTCTCCGGGTTACCCCGGTGAAGACTCTGGCCCGTGGAATGGCTGCTGGAGGTACATCTAATGTTACTCGGACACAACTGACCGTAGATGAATTTAGCATCACTAACAGCATCCAGTTGAAATACGGCCAAGGGCAGTCAATGGCACACCGCCGAAGATGCCTCAGCGGCTACCTAGCTAACTAAAAAGGAAATAGCTAGCTAGTGGTGTAAATGTCGACTTATTTTAAAACCTACGGTCAACATAAAACTGAAATAAATGTATGACCTGGATCTTTAGTTTTGACGATTGATAGATTTGGATAGATTGAGAATTGAGCTTTGGGAATCAATTAGTAAAATCTATTTTTGCTCTACGCTAGCCTGTTTACTTGGATGCTAGCTCAGTGAGTATTGGGTAACGAAACACGGTAATCTGTCGGTATTATTATTGTGGTGGTTAATCTCGGATCACAGTTTTGCCGACTAGATTGTATAACGTAACCTTCTGTGTGAAAGGTATTCCTACTGATGAGGAGCAGGCCACCGGGTTGGAGAAAGTGCTCATGCACGCGACGAAGGAGGGCAAGGTAAGTAGCTATCGGAAAGCTCCAAAGTTATTGAGATAAGATTGGCCTGTTTGAGGTCCGTCGCTTACAAATGAAATATAATCTTTATTGTAAATCGTTCAGCATACGTGTGTTTGTCGCCTGTAAGCTTTCGGAAGTGTAGTAAATGGCTGCAAAAGCAGATATACGGAAAGTTTTGACATTGCCCCCTTCTTTTAAAGGATCCATACAGCATGTTTAGACCAAAGGAATATGCGGGGTCAAAGGAGGATCCTCATCTTGTTCCTTCCATCACAAACAAGAGGATTGTCGGCTGTGTGTGTAAGTCAGAACTTAAGTCGTTTTATGTTTTAATCACCTGAAATATTCTAGCTACGTGTTGTGTTAAATAATTACTTATGTTAAATAATAAAGTGACCAGACTGACGTCAAATGCCACTAATAAGTGCCCTGGTTCACTTTGGCATGATGCCAGCCTGTTATACATTATGTGCTGCTGGGCACTCTGCGGGCCTTATCTGTCATGTCATATGGGACCTGACTCCTGGGTAATGTTGCGTTTTGTCTTGTCTTTCTGTTTAGGTGAGGAGGACAACACAGCGGTGGTGTGGTTCTGGCTTCATCAGGGAGAGGCCCAGCGCTGCCCCTCCTGTGGCGCTCATTACAAGCTTGTTCCCCACGAGCTCCCCCATTAAGACCGAAGTGTGTGTGCGTGTGTGTGTATATAGCAGTAAGTCTCCGTAAAATTAAAGTATTAATTTGTTCATGTCAGGTTTACACACTTTCAGTCAGCAAACAGGTCAGTCAGTTAGTTGCGGATGAAATGTCCTTATCACAAGAGCCTGCTTACATGTGTTCACATAATGTACATGAGCTCCTCCCGATTATTAAAATATAAAATATATGCATGTTGTCTATGTGTTTGTGTGTAAACCACCATTTTTGATACTATACAGTAGTGGGAGTTTGAGAAATTTGAGTTGATTTGGGGGAAAAATAGTCACTGGTCTCTGCGAATTGTGTGTGCACAGGAAATGTCCACTAGGGGTCACTGTGTAACATGCAACGATTGTGTACATGTGTCAGATGGGGACACTGGTAGTGTTTAGACATTTTTTGCATCAACTGAATGACTAATTTAGCCTGCTAAGCCCTCACAACTTTAAGATTTTCACATGAGAGCCTGGAAATCAGTTTATGGTAAGAAACCATGTTTTCTTCTGCAAATGTTTGCTTACATTCATTTTGGATAATATTTAAAGTTGTGTTTAAGGAATTAAGTTGTAGTTTTGCATGAAATATCCATTAATCTTTTGCCATACCTATAATTTCTCTTTCTCTTACAAAGCTGCAAGTCCAATTTTTGTGCTGGTTTGAAATGAATAGCAATCATGCGAAACACATTTGAACAAGGGTAAGTTGTATTACACTTAACAGTATAGGTGGCAGCAAATTCAGTCTATTATCCTCAAAGTCTTGAAAGGAAGACATATTTCATTCTAAAGTTACAGGTTATGCATTCTGTTACCAACCAAGCATGCAAATGGCATGGATGAGACATTCAGACGGTTACAAAAATATTAGATATTTAATCAGACCTTTAAAAAAAACAAAAAAAAAAACATAATTCCCCGTAGAAAAGATCCATTTGATGGGAACAGCACATTCTTATGACGACTATCTCAACCATATTATGCTAGGTAAAACTTTATGCCTGGAGACTTTGTTGCACTTGACTAATTAATGCAGAGAAATGGCTGGAGTAGAAGACAATTAGATAAATTTGATGCTCCAGGAGACGGTGATGTGGTTAATGGGACTGTTGAAGTGGATGTATAAAGTGTATGTGGGGTAATAATAGCCTGTGATGAGAGCACCACTTCCAGGCATGGCTTTGAATCTTTTTTTTTAGGTGGTGTTTTGCTATTTTCCTGAAATGATGGACTTTCTGATGCTCATTTTAGAGCAGAATATGATGGCCTCGGTGTGTCTTTTTAAGATTTGGGATCAACAAACTATTCAGGAAATTATCCCAAATGTCCATGGGGGCATACTACAATGGTGGTTAAGCGATAAACCTGGTTTACCTAACCCGGAGGTATAGTTCTAATTCCAAAAAGAAGTTTCACTTACCTGGATATGTTACCTGAGCAAATGGTAAGCCTCCTGTGGCTTTGTTGGCTAGCTAGGAGAATATAGCCAGACAACTCCTCCTTAAGGAGGGTTACAACTCACTCTGAGGGGAACTTATCTGGGTTAGTACAAGAAGGCATCAGAGGACAGAGGGACCTGCTCGCAGTGCCCAGAGTTTGGAGACTTCCTAAGACTTTAAGCTTTTACCTCTGATGCCTTAAGTGGTACAGGAGAAGGCAGAAGAGAAAGAGTCCGCAAGAACACTGCTTAGCAAATCTCTGTGGATCTACTAGAAAGTTTCATGGGTTTGAGCAGACCCTTGAATGCACAGAGAAGACAGTAATGAGCCCTGCAACACCAGGGAGGGGGCTGCACCAGAACAACTTCACAGAACCCCAGCCAATTAATACATTAATTAAAAAACATGCTATTTATAGGTAATCAACCCCCTGGTGGTGTTGAGGTTTGGAGTTCCAGGCAAATTATTCGTAACTAGTAAGGAGCCACTGATTTGTTCATTGCTGAATCATTGTGAATATTTCATGTTATTTCCTGTGCTCGCTCGAGCAGCACTGGAACCCCATAAAAGGAAAGGGAAATTGCACATCATCATCAACATACAGGTGCTTTACGAAAAGGTTGCAGCACACCACCCAGATGCTTTGGCGAAAGGTTAACCCCCAAGCCGAGAGTCAGAGAAAGATAATAACGGACCAGAGAAGCCAGTACAAGTTCAGCCAATACTTTGACTTGGCAGACTTAGGTGTGGGTGTGGGTCCATAATCATAAAAGGGATATGTAAAAATGAATTCCTTTGGAGGATGGAAAAAAAGATGTAAATTATTTCAAAAATGCACATTGAAGCATAAATGAATATAAGTTATGATGTAGAAAAAATGAAAACAAGGAAAACATGAATCTTCAACATGAAATCGTTAAAACATGAACACAGTGAAGAACAGTTAATGATAGAATAATAAAAAGATAGCAAAGGAGCTCTAAAATGATATGAGAACCATCTCTCTCTCTCTCTCTTTCTCTCTCTCTCTCTCTCTCACACACACACACACACACACATACACATTCCCAGTGGTTGACACTCAGCTTAGTGTCACAGGCTGTGCAACAGAAGTAGAAGGGAGGAAGGGAGGAGGACACCTTGCTGAAAAGAGCTAAAAATACGATCTCATCTGAAACCTCCAATATGTTTAACAATAACAGTATCTCAGCAAAGGGGAAAGTGGCCAAGCAGTCGACACATGCAAAATTTATCCTGGCACCTGCTCAGTGTAGAGGCAAAGTAAAACATTTTGAATACCACTAACTGTGAAGCAGTTTAAGGAATGCCTGTCAATCTCAGATCAGAGCCTTTTTGGGCAACATGATTGCTTCAGTGACATCAATATCAGGGTGCCAGGGAATCTAAAGCAATAGCTTTATCAGCATGATATACTGCGAAGGCATCAAGATACTGTTGATATACACTACTCCGAAAAAGTTAGGGACATTTGGGTTTTGGGTGAAATTTTGGGAAAATGTCAAAAGTTTACACTACAGTGATATTATATCATGAAAGTAGGGCATTTAAGTTGAAGCATGCAAAGGTGATTTCCTCATCTCAAACAATTTCTCCATTAATTTCTCTATCAAGAAGTTGGGTATACAACAACAAAACATGTCAATGGCTCAATAACTTGTCAATTATTAGATGCCATCTTGGTCATTTGGAAATGTATTCGTCGATTCATGGATCAAACACCTGTTGTGAATTTTGCCGTTAAGCTCCTTGTTACAAAACAGCAAGATGTGCAAAACGCCCTGAAAATTTGAACTGTTGGACATGTGCATTCAAAAGAAGGTCACATTAAGTTAATCTGTATAGTGCATTTTAGGTTCCTCCTGAAATCCCCAAAATTGCCGAATATCCTTAACATTTTGTCAGTAGTGTATATTGTTTTAATAGCCATCATGGAGGGCTTCAACCAAAACATGGGCTTGCTCCTTCTCAGGTGACTGGGCTGCGGGGAATGCCACCGGGGGGTTGAAAGTTAGGAGGATTTTAAGGGCTGAGCATTGACAGGGTGCTCCTTGAGAACACATTTAATATTATTATTGTTGAGAATAAGATGGCCCAAGAGTGGTACAAGGACGTTTATTTGTCACATGCATAGACATACTAGGTACAGTGAAACTGCTGATTGTATTCTTTCAGAGAGCCCAACATTTCTAGCAACGCCCCTGCTGGGCCAATCAAAGAGTCTAAACAGCTTTGTCTTTCCTGGGAACACCCACTGGCTGCATCTCTCGTTCACCAACCTGACAGGAGGAGTTTTAGGTCACCAAAGCCAGACAGGTGCTTCATCAAAACTGTCCTCAGAGTGTCCTCTGCAGGTAGGCACTACAGCTGGAGCTCAGGGAAAGAGACACACACACGAGGCAGTCAAATACACAGAAGCGAGTCTAAAACATGACATCCTGGCAGGTTGTGTGGCAGACAGACCATCTGGATTTGGTACGGATACAAGATGTACCTACAGCAGTGCCTAAGGCAGAGAGATTTGTCAGGTAACCAGTGCTGAAGTCTGGTTTGTGGTGAGTATACTGTTATCAGTTTTTCTCCCTGTCTGTCTCTATACACCCACAAACCACCACATTTATACTCTACAAGACTACAAGCCTTGTTGATACACATCTTTGCATGTTTTTGATAGATATACACAAATAGCTTTTTCATGTGGTTATGTGTATACCACCGTATCACGTACACCGCAGTTCTGCAGGTAACCCTGGTCGCTGGCTATGCACAAGAAAGAAGCTTGGTCTCAGTAGGACCACACAACTAAAACTGAGATTGTATAGATGAGAACATTTTGGCAGAACTTTAGTAGCCAGAGTGTCTGTTTCTGACAACTTCTAATTCAGCCAGTGCAGTGATTCTCAAACTGGGGGGTGCTCATTGCAGTGGGACATGTGAATCGATGTGTAGCCTTACAATTCTGACACTGCAGTCAGTTGTAGGCAGTGTTTGAAAAGGCTTTTTAATTTGTTTGCTACATATGCTGGAATGATCTGTCTATTCCTACTGATTTTAGCTTTGCATTGTAACCATAGTTTTCTACTGAGCAATGAGCATTAATATTTAGCCTATATACTTGTTTTTTGTTTTTGTTTTTTTGTTTTGTTTTTTTGAGTGAGTAATTTTGTGCTAGTATTATAAAAGTTTTGAGTAGAGTCTTAGTATTTTCATATCTAGAGGGCTAGCTTTACAGTCAGTCTTAGAATAGCTTTATAAGCAATGCTGGCACATCCTGGACAATATAATTTAATCACCCCCAATCTAGAAAGCATAAGTTACAGCACTTCGGATTCATTATCAATGTGTGAGAATAGAGCTGCTTTGCTGTGGCAACATTTTAAAAAACTTTCATAACTGTGCCAAGTACTAAGTACAATTATCAGCTTGAGGGAAGCCAGATTGGCAAGTGTGAGAACAGAGCTGCTTTGCTGTGGCAACAGTAAAAGAAACTTCCATAACTGCCAGCTTGAGGGCAGCCAGATTGGCAAAAGTTTAGGAACCCCTGAGTTAGTGTGTATATGCCAATCTTAGTACCATCTAACTTGAATTGCTGGGCTTCAGATGGTACTCATGCATCCCAGCCATTCCTTGGAGCATGTCTTGGCCTGCTGGCTAACACTATGTTGGGGAGGAGGTACCACCATAGCACTTTACTCTTGGTCATAATACACAAGTAGTCTCTGTGGCCCCCCTTCCTTTCTATGTTTCTAACTTATCTGGTTTGCTAGGCCCCCTACTGCTATTGGAGCCCTGGGAAGGCAGTCCCTCTTCCCCCCTCCACTTTGATGCCCCGGTGTACTAGGAACACTAATACAGGGCACTGGGTCGTAGCAGCCCTGACACTAACTAGATTAGAAACAAGGAGACCCACAAGTATGAGAGCAACAAATATCTCAAACTGTGGAAGGAACTGTCAGTTACGTCCACCAACGGGATGGTCTTGTATGGTTCTGACCACATCAGGTCTGGCTGGAGCAAATGTTTCTGTAATCTCCCTGGGAAATTGGAGCAGCCTCCTAAGGTCAACCCTCATGGTCCACTCACTGCCAAGTGAGAGGACTCTTGATGTTACTCTCTGGTGAGGAGGCAGTTGACGTTCTCTGCGGCACCTTGCAAACAGCATGGGACGTCTCTCTGGAGAGAAAAGTGTGCTGTTAGCCTCCTGTCTGCAGATGACTGTGCCACTTCTGCCAACTTCCTCATCCAGTGATCATGTAGTATCTATTTCCTCTTTATAGTTCTAACATCTAAAAGTACAGAACGTTTAGAGGATTATTTTGGTACTTAAGGTAAATCTTAGGGAGTGACTCTTAATTGTGATGTAATTCTGAATTAAAGGTTTTTCCACTTGGGGAAAAAACACATAACTTTTACAGTGCATCTCACTCGGTTAGAGGAACCCTTTAAGGTACAAGAAATATTTAACACCTTTAGATGTACTTTTTCTCCAAAGAATGAAAGTGAAGAAAGTTGGCCTTCCTGTCAGTGAGAGGGGAGTACATGCACTTGAAGATGGTGCCCCTCTTGAAGAGAACCATTTGTTCCTCCTCTCAGCTGTTAGCCCTCTCTCTCTGAGGTGAAGAGTCACCCACTCTTTCTTTCTCTCTCTCTCTCTCTCTCTCTCTCTCTCTCTCTCTCTCTCTCTCTCTCTCTCTCTCTCTCTCTATCTATCTCTCTCTCTCTCTCTATCTTTCTCTGTCTCTCTGAGATGCAGCATCTCTCTCTTTCTCTGAGGTAAATCTGTCTCTTTCTCTTTTTCTCAAAGGTGAGAAGTCAGTGTTTGACCTCTGCTGCTGTTTTTTTTTTCTACCGAATACCAGGAATGGAGCCAAACATCACTCAGTGCTGCTCTGCTGCTCTCAGTAAAGGAAGGAAGCAGCTCTCTGGTCTCTGCACTCCCAGTGCCGTAAGGAGTGCTTGACCTCATGCCAGGGATTTTGGCTGTAGTGACTGAGGTTTGCTTTGAGGTTGCTGTTAAAGAACATTTCATCCCTGGTCATTGGGTGGTGTGATTTTAGGGGGCCTGATTTTATATGCTATGTTTAGTAGTTAAGTAGTTATATGCTATGTTTTAGTAGTTCTTTGAAGTCACAGCATGACAATCAGACAGGGTAGGCACAGAATCTTGCACTTTTTAACAAAAAATATGATTATACATTTAATTTTTGAGGTGTACCAGAATTTGCTGACACCATGCCAGTAGTTTTGATTGACTTTCAAAGCCTTTTGATAAATGCCTTTATTACTTATCTCATGAATGAACACCAATTGTAAGACCCAGTTTTCTGCTTTTGACATTTGCCTTTATTAGATTAAAGGTAGAATCATTAAAATAATTGATTCATTTCTATTTTTAATATTAATTGGGATTTAAAATATATCTGTGCCCAGAGAGTCATTGGTCAGTATTAGACAATGCTGTTTTGTAGGGAAAAAATTGGTTTATGGATTTAAAAGCAGATTGTCTGTGTTTGAACTCGATGATTTAATGAGCTCTGTCTGTCCTCTTGAGTGATGAGCGGTGTCCGTATTTTCCTGTCCTTCACTTAGGGAAATGGCATTGCGACGCAGTCAAACTTGAGTGGCGAAGGTCCCGAGGGAATCGCTTTAATGAGGATTATGTGCAGTTGTGCTGCTCATTCCGTATGCGGCTCAACTCGGTGGCCTCTGACATGTGGCAACATGCGCAGGGCATTATCTTATGTCGGACTGTATGTTTTTCACCCGCATGTATTTATAGCCTGGTAAACCAGCCCCTTGTGCTTCATTTCATTTTTTGCAGAGCGTCTGGCAGTGCTTTCACTGACATTGCTGTAGTAGGTAGAATTTTTGCCTACCCAATCAGCGAACAGAGGGAGTGTTCATGAGTGATGATGTTGAGTGTGCTACATTTGAATTGTAGTGCGTAGGCAGGCTAGTTGCATACCTGGCAACCAGACATTAGCGATTGAGTAAAGGCAGAGCCACTTTTAAACAGCATAGTTCACACCTCCAGGAAGAAATTGTTTTTACAATACAGCACTGCCAGGCCTTCTGTACAAAATGAAATGAAGTACGAGGGGCTGTTTTACCAGGCTAATGTATTTATGCATTGAGACTTGGCCTGAAGGGTCTGGTATTAATTTCTTTCAAGTGGAAAAACCAAATTCATCCTAATTGCAAATGCATATTTCTGTGCATATTGTATAGTGCATATAAAGCTGACACTGTTATTAAAACCATATTGTACCAAGTCTGGAACAACCACTAATTAGTTGGTTTTATCATGGCTATTAAAACTAAATGAATGTGAACATAAGCAAAAAATGATCGTTATTATAATCTATAGTTAAAAGCAACATACTGTAAGAACAACTCATTGAAATGAAAGATTTAAAACTTCAGAGGCATTATGATGAGCACGTCTCCCAAGAAAATTAGAAGTATGTGTGAGGGTGAGACACAAGAAACTTACAAAATACTGTATCTTCCCTTCATTTATGACATTTTGAGGTGTCAATCATGGCTTCAGAAAGTAAAAACCCTGCAATGTATTCCTTCTGCCTGTGCACTTAAAACAGGTGATTTCACCAATTAGTCAATCTACCTCTCTGATGATTTGTGTGTTCATTATCATCAGCTGGTTCAGAAATGTTTGGAATAACCATGTGGCAGGGTTTTTAACTTTCTAAAGCTGGAATGGACCCCTCTGTATTTTGAATTATATCAGGTAGGTACCTATCCTTTTGCCTAGGCCCACAGAGTACCTTGGGACGGCCCTGTTTCTGAATCTAGGTTACCTATCACTGTACCAAAACTATCAACCACACATAGATGTATTTTGGTCCCCATGTCCTATAGCCTCATTTTTTCACACCAGTAACCTTGTGAACAGGGCCAAGGTATTACTAGGGAGTCTGTCATAAGGTGCATACACACTGCACCCCAGCAAACACCAACAAACTCCAAAAAACAGCTTCAACAATTGGGTCAGTGTTGTGGTCACTGGTCAGTGATAAACATCAGTCTGTGTTTGTTTGGTCTTGAGGCACAGTAGCTGGCTGGGAAATGTCACTTGTCATTTACAGCATGTGCAGTGTGGAAAGATGTCTTCTGAGTTTGAATTTGAAATGACCCAAAATATGATACAAGCTAGGCCTGTATGATTTATTAACAATACATTTTATATGATGTTTGTTAGTAGTTCTTTGAAATCACAGCATACAAATTTGACAGGGTAGGCACATAATCTTGCACTTTTTAAGAAAAACTATATGATTATTCATTTCATTTGTTAACTACATGTTTGATCATGCATCATGTGCATGTAGGCTAGGGCCTACTGTATCAGCGCTCGCTCTGTAATCCAATAACGCCAATCAAATTACCATTTCAAGAGGGAAAATGCTATAATTATTCCCCTCTTCCCTTCTACAATCCTTGCCTTGATACAAATCTTGTGAGGAATAATAGGCTTCGGAGAGTGACACCGAGTGGGACCCAGGAGTAATTACTCTGCTGCTGTGGGAGCGGAGGGGTGCACACAGCAGCCAGGGCCATGGCAGACCCTCAGGACAGCATGACACATCAGAGAACAATGGCGTGTGATTAGCACACATCTTAGCCTGCGCTGCTGCCTGCCATTAGCGATCTGCAGGGGCTCGGTCTCCATGGTAACCAATCTGCCTGAAGTCTAGACCACAGTTACATTTTTTGAAAATGTGACTGCCTGCTTGCAATATCTGCCATTCACTGAAACTTGCGTCACTGGTGGCCAAGAGTAGAGATTCAGGCGTAAAGGGTGCACGTCACTTGTGGGAAGTTGTTATGTTCTGAGTGGATGCTTGTGAGCTAATACATGCTAATGCATGCAGCGGAGCACAGTGACCCGCCATGGGATTTGTTGTTGCCCAGCTTAGAGCTCTGTTTGACTTTGAGGGGAGGTCAGTAGTATTTCATCCTCGTTTCATCGCAACCCAAATGAAGTGCTCTCAAGTCGTGTCTCCCACATCTGACCTCGTACATTAATGGTGACTCTGGTCCCCGATTGCTGTTATTTCCCCTCACATGTGCTTAGTTTGTCCACCTTGTTCCCTCTCTGTGGACACATTCCACTACATAACCACACACTCGTGCTTGTAATCCCCCTTACTTCCACATGTCCACACAAACACCCACCCTTTTTCACTCTCTCTCTCTTTCTTCGTTCTTTTTCTTCTCGTTCTCTCTTTGTCACACATGCACATACACACCTAACCTCTCTCTCTCTCTCTCTCTCTCATTTCTCACACATCTCTCTCTCTCACACACACACATGCACACACACACTTTCTCATAATGTGAAATATTGCAGAGTGTGGAGAGGACCCTGCCATGAGATGCGGGGAGTGGCGGGATAGCGAGTGAGCGGTGGTGGGCAGCAGCCCGGCTGGTTCACCTGAGGCTGAGGAAGTGTGTTCCAGCAAGGGATTGCCATCTTGCGGAGCAGATAAACGAGGCTCCTCTGCCTCAGCCGCTCATTCTCCGTCTATCAGCTCCTGCCAAAGCCTGCCTGGATTGCTTTTAGGAGATTTCGACAACAGCACGGAGAGAGAGAGGCCAGTCAGGCACATCTGGTCGACAGAGGGAGTGCCGATAAAAACGCGAGGCGAGATCACAGAGTGAGATAAGGCCCGGGGGGGGGATTTAGCACAAGAGAGAACGAGAAAACGAGAGAATGTCTCTCCAGCATCAGCACCACCTCCACCTCCTCCTCACTTCACCTCCTCTGCTCCAGCTCTTCCCCCCAAAGCCTTGAGAGACTTCCTCTTCCTCTCAGTTTTGCCTCGCTTTTTGTACTTCTACTAAGAGGAGGGAAAATGCATATCATGAACTCATTCTTGTTTATGACTGACTTTGGGACTTTGGGTTTATGAAATGACTTTGGGATGCAGATATCACAAAAGCTGAATGACACTTAATGACAACAGTCATGAACATGAATGAAGTGTCATTAATGTTGATGAGATGTGCTATGTCATGTTCATAAAAGACTTATGTGAGCCTTATGTAGGCACCTTCAAATAAAGTGTAACCGAAAACTCTTCTGTGATCACCCATTAGACGGACCACAGAGTTCTGCTCAGTGTGGGCCTTGACTCCTCTTTTAGAGTCACGATGAGAGCTTGGAAGAGCTGGAAGCGGCACAGAGATGCAATCCAGGTGCTGAAAGGCAAATCTGCCTACACAAGAGCTCTGTTTACTGCTGTTTACACAACATCTATTTCAAGACACATTTTTAGTTACATCAGGGTCAAGATTGGACGGTTATTTGTGTATAAATCCCACAGAAAATTGTCAGGAGCACACTACTATAAGTATTTATACCTCACTGCTTTAGAAAATGTGGAAACATCTCATGTCATGCCACAGAAGGTACGCACAGCATGACAAGACATTAACTGAAAAGGTGTTTTATTAAACCACATTAGGCCAAATCAATAGTGGCAGATTAAAACTCCATAACACACATAACATAACACAATCTATAATATGGAATAATAATATGTAAACTCAACGAGACATGGTGTGAGTGCAAGTGTTGCAGGGTGATAAAAATAAAAGATAAGATACAAAGATAATAAACTATGGCAATATGTTTTAAAAGACCTGCAGAGAGTAGCCGTAAGATAGCGCAGTGTTGCCTCTTCAGAGGGATAGAAAGAATCAGCAAAGAGCAAATAATTGGTTTAAAGTGGGATTTTTCAAAATCTTCAAATGTCAGACATAATGATTGTAGTTTGGGCCTGACCTTGCTTTTCTTCACCGAAGTATATTAAGGTAACTATTACTGAGAATGTGTGTCTATTTTGAATGGATTTCTTTGTCTTTTTTTTTAAATGTCAGCTGCAATGACCCCTTGTAGACAAGCACGTCGTGGTTATTATTAATCAGAGATGTCTGTATTTTAGTAGGGATTTTCAAAGGTCACATATAATGACTATAGAAACAAAAAGAAAAATAAATGCATAATTGTACAATTGCATAATTGCATAGTTCACAGAACATCTGTTTCTCATGAAGAATATTTCCTCAGGAATATAATGATGTGGACTACCACTGAGTCACATAATAATAATAATAATAATAATAATAAAACTTTACTTGTATAGCACAGTTCATACATGCAATATGCAACTCAAAGTGCTTTACAGTTTGGCAGGGTTGTTAAAAGACAACATTTCTTGCGGTTCAGTGGTGTCGGAGCAGATAAATACAGTAGCAGACTGACTCTTGCATGAACATAGGTAGGCAGTCCTTGTAGGCCCTAGTCAGCAATCTTTGTAGTCCAGTGGTGCTAGAGCTATGCAACGCCCTGTTAATGTGGGCTCTTATGTGAACATAGGTCGGCAGTCTTTGCAGACCAGTGGCACTAGACGAGGAAAGTTCATTTAGGCGCAGTCGGTTGTTAGTGGGGGACATAAGGGACTCATCTCACTAAACCATGTTTTTGCCTCTCAAGACATACTCATTTTAATTTTTTTGTTTGTGTTTTTATGTGAGGGATCATTATATATGTCTATTTATTGGCAACTTCAACAACTCAATATATCGACTAATTATTCACATCTTGCCACTGTGTACCACATATATCACATCAGTGTCCAATAGACTGACAATTTGCATTACCAGTGAGAATACTTTCATCAGTCCTTACAAGTCAGATATATTTATTTATGATATGTATGATATGCAGGATTTATTTATTTATGCATGCATGTGGCATTTTTATGTGTGAAATATGTGTGAAAAACAGAAACCTTCAAATAACATATAGTATTTTATAACTTTATTCCGAGGAAAGCTCCACTGGCATTAGGATATCTTATTTAATGAGCAGGCGACTAGGCTGGTGTTGTGTGGGGGGAAAAAGCGTCCAGATGGGTTGACATCACACCTCATACATAAAATGTGGGGCATCTCAGCATGTGACATCATCGCCTGGCATCAGAACTGGCATTACTCTGACGCTGCTCTAGCGTTGGTTCCACCTCCCCAGATAAAACTCCTCCAGACACATCCTCAGCTTCTATCCTCTCTTCTTCTTACATCTCCTCTCCTCTGTCTCATTTTCTCTCCATCTGATATCTCCATCTCTCCTCTCCTCTTCTCTCCTATGCTCTCATCTCCTCTCCATCTCCTCCCACACATATCCGCTGCTCTCCTCTCCTCTCATCTCCTCTCCTCTCCTCTCTGCTATTCTCTTCTATTTTTTCTCTCCTCTCCCCCTCTCCTCTCCGTTCCTCCCCTCTGCCCTCTTCTCTCCTCTCTTCACCTTTCTTTTGGTCTCTTCTCTTGTACTCTCTCCTCTCCTCTCCTCTCCTCTCCTCTCCTCTCCTCTCCTCTCCTCTCCTCTCCTCTCCTCACTTCTCTTCTCTTCACTCCTCACTTCTCCTCTCCTCTCCACTGGCAGTCTGCCCATCATCATCTCTTGCCATCTGGCCTTTTAATAGATCGCATTAGAGCTGATAGACTGATCTCTTTGTGTGCCACAGTTGCAAAATGTAATTAGTGTTTCACTTTTTTCTGTGTTTGTTTGAGGGAAGTAATTATTGATCGCTTGTAAGCAGCCAGCAATGAGGGTCTGTAGCTCTTTCTGCAACTGATCAATCAATCCTGATATTAAACTTTCTGTATATGGCATTTTTAGACATATGTTGTTGATGTGTTTTGTTAGCACTTTTTGTGTTTGTCTGTTTTCAAACTCAGTCCGTCAGCCATTCCCTGCTTTTGACATTTGTTTTACAGAAACCATACAGACAGTTGGTACCAATACTGGTTAGATGTTTTTTTTTGCCATTTTTGTCTCTGAGGTAGTTTTTCTTTCTGTCTTTTCAAATGACAAAATCCATCTGTCTGATCTTCCCATAGAGCTGAAAGTGGTAAAGGCACTGCAGTTAATCAAGACATGAAAAGAGTGAGTGTGACTTTGATTAGTTCGTTGGCTTTGTGCACTGAAATGAGTGCAGCACACTGTGGTGAGCAGCAACGAGGGCGAGAGGGGCCTCTCAAATCTCACCTTGGATTGATTTTTCGGTGGGACCTCTGGCTTATTAGGTAACGTTTTGTGCCTCACATCAGGTTCATCTTGGCCTTACTCGTGCTGTAGTGCAGGGGACACTATCAGGCCATCACAAACATTTCTGATCTCCGGTTACTCTCCGAAGGAAATTTGAAAGTGCTGAGCCACCACCACCAACCCATATTCCAGCCCACGCTTCCCTAAGGGACCCTACTCCAAATCTGAATGGTAATTAGACAGCTCCCACTCACAGACATCCCTTAGGATTTGCTGTTTGTTTTCTCAGTTTCTTCCCTTCTTGCTGGTGTATTGTTTTACCACGGTGCTGTCTCCTTGCCAAAATCGTTCACCTTCACCACATCAGGAACCACTGAATACAAACAGCTTTATGCAGCAAACAAAGGGCTGCTTAAAACCAGCTAAAACTATTAAACATATTAAAGCAATATGCTGTTTGGATCTTTTTACATCCATTTACACTTGTTACATGACACTTAAAAAAGACAGTTTGAGTCAAACCATCGTAAAACAATTGATGCAGCATTGCCTCATTTTTGTAAAGTTTGTCATGTACATTCATAGGATGTTCATTCTGCTATTCACTCAGTTTTCACAGATTTGTCCACATTCATGATGCAGACAAGTACTTTTTATGATGTCTGTATCCTTCTCACAGCCAAAGAAAAATAAAGGCAAAATGTCTCTGAAAACATACTGGTTCAATAACGGATATCCCTTGAAGTATTTGTCCTCCACTTGTGAGCATATTGAGTGTGTCTTATTTCAAAACAAACGCAGATGTCTTGGCAGACTCTTTCAGTTGGATGATGAAGACCTAAACAAGGTTGTCTTAATGAGCAGTGACTCAGAGACACAGAGAGACACATTTTCCAGTTTTAATGATCTATAAACTCATTTTGTGTAATCCCATTTGTCAAGGGAGAGAGGCGTTTGGCATTACTTAGTTCGTCACACGAGGCAGAAAAAGCTCTTAGGTATAAAATTAAGTATTAGTGTTTTTTTAGGCTTGCATGTCTTAATAAACGTTGATGTATTGCTTTAGGTTTGCGGACAAATAGAATCTGTGAGTTACCCAGTTTTCATTTCAAGTTCCATTCCATTTAAGGATATGCCATTACATGGGATTATTTAGAGGATGGTAATGTTTGGAGGATGGAAGGTCTAAAGAATATTGGTTCCACAGAATATCATGTGAAATTTTAGAATCTTACACAGTTGTTGAACACATTATTATTATAGCTTTATATCAAAATTGGATGTGATTTTGAAGTTTTGTAGTTAAAGCCCAGCTGTGAAGGCCAAGCAATACTGTCAATGACATGAAGGACTTGTCATTTTTAGATTGCAACAGGAGCTACACATCTGACTGGTTTTGAGAGGCAATCTAAGACCGCCTCTTTGATGAATGCGAGATGATGACACTGAGCCCTTTCAAACCTGTTCTCAGAAAAGCCGTTTGTACGGCCATTGCGGCCCACCTCACTCTCAGCAGTGAGATCAAGGGATCGACTCCGCAATTACCTTGAACAGATTGAGAATAACAACATTTGAAGGAGAGCATTTGCCCCAGTGCAGGGTGAGGACTAAAAGCAACCATTCAATCCTAAATGAATGAAATGCAACAAAGAGGACATATCAGAGATAAGATCACAAAATAAATCCCAAGATATGAATGCATTTTATTTCAACAGTGTGTGTGTGTGTGTGTGTGTTTGTGTGTGTGCGGCACATGTCTTAGTACATGTGTGTGTGTGTTTGTATGATGGGTATTCTTGAAAAAAAGCATAATGACAATTTTTCTTGCCATCTGTCTCAGTTTTGCCTGAGGGTTAGGACATTTATTACCGAGGCTGAAGCAAGCTGTCTTGATAAAATGTTGGATCTGAGTGTGTTTGGGGGGGGGGGGGGGGATCAGACTTTTCAACAAAGACAGACATCAATTTTTTACTCATAATTTTTGTGAGTTCGTGGTGAATGTGCTTCCATTCTCCATCTGGTGAACTAACAGCTCATTGTGCTGCAAGCTATTCACCATAATATCCTTTCAAAACCCACTACAATTTATTCATTTTTTCTCTATGACACTCCCGTCCTATCTCCCCTATTGCTAAGCAATCCATTTCCAAAGAGTTAAAAACTCATTAGTCAGAGACGTTGATGTAATTGTCAATTCTGAACAAAAGCAGCATCTCCAATTTTCTCTCATTTCAGCAATTTTAAAGTGACTTCACTGTCACCTTCAGCAGAGGCAAATTGGAGCTCAATTTGAGCCCCTGTGCAACTCTCAGCACAACTTCAAAAGAGGGCGCTGTGCAAGGTTGTTCCAGGCAAACAAATAAAAGCCATCCATCCAGCGTGATTATAATTTTATTGAAGTAATGCACCAAAACAAAGAAGACATGACCACCAGCTGTGCCCAGTTTTTACTTGCCATGGTGTTCAATGTTTTGCCTTGTGCTCTCGGATAGTACATAAACACTGATTCTGTAAAATAACCGGTTAGTGTTGGACACTGTAGGTGTCAGTAGCTTGGTGTAATTTAAGCAGTACTGTGGTATGAATACAGCGGTACACCTAAAGATAACAGTAGGCACATTGTTAAGAAATAGCATAATAATGTTGTGTTAGCTGTGGTTTATCTTTTAACAGGAATGACACCATGATGTCTTTGTACAATAACAAATGTTATCGCAGATAATGATAGGGAAACTGTTTAATAACAGTAGAATGTTGGGAAATAGTTTGCTGTTATCTATTGGTACATTTTTCACAGTGCATTTGTGAAACTGATGAAAACAAATGACAGAGGCCTGCGGTAATGTTTTTGTGAGTGATGACATACATGCATATACATACCTAATAAGCCCAGACTTTGATCATCTCATAAGGCAGCCTTTGATCTTTCTCTCACACCTAAGGCAATATATCCATCTAAAGATTTCCCCAACAGGAATAAATGTTATACATTTGACTGTGCAAGTGCTGTTCATTAGTCATGCCCATGTTCAGCCACCTTGACAGGAGTGATTGTTTTTCTCCAACTAAAAGACACATGCATGCCCCAAGGGTAGGAAGGAAGGAAGGAAAGAAGAAAGGGAAACAATGAAAGGCAGGGAGAGAAATGAAATGAAATGAAGAAACACAATGACAGAACATGTCAAATTACATTAGTTTGCTTAGTTTTATTGGATTTTACTGGCTTCCATTGAACCCCCCTGAACCTCCTCCAAACACTGATTGTCGGTTGAAAGTATAATGAGGGCCCCCTTAACAAAATGATACTTGAATGTCTTTGTACAGTTCAGCCACTAGTCATTCATAGTGCTGTTTTTTTCTTTCTTTCAGAGGACCACTTTAGAATTCCATTTAGCACAACCAAAAGAAAGCAGGGGCCTGTGTTGAAATGAACAGCTGTTTTTTTGGTGGCTGAAATGCCTGATGTGTCTTGTTCATCTCTCTCTTCACTGCTTTGCTCAGGGAGAGAGTGCTGTGCTTTAGCTTTTTTTTACACTAAGCTTTTATCCTTCACTGCAGCCATTAAAAAAAAAAAAAAAAAAAACAATTATTCTCATATCCAGCTCAACATTTCCAGGTGACGCCATGTCCATAGATTTTTTTAGTGCATGTGTGTTTTTGTTAGTTAGAGGATCACCACCCAAATTAATTTAAGATATATCCACCCTGGAAACTATATGGTAATCTGAAACGAAAGTTATTAGCACTAAGAGGAAGTGATGGATCACAGCATGGCACATAGTACCTCTCTAACACCTGCAAAGATACGTTTTCTTGTACCGAAATTAAAGTGCGCCTCAAAAACAGATTTCACCCAATCAGGTATTTTCATTTCAAAGAACTACCCCATGGCATCGTAGATTCCCTCTGGATGAGACAAAGAAGATGAAGTTCTGCTGAATGACTAGGAGCTGCCTTTAACAACCAACCCCATCGCTGCCCCCCCTTCCTTTCCCCTCCACCCTGCGTAGCCACCGCCTCCCCCACGGCAGCAATCGTAAACCAACCAAGTATTCCAGATATTTGAAGTCCTCATTATACGCAGCAAGCTGCCCACCGCGGTGGCGCGAAATAGCATTCATCACTTCAAGATATTCTCCCCAAAAGAAAATATTGGTTTCTGTACAGGTAAGCTGCACATTTCGACTGAGTAACCACCGTAAGCACAACAATGTGCTAGCTGTTGTGACTTCTGACATTTCTGCTGTGTGTTATCGGGGACTGAGGCTGGAACAGGTGTTTCGCGTTGGAGCTCTGTTTCAGTCCAAGGTAAATGGAAGTGTTGTGTCATGTTAGAATTGTACTCGTCTTGTCATTTCTTCTGTTAGGCTTTAGCAGTGTGTGTTGCACTGATGTCACAACATAACTAGTGCTGTGTCTAAAATTTTGTTTGTAATGGTATGAAAGAGCCTCCGAAAATAATGACGCGAAAGCAGGCGCGAAATTCCGTTAGACAGTAGCATATGCAGTTTGGATGAAAACAAAGAAACGTCTGACACTGTAAAAGTTAAGAGATTTGATACAGCATAAATGTATTGCGTACTACCGCGACTCAACAGTGCTCAGTCAGTCCGATCATTTTGACCAGGTAGACAATGACAGAAACCTTTTCATAGCCCACAGAAAGACGCGGGAAAAGGTAAAACATTGATGTTACCTAAACTGATCACCCTAGAAGCATTTTGGTGAATGAAAACGGACAGTGAACTGCTTTGGGCATATTCACATCATGTTGGCATTCAGTCTCCGAGGCTTTCTATGTAATCTATCCAAACAGAGCAATTACCAGTAGGCTACCACATATTGCATATGGTTTATAGGGCTATTTTTATACCTTCAGGGTTTTTACCTTTGAAGGTGTTTTGCAGGTCTACTTTACATCTGTCAGGATATAAAAATCAAGAATGTGTATGCGCGCGCTCGCGCGCACACACACACACACACACACACACACACACACACACACACACACACACACACACACACACACACACACACAGATACAGCAACCTCAAGTGCACATGCAACATGCCTAAAAACTCATTGCTCGCAGAAACCAGACAAACAAATCTGAATCAGAAACTATCAGCTGTGAAGTGCAACTAAAAAACCCACCTGTCAAAATAGTGACTGAAAAAAATGTAGTTAAAAGGCTATAAAATACTACTGATTGTATTATCGGTGTATTTCTAGGTAATATTGAAATAGGATTTCAATTAAATATGTGCAGTGCCACATGAGCGAACCTCCCACTCCAGATCCTTTCAATCTGTTGCCATTTTCCAAAATCAAGAAAGTGTATACTCAATGCCCACCTTCAGAAAGGGCACACCGTTAGCAAACTCTACCAAGCTCTGTTCCAATGTCAAGAAAACTCAGAAATTCACACCTTTTACTTTTGAGAATGTTCAAAGATGCATCGATTGTGTGGTCTACAAAATTACCCATACTTCTCTGCGTTAACATTTGCGGTGATGGTGTAGGACAATGCACCTGCACAGATGTCAATACATTTTAAATCAACCGAGGAGAAATTGTTACCATGGAGGCACTAGGAAGCTACTGTAGGTCCTTGCAGTTGTGTGGAACCAACTGTAAATGTCTGTAAGCTTTGTGTGCAACCGCCTTGCTCCATGAGTTTTCAGGTCATGAGACATGGTCGCATTTTGGTGGCATCCTCACACCTTTTGGGCAAGTCTGACTCGGTTTCTAACCATTACGCATCACTTTCAACACAGAATGCATCACTGACTGAAGTTGACTTGACAAAGTCGAAAACACCTAACATTTGGTCGACACAGACTGCTGCAAAGATGACATCGTTTTACTTAATTTAGCCTCGTCTCTATATTACCAGACTTATGATGAAGTGACCATACTCCACTTTGGAATACAGCAGGTTTGGGGTGGGGGTTAAATATTCAGTAAGAATTATGACATTTCAGTGTTTATCTATCAGATAAATTGAAAAGACTTCAAATGACCACCATGTTCAGGTTTATCTCCAGTGTAAAATGTATGTTATTCAGTGCGGTATGATAAATAAGTTTGAACATTTTGTTGCATACACAGTAATGACAGTATGAAGAAAACATATTTGGTTTTGCACTGATCTGCATTTGCCCCCACAGGACTGCAGGTTTTGTTTATGTTTGTTGCATCGCATATAAGGCTGCAGGTTTTGTTTATGTTTGTTGCATCGCATGTAAGGCTGCAGGTTTTGCTTATGTTCGTTGCATCGCATATAAGGGCTCATTCACACCAAACACTCTCCGTATTCAGCGCGTGCCCGTTTCCTGTCCGTATTTGTTTAGAATGCATGTTAACAAATTAGACTGTTCACATCGCACGCGTGATCTGCGCGTATTCTGTCCCATCGGTGTGAATGAGCCCTAAGGCTGCAGGTTTTGTTTTTTTTTGGTTGTTTTACCCTCCAGTGCTACTGTAGGTATCAGACTTCATCATCGATATACTTTAGAGGGGTTGTTTACCTGACCCTGACACTGTTGCTCCAAACCAGGAATAATATAACATAAGTGATATAATACAGGCTCATCAAAACTCTGATAACTTTAATAACCTTTGTTAATAACCTTCAAAAATGTATAAAATCCAGTAAAGACAGTGATGGTACAGAAGTAAAATCACTGTTACTGATGGCTGAGACCACTGGTCTTAACCAGTTCTTCTAAGAGTATACATGATGACTGCAGAATTAGCTATTGAGACAGAGTGGTACTGTCATAAAATTGTCACTGTTTCTTATAGTAAATAATGAACACTTTGGTCTAATCTCTTTATATGCAGATGATGCCAGCCCCTGCACTTCCAAAAAAATGAATAAAGATTGTACAGCCTAGATTGTATAGCTTTTTAAACAAAAAATTAATAGAAGAATAAAAGATTGTACACTTTATATTTTTGGAGAAAGTATTAAGTGAGAAGCACAATAGATCAAGATATTGGAAGTGCCAAATGTAACCCTGTGTTAGATGAAGTTAAAAGTATGCGATCATTTATCAAAGTTAGTTAGTCATAGCAATATAATGTGTCGTGGAAAGGCAGCAGGTTTCTCTGAGATTAAGTAGAATAGAATAGACTTTGTCACTGCGCAGTAGATTTGCACAACACAATATTCTTATGTAGCCTCTGAAACAATACTCACATACACACTCACACTATAAATAGAACAGATAAAACACATTATAGAAAAGGAACATGTCCAGGCATCATGATGGCATTGAGTCCCCTTGTTTACAGGGGTGGTGTGGGGGGTGGGGTGTTATGGCTGTTCAGTTCTGCAATGGCCCTGGGGATAAAGTTGTTCTGCAGCCTAAGGTGCAAGATTTAGACTGCAGTTTTGGATTGATAAGTCTTTCTGGCCTTAATTAATTTACATGAGACAGCATTGTGTCTAAACAAAGAAATGGTGACCCAAAATGAACTGGTGGTGTTTGTTTGCCTGTCGCTGTGGTAGAGAGCTACTGGCAGCCATTTTGTTATTTTTTTTAGAAATGGTGAGAGTTGTCAGAATGTCACTGAACTCAAGATGAGTCAGGATCTGACAGCATCACAGCAAACCACAGTGCTACATTTCAGAGCAGTAATAGAAAGGAATTGGCGCTAGAATTTGATCTCTTTCAGAGTTAATCTAATGATGAGGTTTGCTATGTACAATGCCATGATCAAATTCTGTCAGACTCCTGAGTTGTCTTGCTACCTAATTCCTTTGTTATAAGTATCAACTCACTTTCCTGCAGAGAGGGATAGATTTTTATAGATAAAAGTTTGCAACAGTGTGCTACAGTGTTCGGGCTGTTTTATAGTGATCATTCTGTGTCCCTTCTTTTTCTCACACGTTTAAATACGGCTGCTTAGAACCAACTTGTGAAACAAATGAAGGCAACATTCTTCATGGATTTTTTCACATTGGTTTAACTTAACATTACCATGTATAGTCAAAACATTAAAGGTTTCATTGCATCTTTTTTTTATTCATTTTTCAGTGGTCTCTAGTATTAATGAATGCCCTGTGAGCCTGTTTTAGTGAAGAAAATAAATGCTTTAGTGCTCCTGTTACAGGCTGTTCTAGTTTGGTGGAGGAGATGGAGTGGGGAGAATGACAGGTTCTCTGCTATGCTAGTCACAGGGCCAGTCACTCAAAGCCCTTTTGGTCATAGCACACCAAATAGAACATCTAAATGTTCTAAACAAACACACCTACTTACACACCTACTTACATTTTGCTAGGTGAATGTGTGCAGCAATGAGACTCCTCTGGTAATCACAACTGTGGCATAGCTTTTTTATTTAACAAACGTACGTCACTTTGTATGCCTTTCCTAATTTGCTAATTTTCCCGCCTACTTTCTTTCATTGACTAATGGAGGCAATCGGGATAGAAGAACATTTTTACGTGCAGCAAGCACACGCAACTCGGAGTGACTTGTCGTATTTCAAAAAGAGCAAGTACTAAACGGTTTCTCGCTGAATGAGACCTTTAATTTTGAAAGTTGGTTCACGTCATCTTCACATTTTACAGTGCAGGTTTTGCAAGAGTGCGCTACAGTGTTGGGACTGTTTTTTTAATGGCAGCATCGCTCTGTGTCTCCTCCTTCGTCTCAGTGGCAGTAGGGCCCACCCGTTTGCCTTACCATGCTGTTTTTCCCAGCCTCCCCCCTTGTGCTATCACCTCATCACCCATCTCATTAATGGAGAGGCAAGCGAGGATTTGCAGTTGGAGGATTCCTCAAATAGCTTTTTTTTTTTGTAGTGCCCAGGTACAAAATCAGGGCCTGGAAATGAAGAGTCCCTCGTGTGGAAATCACTCCATTTTGTTTTCCCTGTATTGAAACGGAGGGATGAAAGACCATTAGGGTCTCTTTAATCTTAGGGGGTGGGAGAGGAGGCTGGTGTCATTTAGAGATAAGATGGCCTCATCACTCAGAAGCTGATGAAACAGAGATGTGATGTGACTTACTCCATGTGCAGTAGATTTGAAGGGGGGGGGGGGGGGGGGGTGATGCAGGGGTACACAGCCTTGGATTTCTTCTCCGCATGTAGAATTCAGCGAGCACACCTGCAGAGAATTCCAAGGACCACAAACATCACAGTGTCACATCATTACAGCTAAGGAAGGACAGGCTCGATGCTAATGGCACAGACATTCCCAAGGGGTCTTTTTGCTTGTTGAGGACAAAAGGGCACGTTTATGAGGTTAGAGGTCGTATTTACTCTAGGTATCTGGCCTTTGTCTACAGAGGCTAATTTGCGCATTTCCGCCGAAAGCTTTCACAGTAAGGGCCAGGGCTGAGGGTGGCCATAACTGCAGGAGAGTAGAAGAATGGGAGGGGGCAACATTTTCCAGTCCATCTGATGCAGATTAATATGAGGCCAAGCCACAAGCCTGGGAGGTTGATGGACAGACCAGCCATTGACGCCAGATCCCACAAGGAGAATAGGGATGATGCTGTCATTAGCCCATTCATTGAATTGGCATTCTCTTCCAGATTGTTATTTGATCTGATTGGTCTTGCAGTCAACTTGACCCACCACAAAATTAAATGGACCAAGAAATCGGTTTGTGTGCATTTATGCAACTCTCAGTCAGTCTGTCTGTTTGTGTGTGACGTGTGTGTGCGTTTGTGTGCGTGTGTGTGTAAGCAGTTTTGCATATATGGACTTTCTCTGTCTTGCTGAGCGGAACAGTGGAAGGTGTTTGGACTATTTATAGGTACATTTTGATGGAACACAGCAAACTACTCATTTGCATGTCTGTGACATTTCCCAGCAAATTAGTCAGACCATGGCTTCCTTTACACATAAAAGCAAAGGCAGCTGATTCGTCAAAATTGCCTCCCTGGGGGAGGAGGTTGTGTAAGACTTGGCGTGTACAGAGAAATCTGACGATCAAATGATGTAAGAGCTTGTGTTAGCCATTCATAACAAGAGGGACTCCTTTTTTGACCAAAATAGCATATTCCCCTTTGGAAGAGATGACAACACCAAATTTCCAGTTCAGAGGGACGAAGAACACAGGCATTAGCATTTGAAGCCTATCAAACGAACAGACACTTAACAGATTTTTTTTTCCTGTTATGTGTCTGTTCTTTTTTTTTGTTAAGGCTCTCACAGAAGAATCTGGTTCAGGCAGCAAACAGTGTTCTGAAGCACTGGAAGATAAAGGCAACAACACATCTTCCTCCTTCTCTTCCTCCTGTTGTCATTGGTGACAGCAGATCTATTTGTGTGTCCTGGAAACACAGTACTGTCTTCTTTGTGTTGCTGTGCGTTTCATTATTTCTCTGCAGTGTTATTCAAGGTTTTGCTGAAACACTGTGGTTTCAGGGCCGTTCACACCGGCAACCTAGATTTGTAAAAAAACGTTTTAACTTTAGTGAATTGTGGTGTTCACATATAAGTGTAACGCCAAGGACAGTCTGAACAATATCATTGGGATCTCCAGAGCGATTTTATGAACTATAAAAGCATCAGCCAGTCACAATTCCTAAGAATTCACAGAACGTCATGTTCTATTACAGTTCTGGAAAAAATTAAGAGACCACTGCAAACTTTCCTAAAATCAGCATCTCTACATGTATGATAGTCATTCCTTTCAGTGTCAGTAGAATTTGGAATTTGAAAGAAAAACGTTCACTTTACTCACACAAATACATATAAATAGTTAAATCAGAGAAACTGATAATTTTACAGTGGTCTCTTTTTCAAGAGCTGTAGATGTTAAAACAACTAGAATGCTGCCGTTAACATGTCGTTCTTCAGTGTGCACGCCCATATCGTTGTAGTTATAGTTATCATGTCGTTATCATCGTTATACTTCTTGGTGTGAACGGACCTTTACACCTGCTGTGCCTCGGATGAGTGATGGACTAAGATGGGGAGCAGAGCAGACAGCGAAACAGGTGGCTAGGTGGAGCCAGAGGGGGAGGTGGAGGATATTAGCTCTGGGTTAATTAAACCCCTCATGGCTCATCCAGGCCAGGGAGTGTTTCATGTATAAAATATAACCAGACAAGTGTGGGGTCACATTTCTAATTTATCAGCATGACTTTTATCAGAGGGGGTCATTCCGGGAAGTAGTAATACTGTGTTATTCATTCTTTCCAAAGGTCAACTTTAGTCTTTGAAACGATTACTTTTTGTCTGCTAATGAGCAAGGGCATACATTAGTTAGACATAAAATATATATTATATTATTTATGTACTGTATTTATACAAGGACTTCTGGGAACATAAAACCTCCTTAAAGTATCCTGGCTTTAGAAAGCAGTTAACACGGGGGATTTCGCTAATTAGTTAATCCACTCAGTGAGAAGTTTGCTAATTAGAAATAGATGTTTTGCTAAATCGATAAAACCAATGCATGGTAACTTCTCCTTTTTGAATGTTTTCTATTACAATTACGTGGGGGAAAATCGTGGGGAAAATCCCCTTATAATGAAAACTCAACACGGTTGGATACGTTTCTTTTGGTTGCCAAGGAGAGAGAGGTCTGTTTGACAAAAGGACAGTACCCAACCTCTCTCAGCACTCACAGTTTGCAGCACTCTTTTATTAGCACATATCAAAATTACACAATCATAATCACATCCTCATTTTCTGTCTCGGCTGGTTTCTGTCAGCTTTGCAGACGCACCATTCCTAGTTCTCCTTACTAGACTTTCGCTAGGCTGATTAAAAGGTTACAGAATCACGAGGCATACATATCCCCTTTTTCTCCTTGATTAAAAAGCAACTCTTATAATCATATCAAGCAACTCTTATAATCATATTGTTCATAACATTTCTTTTGCATAATGATAAAATTCATGAATTCTCTAACAATTTCCCAATAATTACAAGTATTTTCCCAATGTAAGTGATTTGTATGCTGAAATAAAACCGAAAAAAAATGTCTTCTAATGTGCTTCTAAATTTCAGACTATAGGTGAAATGACACATTTTTCATAGATGATAGCAGTGACACTTAATTGAGCATAACTGGTCATAATGAGGTAATACATATGAAGGGTTTGAGTTGCTGACCTTCAGGATGTGAAAACCATTTTGTCTAAGAGCCATCAAACAGGTTAATCAATACCAGTTAAAGTCTAAAATGTCAAAGTAATTCACATGCCTCAAGCAGACCTCGTATGTTCATTGCCACTGTTCATTATTCTCATTTTTGAGACATCACTTGGGTTTTCATTCAGCATTTGCATTTGCTTCAGTAATAGTAATTCACCTTAACGAGACGTCCATCAGTGACTGCTTTAGGCTGTGACAATTAATGTACCCTTCAAGTGTTTCCAAGTGAGGATTTCTTATCCGAATAACTAGTATGTGCTTTAACAAGTTGGATGTAGACCCAGTTGCTATCAGAGAGTTCTTGTCCACTCCTTCCAGTGTGCTCTGACTGGCCAGCTGACTCTGACTGCTTGCTTACAGTACTCTGTCCTCTTCAGGATGTAAAAGCAGTTGCCTTCTCCAACCTCAAGATCTAAAACAAAAGTTTCGATTTCAGTAAGAAGAAAAACACGTTGTGTCACCCCAAGTAGTTGCAGTAACTTGGTCAATGTTATAACTGTTACCAGTCACAGTGAGTGGCTGGGATTGGAGTGTGGATGTAGACGTGTACAACTGCATCTGTTCTTTAACCTGGGGGTTATTACAGGTATATGGTTTAGTGACAAACCTAGGTAAGTTAACTCAGTAGTAGAACTCCTAATACAGGGACATTTTTTCCTAAAGAATAAAAAGTTGTGTGTTAAATAAATAAGTTGCTTGTAGAATGAATAGTGTAGGGGAGTTTACTACATTCCAACGCTCCTGTTTGTAACAGATGTGCAAAAGTTTTAATCTCTTTTATTTTCCTAGCAGAGCAAAACTAGAGAACATGTATGGTAGAATACGTTCTTCTTTTCTTAGAGTAAATCAAGTTTGATACCAAATCTCCTACAAGGCCGTATAATCTGTTGTAAGGTGGAAAAAGAACCCATTGTTTGTGAGTATCCATGGGAATGTGTTTTATGTTAATGGCAAGTGTAAATATCAAACTTGGGAAATGTGGCAATGATAACATTATACTGTGTCGATATTGCACAACTGCAGGAGCTGTGAACTGATAGGAAAATGAATGTATATAAAGTCTTAAAGTCAGTATTAAAAGAGAAAACAGGGAGAGGGAGTAGGCGACCTGGGAATACCAGGAACAAAGCTTAAGCCAAGATTGACTGGAGGAACACTAGTAAAGTAAATATTCAACAATGCCACAGTTAAACAAAGCCCTGATTAAAGTCCCCAGAATGAGATTATGTGGCCCAATATTTCAGGACTACCATTAAATCAAATCAGCCCAACTATATTCTACCAAGAGGAAATATGAAACAACTCTATAGAGCAATGTGCAGAGCTGGCACTGTCTCAATTAAGATGTAAGGCTGTTATTGCAACATGCGGGCTGTCAACTACGTATTAGCAAATAAGGGTTGAATGCTTATGCAAGCAGAATAGAGAGGGAGCAAGATAGATAGAGAGAGAGAGAGAGATTTCATCACTTCTTGTTGAGTTTTTTTCCCCCACTGATGCCTTTCTTATGTGAGAAAAGAGAAAGGCTATTTTAGATTGAGGATTTCTCAAGGGTGCCCTCCATCTGCCAGACTAGAGATAAGGATGTCTAGAGCATGGCCTTAGGGGAGAACTTCTGTTTTTTGTTGTTTTTTATATTGTCATATACTAAGATGAATAGAATGCAATGAGGTATACAAGGGAAATGTTTCCTTTTCATGCAGTTAGCTTTCACCTGTGATTGATGTACTGTCATTCCATTCATAACCTTTTTCACTAAGAATCAAAGAATGTGCATATTATGCTGTACACAGGAAAATGTTGCTTCTTTAAATCGTCTTGAATTTGTCTTTCCGAAACGATATCAAACTGAATCTCCATTTTTTTTAATCTTTTAGGGGGTTTTAGTAGATTGTGGTCTTTTTTGTCTCATACGTCCTAAATTAAACACCTTAGAAACAGTGTTCAGTGAAACCGGATAAAAATCCAATCAGTTCAGTGAAACCTGATAAAAATCCAATCTATGTTCAATTTAAGATCCTACAATAGACTATATTTTTTTCCTCCAAAGGGGAAAAACAGATTAGAATTTGGTAAGATTTTATTTTAAATCTGAGAGACCAAGATCAGACTGTTGTAAGAAGTAATATACTCCTCTACATCTGCATGATTTTTGTTGTGTAACTGCTGCTGGCTCTTGGCCAAATTCGCTGTGACTGATTTTAATTTCACTTGCTGTTTTTCCACAGAGAGCTCATTCATCAAGCAGCCTGGATCTTTCATACTGGCCAGCCATTCTATGACAAGCCGACATCTTGTTTCATTGTGAAGAGCCTGATAGTGTCCTCAGAGCACTCCTGTCATCATCACACCAAAGCTCACTGAGACACCTTTTTATCAGCGATGCCCAACAACAGCAGTGGCCTGGGTACCTGGGATGAATTGCCATGGGTGAATGCCAACCCCTGCCCACCCTCCCTGGGGGGCACCACCCTCCTCATAGTGGCCTACAGTACGGTGATCGCTGTCGGGTTGGTGGGCAACTCCTGCCTGGTCTTCGTCATCTCCAGGCAGAAGGAGATGCGTAACGTCACCAACATCCTCATCGCTAACCTCTCCTGCTCGGACATCCTGATGTGCGTGGTGTGCCTGCCCGTCACGGTCATCTACACCCTGATGGACCGCTGGATCCTGGGGGAGGCCCTGTGCAAGGTGACGCCCTTCGTCCAGTGCATGTCCATCACCGTCTCCATCTTCTCCCTGGTCCTCATCGCCCTGGAGCGCCACCAGCTGATCATCCACCCCACGGGCTGGACGCCGGTGGCGGGTCACTCCTACCTGGCGGTGGCCGTCACCTGGATGGTGGCCTGCTTCATCTCCCTGCCCTTCCTCTCCTTCAACATCCTCACCAACGCCCCCTTCCAGAACCTCAGCATCCCCTTCAACCCCTTCAGCGACCACCTCATCTGCATGGAGCTGTGGCCCTCGGAGCGCAACCGCCTGGCCTACACAACCTCCCTGCTGCTGTTCCAGTACTGCCTGCCGCTGCTGCTGATCTTCCTGTGCTACCTGCGCATCTTCCTGCGCCTGCGCCGGCGCAAGGACATGGTGGAGCAGGCCAGCGACGCGCGCCAGAGGAAGGCCCGCAGCACCCAGCGCATCAACGCTATGCTGGTGGCCATCGTCGTCGCCTTCGCCCTCTGCTGGCTCCCGCTCAACGTCTTCAACACCCTCTTCGACTGGTACCACGAGGCGCTGCCCGCCTGCCAGCACGATGTCATCTTCTCGGCGTGCCACCTGACCGCCATGGCCTCCACCTGCGTCAACCCCGTGGTGTACGGCTTCCTCAACAGCAACTTCCAGAAGGAGCTGAAGGCCATGCTGCAGCGCTGCCGCTGCTGCTGGGGCGTCCCCGAGAGCTACGAGACCTTCCCCCTCTCCACCGTGGGCACCGACGTCACCAAGGTGTCCGCCGCGCACAGAGATTCCTTCAAGGGAGAGACAGGTGCTCGCATTTAGTCACTGGTGTGGTGAACTGAAAGACAAACAAAAAAAGACGGCAAGGTAGAGAGGAAAAATGAAAGACACTATGAAGAGTAAGAGATGGATAAACGGCGATTCAAGAAGAGAGATGAGACAGTGATATGATGAACTCCTGCGTCACTTGATTCTCTAGATCTTGCTCTAGCCCTAGTTCTTGTCTGTATGCCAGCTTACAGTAGATGTGCGAAGTACATGCTGTAAAATTAGCACACAGAGCTGCCGCTTTTAAGTGTCTGTGCATCCAGCGTTGTGAAGCTGAGACTTGCTGTCATAACACCTGAAATGGTGCTGAATGTTTACTAGGCAAAGCTGCAGTGAAAATAGTTGAATTCAGAGTTCAAATGACAATCATGCTACCACATCTTAGATTAAAGCACCATGTATTTCCATGTACTGACAAAGTGCTTTCATCAGCCTTTTAGTGCTGATTCTTAAGTCTTTGTCTGCTAAATGTGGATATTTACAGTTTTAAATGTAAAGTAGCGAAATTAGCAATCAATTAAAATCAAAGGTAGGTCATCGGGCTTCAGAAAGCAAAAGGTCATTGCACAAATCTGGTCCAACCATTACCAAACCCCTCTGATTCTAATCAGCACAACTCTTCAACCAGAAAGAATTAATGAAAGCACCTGGGTTATTTGCACAGGAACAACCAATATATGACAGGACTTCTCTAGCCTAGTAAACCAGCCCCTCGTACTTCATTTCAGTTTGTACAGAGGGTCTGGCAGTACTTTCATTGACATTGCTGTATTAGGTAGAATTTTTGCCTAGCTAATTAGCGAACAAAGGGAGTGTTCGTGAGGGATTTGTGTGCTACATTTGAATTGCAGTGTGTAGGTAGGCTAATTGTGAATGCCATGACCAGATGTTAGCGATTGGGTAAAGGTAGAGTCACTTGTTTTAAACTTCAGCAGAGTCCACGCCTCCAGGAAGAAATCACTTGTCAACCCTCTGTACAAAATGAAATGAAGTATGACGGGCTGGTTTACCAGGCTAGGACTTTTGCTCTTTGAAGCCGGGATTACCAACCTTTAATTAGGGTAATGAAACCTTCTAAATCAAGTGGATGTATGTGTATACACCTGCATCCGAAAGGTGTAGTATATATTGTGATGTATTGTGATCACAGTATGTGAGTGTCTTGGTGTTATTGTGTAACAGAATATACTTTATACTGTGTAATGTTTGAATGCAGTGGTGCCTCCACAATATAAACCGTTATTTCTTACTTTAGAAAGTAATTAATCAACAATCTCATTAATATTGTACATTGTATGAATAATATCCCAAAGAATTCAGTATTCGCATTAGACTTGAAAATATTACAAATATTTGGTCTGTGTTTGGATCTGTTTTGCCTTATGAAATGCTTTCAGTATGTAGGACTTCAAAAGCTGGTTTTCAGTATCTTTGGTATGTCCATTTTTAAATATAATGGAATAGTACTTATGGAATGACTAGAAAGAAATTGTATTTTCAATTTCTATTTAATATTCAGTACAATAAATGTAATTCTGAATGTAATGTTGCATTTGATGATCTTGCTGTTGTGTAGTGATTTTGCAACTTTGCATTAAGACAACATTTCCCACAGACCTTTCAAGTGAGCATATTTGGTTTCAGAAGTGCTTTTTTGGTTCTGGTTTGGATTCGAGATTTGAGGCTTGTCTCTGGCTTTTCACAAAGGCACCTAAGCCACACATGTGATTAACTGATGCTAAATGCAATTATCACTTGATTTCCACTCATGAATCCAATCACGAGCTTATCTAATCCAACAGATGGTGCCTAGCCACCCTTTCAATAGGAGTCATGCATGTATCCATCTTAAGTTTGTCCTCAACATTTGCACTTTAAAATGATAATGCGATCTGCATTTGATTAGGCCGTAGGCTGGGTATGCAGGTAGCATGGTTATTGACAACCCTACAAGGACAGCTCACGTGAAATGTCATCCATTCACACTTGCATTAGAGATGTCGGCACAGGAAGCCTGTTGGTAACTCGTAGGAGTCTCCTTGAATGATCTTGGAATGGTGTCCAGGGACATAGTTCCTGACTTTAAACGTAGCAGTGTGTGGGGAAATAATTGGTTTATTTCCTTGTGTAACCTTGAAGATGGCAAAGGTCTTTTTCTCCCCATTAACATGTTATACGTGATGAACACAAGGAAGACTTTTTGGTGACGACCAAGCTCAGCTCACAGCAATTACATATGCACATCACGCACGTGGCGTACATCCCAGGGAGCTGGTTAATAATAACTAAATAAATAACTCAGTTAGCCGTAGGCCATGTTTTTCTCTAAGATTTATGCATTTAGCCTCTGAGGATCCTTATATAGGATTTCTGGGGGGAAAAACCCCCAGAAAACTCCAGTACAGCTCTGGCACTCAAACATCTGAGCGGTTTACGTGTGTGCGGACAAAATCCTTGGGGGTTTGACTGTGATGGACAGTTGTGGATTATATAAAATGTTTAACCATTGGGGGCAGAGGGATTGCCATTTTCACCACATGGCTTTTTGCTGCTTAAAAACGTCCATTTTTTTTACTTCATGGAATCATATTAGTGGGTCATTCTGTGAATTCCAAATGTCATTCCTACTTTTTTTCCCCCAAGCGCATACATGCACAGTTAAGCCTCTTTCACGTCAGCGACTTTGCAGTGGATATTACTTTAGGCAAGGGGGTTGCAGGATTGATGCGCATACTGCACAGCAAAAAGGGAAGTCAAGACTTCTGAGCTTTGTGACTCTTAAAGCAAAGTGGTCGTACTGAGGCTTGGTTTAAGTGTGTGATAATCCTGGCAACCCATCAGACAATTAAGACTTGTGTGCGCTGGTATGTGCATGTTGTTGCTCTCCATTTTGGCATTGCTCTTTTGTCAGAGACATTACACAAGGTACCAGGAACTGAAGGTTTTCTGTTTTTCCACATTTGAAAGGTATTTCAGAAAGCAGGTTTAGTTACTTATGGTATGTTTGCTCAAAACAAGTAGTAAACCTCCTAACACAGGGGTCTTACGGCGTTATTTTCCTTGCAAAACAAAAGCCATAGGGCACTTCTATTAGAAGGTTTACCACATTGAGTTGGGTGTGTCAGTAAACCACATACTCCGCTGTCCGCAGGAAGCTATCACTGTTTCGCTCACACTTAACTAGATGGCAGTTTGGGTCACATTCGCATTCCTGTCACAAGTCAATGCTTTACTTATAATCTAGTTTGTCAACACCTCCAAATATGTCGCTTTCAAGGTCATATATTTTTTTAAAGTTAACACCAGAAGTTCCAGAGGAAAAAGAAGCTGTTATTACAAGTACTGTATGCACAGCAGACCCATGATTTGGCACATGGCTTCCTTGGTTGTCCTCTACACACAGAGTAAATGAAATGTGAGATGAAAGGGAATCTTACACAACAGGCCAAAAGTGGGCAGCGGGTATAGCTCACCAATGCCAGAACTGATTTCACTTTTCTACGCACTCTCCGCTCTCCCCTCTCTACAGCCGTCCTTCGTTCTGCATCCGCCGGCTCATGCATCATTCATGCTGTTTTCTGCCCTCCCTCCTTAAAATAATGAAATAAAAGATAAGAGCAATGTCATCCTGATCATTTATTTATGGGCTGATTTTCTCCCAACCCTTGTCTACGGCTGCTCTCTCTCAAAGCGAGCGTGTAAGAGCGGGCACAGAATGTGCTAAACTACCTCCTCCTCAGAGCTGAGGGCTCTGAATGAAGATGTCTGCTAAAAGAACAGAAGAGAACTTCTTGTCAGTGCTGAGAAACACATGCAGTAACCCACTCAGGAGAAAAAAATGCATCTTAGTTTAGACATCAGTGATGAACAACCTGAATTCAGAAGCTACAATCTGGTACCACATATTACAAATCACCTGGCTCTACCTATGGACTTAATACAGGTGTTTAACATAATTTACTTTTCTACTGGGCTGAAGAATTGGGCTAGTCAGCAGATTTAATGAATGGCAGAAACAGAAATATGTGGGTTGTAGGTGGATTACAGTTTCTGAAGCCAGGCTGGTAGTAGGGGCCCTTTGTCAGGTCCTCGTCATGAAACTGCACCTGGCAGGTAATCAAGCAACCCATCATTTGTGGAAATTGAATTCTGACTGAATCTACTAGAAAGGGCTATTTCTCCTCGTCTGCACCTAGCTCAAAATATAGGTGTGCTCTCTATCAATCATACTAACACATCTAGCAGAGGAACACATGAAGAGACCTTGGTGTTCCTTGAAAACTTTAAAAACGCTAATGATTACAGATTTAGCAGTTAATGCTCTGAGCGCACTCTTTCTCCCCAGGTTAAGAGTTAATCTCAACTCTAAATTGGTTTCATAACAGCTTTTTACAGCCTTCTAATCAGTATTTACCATCTCTAATTTATTTAACAAAGCTCTTTGTTTTGAGTTGATAAGAACTCACATAGCCTTTAGACACTTCTGGGAAGCATTTGCAACTCAACACTAGAGTGCAATGGTAAGGCTTGCTTTAAGTATTCTGCTGGTAATAAGATGTTTGGCTAAATTGACGTTAATGTTAACTGTTAAATAAAAAGTGATAATACTCCACTCTCTTTATGCGTGATTGAGTTTCTGTCTGAACTCTTTTCATCATATTAGACTTCGAGATGTTTTAAAGAGCTAATTATGCATCCCAGTTGTCTTCCAGGGAGACATCGTTTTATTGACACTCAGTCTGAACATGATTAATTGATTTATGCTTGTATGGTTTGCCAGATGTCAAGGGATTCAAGGCAATTCACAAAGTGCCTTACAAAGAAACAGTAGGTCATACTCATATGCTTAATCAAAATTCCCATGAATATCAAATGGGTTTTGCCTAATTTGCATTATTTTGTGAAGATAATAAACATGCATAATACTAGGTTAAAGATGCTCCTTAACATTGAAAACATGACTCCACATCTATGCTCTTCATTCTTCACACTCAAAACAAGCAAATGGTTTATTTATTTTCTACTAGCAAGTGTGTATGTGTTTTAAGGACATGGGTGTTTTAAAACAGACTCAAGGAGTTGATTCTGGGCAGGACACAGAGTGTGTGCCTTATCCAACTCCAATCCATCATCAGTGTATTTCAAGGTCCAAAAAAAAAAAAAAAAACACTGCCTGGCTTACTCCCTCCTTATCTAATATCCACATCAGACAACAGTATCTAACAAGACTATGTGCTGTAATGTCAACATGCTTAACTTTTTATGGCGACACATCTCATCGCATCTTATTAACCCTAAAGAGTCATGCATGACACAAGAAATTAATTGCACAATTACAAATAAAGTATAAAATTACAAAGCAGTGTGTTTTAATTTCCTTTGCTGTTTTTGTGTCTCGTCACGCAACACAAAAATGAAAGACAACAGGGAACTTATACTATGATATTACGCTTGACCTATATGGAAGCACTTCTACCAACAAAGAGGGAGTCTGAAAAGATATGGAGGAGCTACTAATTGGCCAACCCCATAAGCATTAGACATGTGATATTAGAGATGTGTTTTAAATGTTGTTGAAAATTAAAGGTATATATACACCTTTAATATATATATGCATAGTTTTGTGGAAAGTCCATGTAAACATATTGATTTTGTTTGCATAAAATATCCCTTAAGGTGCAATCAGAAATCCACAACATAGCCAGATTTTCTTACCCCATAAAATCGGTTTTAAGATGTCACTGACATCTTGTGGTCATAAGTAGTATGTTATTTGTGTCATGTAAAATGAATATGCTTTGATTCTGCAAAACATCTTCATATACATATTATTAAAGTTAATAAATAAGCGTAATCTAATCAATGTCTATAGTGGAAATATACCACCAATATTGATTTCTTCACATTATATCCCCAAGCTAGATTCCATGTAAAACCAAAACAATTCTGAGTAGAAGTGTTTTTTTTTTTCTTTTGTGGTAACAATGTAATAATGACAAAAGACACTCAACAATCACAACTTTATTAATTTAAATCATCATAATAAAATTAAAGAACTACAATCTCTACAGTATACACATATGTCCTTTGGCCGTGATTTTGATGGGTTTTTACAATGAATGATAATGTTGGTGCATTTTAAACAGTTCTGTGATTGTTTATGTATATGGTAATGGAGGCGTCTATAGTTTTTACAGTAGAACCCCAGAGGAGCTGGGGGCTATTTGCAGCGAAGGGGTTGGGGGGGGGGGGGGGGGGGGCGCTGGGGCTTCCTGTCTCTCTACTCGTTTCCACTGTCCTCATTGTCCTCCTCGCTGTGATCATCCGGCCGGCCTTCTCGAGCAGGGTAGTCGAGGATGTTACGGTTGGCATGGATGAGGTACTGCTGCTGTTTGAAGTACACCTTCAGCATCCCTTTGATCACTACAAAGGCGATGCCACCCTGCCGGGAAGAGAAAAGTGCACTGAAAGCTTTAGAAGCTGGCCACCACACAACCAACAACCCTCAAAAAGACACCCACACAGTGAAGAGCAGATATCTCTCCCTGCTCTACCAGAGGTGAACATCCAACCTTTAAAAAGTCATAATCATGCTGTGTACTCCATCTGACTCTGCACTTAAAATAGGCGATTTCACAAACTAGGGCTGATTCCGAAATGTTCACTCGTTGACTATAATGTACTACATGTTAAATAAAGCATGTAATTCATACCGTACACAGTGCGCTATGCTGTATAGTGAACAAGTGAACATTTTGGACACAACCTAGCTGATGGCCCTGGCTGATGAGTTGAGGTAAATAGAATCAGCTGGCAAAAATGTGTCAGGACATTTTGAAGCCAGGATGTCCACCTCTGGTAGCCTGGTAAACCAGCCCCTCGTACTCCATTTCATTTTGTACAGAGGGTCTGGCAGTGCTTCCATTGACAGTGCTGTCTTAGGCAGAATCAGCAAACAGAGATAGTGTTCATGAATGATGACGTTGACTTTGTGAGCTACATTTGCATTTTAGTGCATAGGTAGGCTAATTGCATATGTGACGACCAGACGTTAGCGATAGGGTAAAGGCAGAGCCACTTGTTTTAAACTTCAGCAGACTCCACACCTCCAGGAAGAAATCGTTTCTCAATGCAGCAAGTCCAGACCGTCTGTACAAAATGAAATGAAGTACTATGGGCTGGTTTACCAGGCTAGGACTTTTGCTTTTTGAAGCCAGGATTACCCACCTCCAGGAAGAAATTGTTTCTCAATGCAGCAAGGCCAGACTCTCTGTACAAAATTGAAATGAAGTACAGTACGAGGGGCTGGTTTACCAGGCTAGTCTGAAGCCAGGATGTCCAATTCTAGTGCTCTACTCACCAGTATGGTGCAATAACTCACCAGTATGGTGCTGTACTCACCAGTATGGTGCTCTTAACTCACCAGCATGGTGCTCTACTCACCAGTGTGCTGCTCTACTCACCAGTATGGTGCTCTAACTCACCAGTATGGTGCTCTAACTCACCAGTATGGTGCTGTACTCACCAGTATGGTGCTCTAACTCACCACTATGGTGTTCTACTCACCAGTATGGTGCTCTACTCACCAGTATGGTGCTCTAACTCAGTGGTTCCCAAAGTCGGGGTCGCGACCCCCAAGGGGTCGCAGGGCAGTGGAGGGGGGTCTCGAGACGATTTCCAAAAATAATGCTATTGCCTGTTTGCTAACCAGAGGACCGTCACCCTCCCATTAGCGGGCATCAAATGTGTGACCTGTTGTTGTTCTATTGCTCTGCCCTGCCCGATTAGCATAGCTATCAGCAGACTCTCCTCTGGCGATCACCTACTGTTTAAATCTGTGTCCCAGTGTCGGGTTTTCACGTGTATTATTATAAATCAGGTACACACCCTCCGTGCGTTGTGCTTTGAAGTCCTCGCACAAGAGAGTCTAAACCGGCAAAATTATGTAGGCATATGAAGACCAAACATCCCAGCTTCACAGATAAAGCCAGTGACTTTTTTCGCAGAAAAGACAGTGTTACAGGGGCAGAAGAAACCCCTCACTAAGCAAACAACTATCTCTGCAAAGGCGCATAAAGCTTCATATGAGGTGGAATATTTAATTGCGCAGACAAAAATGGCCCACAAGATTGGGGAAACTTTCATGAAACTAGCAGCAATAGCGACAATTTGGATTTTGTTCGTACTATTTGTAATATGTCCGTATATGCTCAGCATTTTTTATATACGTTATGATGGGGTGTTGCCTATTTGTTTTCGCTCGTGAGTTTGGTAATAAAATATACTAGTTCAGAGATTGTGTTCAGTTTTGTTTTTGCTCTACTGCCGTAACACAGAAACATTATGAGAGGGAGAGAAAGAGAGCGATAGAGAGCGAGAACACGCGCACGTGACAGAGAATGGTTGCGGGGGTCACGGTCGTCAGCAGCTTAAAACTGGGGGTCGCTGTCTGAAAAGTTTGGGAACCCCTGCTCTAACTCACCAGTATGGTGCTCTAACTCACCAGTATGGTGCTGTACTCACCAGTATGGTGCTCTAACTCACCAGTATGGTGCTGTACTCACCAGTATGCTGCTCTACTCACCAGTATGGTGCTGTAATAATAATAATAATAATAATAATAATAATAATAATAATAAACTTTACTTGTATAGCACAGTTCATACATGCAAGATGCAGCTCAAAGTGCTTTACAGTTTAGCAGGGTTGTTACAGGACAACATTTGTTGCGGTTCAGTGGTGCCGGAGCAGATAAATACAGTAGCAAACTGACTCTTGCATGAACACAGGTAGGCAGTCCTTGTAGGCCCTAGTCAGCAATCTTTGTAGTCCAGTGGCGCTAGGACTATGCAATGTTAATGTGGGCTCTTATGTGAACATAGGTCGGCAGTCTTTGCAGACCAGAGGCACTAGACGAGGAAAGTTCATTTAGGCACAGTCGGTTGTTAGTGTCCCCAGGGAGCAACAGGGGTGAGGAAAAACTCCCTGTTTGTTTGATTTGCGTGAATTCAGGAAGAAACCTCAGGAATCAGTGAGTAAAACCCCCTGTTTTTCTAGGAAGAAACCTTCCTGTACTCACCAGTATGGTGCTCTACTCACCAGTACGGTGCTGTACTCACCAGTGTGGTGCTGTACTCACCAGTATGGTGTTCTACTCACCAGTATGGTGCTACAACTCACCAGCATGGTGCTATAACTCAACAGTATAGTGCCCTACTCACCTGTATAGTGCTCTAACTCACCAGTATGGTGCTCTACTCACCAGTATGGTGCTCTACTCACCAGTATGGTGCTCTACTCACCAGTATGGTGTTCTACTCACCAGTATGGTGCTCTACTCACCAGTATGGTGCTCTACTCACCAGTATGGTGTTCTACTCACCAGTATGGTGCTCTACTCACCAGTATGGTGTTCTACTCACCAGTATGGTGCTCTAACTCACCAGTATGGTGCTGTACTCACCAGTATGGTGCTCTAACTAACCAGTATGGTGTTCTACTCACCAGTATGGTGCTGTACTCACCAGTATGGTGCTCTAACTAACCAGTATGGTGCTTTAACTCACCAGTATGGTGCTCTAACTCACCAGTATGCTGCTCTAACTCACCAGTATGCTGCTCTAATCACCAGTATGGTGCTCTACTCACCAGTATGCTGCTCTAACTCACCAATATGCTGCTCTAATCACCAGTATGGTGCTCTACTCACCAGTATGCTGCTCTAACTCACCAATATGCTGCTCTAATCACCAGTATGGTGCTCTACTCACCAGTATGGTGCGCTGCAGGTTGGAGCTGACCCTGCGGAACATGAGCCGGCCCACCAGGTTGGCGATGGAGGGGAAGATGAGGGCGCCGCACAGGGTACGCGACACGGACACGTGGTCACCGCCGTAGCCCCTATCGGCTGGCATACGGGGCAGAGCTCGCCCAAGACCTGCACACAAGCATACAAGGATATTTATTTGTCACATGCATAGACATCCTGGGTAGTAGGACATGCAGTGAAACTGTACATTACATTTGTGAGAGCAAAATACAACACAATTTTTTTTCATTGGAAGACTGAAAGGACACTGAAAAAAGGTAATATATTTCACTGAAATGATACCTCCCATGTCTCAATGTCCAAACCATTCAAATCACAATTTATTTATGTAGTCTGATTACATGTGAAGTAGCAGGATGGGTACCTTTAAAAATCTAAAGTGTTTGAGTCCCTAAGTACTTATGCTTATATTTAATAAGCCTCTCTCCTTCTCATCCATATAGGTCTCTCTGTTATTAAATACAATTCATGTTTAAACAGCAATCTGTTTCCCAATACAGTTGTCTTGAAAAATCAAGCAATAAAAATGCCAAAAAGTATCTGCCTCCAAGATTCACAAATATTTTTACACTTAATAAAAGCAAATGCAATGACATACATTGCAACTCAAGTTATTTCCCTCTTTGCATCCAACTGCGCAAACAGATATCTTTGCCACAACCTTGTTAGAAAGTTCCAATATACTTTTTAAGTACTTTAAAAACAGACTCTCTGCACAACCAGGTATTTCTTGTAACCAGATGCTTGTGGGTAGAAAAAAAAGTCCCCTTAATAATAATAAAAAAAATCAATAAAACTTATTTTTTCCATTCTGTGGTGGTCACTATCATTTTTCTATACTTTCTAAACTTGCTATTTTTCTATACTGTCTGTTTAAAGGTATCCTCTATGGCCTACTGCATGAAAGGGCTTTGGAGGTCTGCAACCACATATTAGAGGTGACCTCTGATTTTTGCTGACACGTACTCTCCGCATTACCTAGGCATCCATCCCTTGGCAGTCATCAATCAGCCAACTCAATCTTTCCCATGGCTGCAATGCTCTCATATTCTGCATCCCCTTTCAGTGATGGTAAATAAGATAGCAATACCTTCCCTATTCAGCCCTTCAGTGAACCCTTCCCACCTCTCTCTTCCTTCCCCTTAGACTTATTATCTTCCTCTTCTTGAAGGTTGATGCCACTGAATACTCTACTCGCTGCACTATAATAGTTGTGCACAAAAGTATAATGCTTCCCCCTTGGGGCATCCTTAATAAATAAATCTTGACAAAGTTATCAGAACCGGAGTGCTTGGTATAACACACACACACACGCACACACACACACACACACACACACACACACACACACACAAACAAAAGTGTACCGCTGGCAATTTTAATATAATACTGCTTGATGATAATATGCCCTTAGGAATAAAGGGTTATCTAGTTGATATACGAGCAGTCTGTTCTTAGGCAAGCTCAGAGGATAATGACTGATATAACACACATCCTTCACACTGAATATGAGCTTCTACTCTCTGGCAGACAGTACAAAGCCCTTCCACTATAAACTTAAGCATTTTAAAAACTAATTTCTCAACCTTTCTGTTGTTTGAGGTTCAAGGGACTGTGCAATAGTTTTATGATGTAGATAGATAGGTAGATAGATAGATGATGTACTTTACTGGTGTACTAAGTGTAGCGGCAGCATGACATACAGGGACATGCGGAGGCAAAACAACACAATGAAGAAAAGAGCACAAACTAGACATAATAAAGCAATATACACAATGCAATATAATGTATAAAAAAAAGTATAAAAAAAGAGTATAAAAGTATAAATAGGCAGTATGGATTGTAGTGCAATACAGAGAAAAGGTGCAGTGAACGGCTAAGGTGCATTAACAGATAAGGAACAGTGAACAGATAGAGTAGCAGTAGACAATGTGCTTAGTACCACATAAAGCGCGAGGAGACATTAGCTGTGTCTCGACCAGAGATATAGCCGTCATTGTACAGTGTAATGGCATATGGCAGGAAAGATTTCCTGTATCTGTCCCTACGACAGCGGAGCTGTAGAAGGGTTTGAATAATATGTGCACAGTGCAATGTATACCAAATGTAGTCTGTCTGCTTGTCTTTGTCTGTGTCTGTCCGTCCGTCTGTCTATCTGCCTGTCTGTCTGTCTGTCTGTCTGCCTGCCTGCCTGCCTGCCTGCCTGCCTGCCTGCCTGTCTGCCTGTCTGTCTGTCTGTTGATCTTACTGTACAGTGAAGGTATTTATGTATGCAGCACATGAGTCCAAGTAATATTACCTGATAGGACAATAAAGTATCTTGAAACATATCGTATTCCAAGCTGAAGACTGACCGCTTCCATTGAAGCATTTAAAATAAATAACTTTACATCAAACCACGGTGCACAAAGCGTAGCGTTACCAGGGACGAGGCCATTAAGCTTGGCAGAGTGCCGCTGCCACAGGCGCACGATGTAGTCCTCCCAGCGAATCATCTTCCCCAGGACCAGCATGACGGGGATGGTGGGCAGGCCCATGAGCAGGAAGAGCGGGTCGGCACGCTCCATCACGTCCAGGCCCTTTTTATGGCCTACGACCTGCAGAGCGAGGCGAGGCAAGGCAAGGCAAGGTAGATTTATTTGTATAGCGCATTTCATACACAACGGCAATTCAATGTGCTTAACAAAAATGAAAGCAAAGGACAATATGTAAAAGCATAAAAGATAAAACAAGCGCAATCTGAGATGGCAACCTGGTCCCCCATATGGGCTGACACACAGACAGATAGACACACAGACACACAGATGGACAAGGTCATTGCAATACCTGGTCAATCCCTCTAGGGACCAGGTATTAAGTGTAAAAGCATAAAAGTAAAATAAGTACAATAAGTTGTAAAAACAGTAAAATACAACACAAGTGAGAAAAGGTCACAGAGGTTGTGTAGGGCAACTGTGGCCTAATGGTTAAAGAGTTGATCTTGGATGGGGAGGTCAAAGGGTTGGCTCCTCTACGAGGAGGAAAAAATGTTGGATAGGGAGTGAATAACCAGCACCCTCCTTCACACTCATCCATGGCTGAGGTGCCCTAGAGCAAGCCATCTAAACCCCACGTTACTTCCTATACCTAACCTACTTTAAAGGTCTCACTGCATTTTCACTGTGTTTTTTTTCCATTCATTTTGCGGTGGTCTCTAGTATTAAAGAATGCCCTGTGAGCTGATTTTGGTGAAAAAATGCTTTACTGCTCGGGTTTCAGGCTGTTCCAGTTTGGTGAAGGAGATGAAGTGGGGAGGCGTTCTAGGCTATGCTAGTCACAGACTACGATCATGCAAAGCCCATTCGGACACAGCATACCAAATAGAAGATTTAAACATTCTAAACAAACACATCTACGTACATATATTTTGCTAAATGAATGTGTGCTGCAACGAGACTCCTCCAGCAATCACAGCTATGACATGGCTTTTTCTAATTTACAAACTTATGCCACTTTGTTTGCCCATTTTTTTTTACTCGCTCGTTTTTCCGTCTATTTTCTTTCATTTACTAATGGAGGCAATGGGGGTAGAAGAACATTTTCATGTACAGCATGCATATGTAACTCAGAGTGACCAATCATATCAATCAAAAAAATGTATTTAAGTCACTCTGGGAAAGTGTCAGCTTTAGTGTTATGTAATGTGTAGTAGACAAGACGACAACAGTAAGCAGACACACTTAAAAAGCCTTAAGCTAGTCACACAAGCTGTGTGTGTGTGTGTATGTGTGTGTGTACCTGCATCACAGTAACAGCTCCATAGGTGACAGCTGACCAGTAAACGGTGCCAACCACCACCCCTGCAGCCGCAAACGGGCTTGCTCTGGACAGAGCTCTGTCAACCTGCTGCAGGAAATATACAACTGGGCCTGAAAAAGAGCAAAAAGCATTTGTTAAACTACTTTAAATCTGATCTGATACTATTTTGTATTTCATTATGCACCAGTATGTACAACTACATACCATAACTACATCACCATGAACTGATATAGACTTTTAAACGAACTCTTAATCAAACAACATGCTTCACGTGTAGCATCATCAGGCTGGTTTACCTATTCACTTGTTTATTTTACACGTTCCTGCGACCTACAAGCACTTGGACTACAGATTATGCATACATTCTATGTGTATTTTACAAACTATTCTATTATATAAAGTACTGAAGGTTCGGTGTCTCTCAATAAAATTGCCTAGGTATCTGACTAAATTAATCAATGACTCTTATGTATGACAAGGCAAGTCAAATTTGTGTGTGAAATGCACTATACAATATAAAGGCAGTGAAATGTAGAACAGTATGCAGTAAAATGTAAAAACATAAAAAATGGTTAAACTTTGTTTTACTCTCCCTGTTACTTCAGTTATGTACAGTGTGACAAAGTGTGTAACAATATGTAACATTATACTTACACTGTACCTTAGGGTTAGGGTTAGTGTTAGGTATGTACAGTGTAAGTACATAATATCACATGTTGTTACATGTAGATACACTACAAAAGGAACCGTAAAAATTACCTAAAAGATAAAAAACAACAGATAAAAGAAGCATAATAATAAAACGTAAATGAGGATAGAGCTAAGATAAGTAACATAAGCAAGCCCATTATCAGCCGGGTCATTATCGGCCCGGTGACAGACATTTCGATTGGAAATCTATTTAAAAATAAACACTTACTCGAACCGACAGTTTACAAGAGCTGAATGTGTTTATTACCACAGGATAACATCTTTTTTCACAGGGTAAAGCCTAATTTTAAGTGGAACAGAAACATGTCCGATAGGCAGAATGGCAATAATAGGCTTGCTTAGATTATAAGGTAAATACGTTATGTACCCATTTTGGGGAAGACGATGCGGTACTCTGTGCCACACTGTGGGCAGCTGACGGCCCCTCCGCCATTGCCCTTCTGCTTCTCGTCCAGCCAGCGCTGCAGGCAGTTCTGATGGATCCACTTGGTGCAGCCTCGGCACCGGCACGGGCTCACCCACTCCGCCACCCGGTCCTCCCGCTCTGTGGCAAAGCACACCCAGCAGTGCCTAGACGTGTGTGAGAAACGTGCAGACAGAGTTACTGCATAAGGAAGTGGACACAAAAGGTAAAGGTAGCGTGCAAAGGCAAGTAGACACAAACACTCCTGCTGTCAATGACTGTTGATACAAGACCTGAAAAATTTTGTTTTCCAAAACTGCAGTAATGTCCATTACTTCCATCAAGAAGGTTATATTTTTAGAGTTATCTGACTGTTTGTTTGTCTGCTTGCTTGCTTGCTTGCTTGCTTGTTTATATGTCAGAAGACGTACACAAGAGTGGGCCAAACTTTGTGAAGGGGTGTAGGTTGTGCCAAGAGAAACCCACACCATTTATAATAACAGCAATAATAATAATAACAATAATAATATAAAACACAATAACTAACATTGTACTATACATGCATCTGCTGATAACTACATTATTAAAAACTAGCCTTTTAAAAATTTGTTTCCATCATCATAATTAGATAACAATATTAAACAACAATAACAAACTTGGAAGTAGTGGTAGCCTTTTCCCTTACTTCTCTGGTGGTTCGTCCACACAGGCCATATTGTGTCAACTTCGGTGCTTGAGTCGCTGACACACCATGAGTCAATCAACACATGAAGGTGTAGTCGCCTAGGTAAACAAGAAACACGGATCTGTCTAGCAGCTATTAAAGCCATTATGGAATAGTTTCGTGAAAGGATCACTACACTTCGCGTTACAGTTCTACTATATCATGTGTAAAACTGAAAGTATTATCCACCTTGACATCCATAGAAAATATTGACATGATATAATTGTGGTTTGGAAACACACGTTAGGTGGAGTGGTTTATCTAGCTATATTTCTTGCACATACAGGAATTACATTTTCAAATCTAAAACTTATCAGACCTAACGTTAATGTATGTCGTGATTTAACTTGCTAACGTAAAATGTTGTAGATTATGACCTTTACAAACACCGAAAGTGCTCGACGTTACACGCAACGCAGCTTGAAATGCAACAGTGTATTACTTTAACATAAAAGTATATTTTGACACCGACTAACAACTAGCCTGCTAATGTTAGCGTATGACCAACTAAAACCATGTAAAAATGGCCTGCAGTAACGTAATGCTAAAACCAAAAGTTGATTCAGTGACGTATCAAAAGTGCCACACACACTTGTCCTTACCTACAGCTTATGTTTTCGCTGTAGATTCAAGTCATATACATCAAAGTAAATTGATCGATGGACTTTTCAACCTGTTCATGAACGCGAACTCAGCTGACAGTTTTGTTTCCGGTTTGAAGGGTCTTAAAGGAAACGCGGGCCAAATTCTTTGCTGACTGACTGTTGGAGGAAAAATCCTCTGCTGATTTTTGACAAATTCAGCTAATCTGTCTTTTGCTATTTTTAATTTCTTTTGTGATTCATACAAACAAACCATTTGTAAGACAAGCAATGATCCCTGATAAGCTTAAACTAGCGGTCACTTGCTTTCTTACAACCAAGATGCAAGAGTTGCCGGATAGAAGACAGTAATAATAATAATAATAATAATAATAATAATAATAATAATAATAATAATAATAATAATAATAATAATAATAGCATATGTTGGATGTTATACGTCTTATATTTTTCGTACTTTCATACGTTTCTCTGTCCACACTCCAACGATTGGCGTTCTACAGCGAGGATTCATTTATAGCATGCCGATTGGCTATTTCGACTGTCTGTTGACCGTGGGTTTGCCTAGCTTTGCTTTGCACTTGTAGTTTGGTTGACAGTACAGCCAGACAGCCGCTGGCCGCTAGCCCGAGCCTACCAGAGTCGGTTAAAAATTCATGAATAAAACCGTTTATCTGGTTGAGCATATAAACTTCACCGAAGAAAACACAAACGAGTTGGACTACCATGGAGTCTTATGACATTATAGCTAATCAGCCGGTTGTGATTGATAATGTAAGTATGATGTCACCCATCCACACCCATACTAGCAACCAAAGTAGCCGCGGCTAACACACTGAATAACCATTGTATTGTGTCCATTATCGTTTGAAACAAGCGCGATAGGACATCAAGCCAGCGTGGTTGTTGGAGGATCTTAACTTGACTTGTCGGGTTTGTGCATTAGCACGAATTCGCAATATGTGCAAGGTTTTCCGCTTGGTCAATTATTGCATTCTCTGGTCGCTATATATCATCCGTTGAACAGTTGGCTAGCGAAGTTATTAGCTTGCTAAGTCAGCTAGCTAGCCAGACTGTGACAGGCGCTTTTTTGCATGCTAGCTGATTAACTGGGATGGTAGCGAATATTGCGGTTTTGCAATATTCTCACCAGTATTAGAAATTAGTTATCTGTTTACATTGACGTAAAACATAATATAGCCTTACAGCCTTAACAGTTCTGCTGTTGTGCAAAAGGGAAGGTGGATGTTTTTCTCATTAGCTAGGACATAACAGTCCTGCAGCTAACATGAACTTACGTTAGTGTCGGCTAGCTTAGTGGGTTTTTTTTTTTCGGGAGCTAGCAGTGATCATCATTGTTGTTGTCACTAGCTAAAATGGCTAGCAACTGATTACCTGAACCCCGCCTTGCCAGCAAGGCATTTGACAGTCATGGCTAAAAGTCACAATTACATAAATACTCTGTTTTTACTATGTAGAGGCGTAGATTCACAATCCCATCATTTGGCCAGTTCCTCTGCTTTGTTGAATGAATGTGACATGATAACATAAGCCTGGAAGCTGGTCTGCGGCGTTACATTTTGTGGATTAGCCTAGCTGTCATGTACACGTTTTTTTTTTCACCTCAAGAAATAATTAACCAAGACAACACATCCTTTACAGCAAGGATGTTTTTTTCTTGCATGGAAGACGTGGCCTAATAAATGGCCTGTATTTGTTGTGCCTTTAATGTTGCTTACAGAGCATAACCGTTAAATGATTGGTTAGTTTCCTATGACTGCCAGTGATGTGAAGCATCATGGTCTGCTGTTAGGCAAGGGCGATAGGTTGTCAGCTCTCTCCTCAGGCTCTGTCTCATGACTACAATGTGAGAAGGGAGTGTTTGGTGGCTTAAAAGTCAGCTCATGAGGCTTAGCTGCTGAAGAGACCATTTTTGCTCCATCTTTTCAGCTCTGGTTGTTGTGGTTTATTTTTTTTGTTTGTTTGTTTGTTTGTTTTGTTTTTGGCACATTTTACATTCTTTTTACTCTGTTTGTAAAGGGCTCTGGCGTTGTCAAAGCTGGCTTTGCAGGAGACCAGATCCCTAAATACTGTTTCCCAAACTAGTAAGTTACACTTCACCTACTATGTGGCTATAGCCTACTAAGAAATCAGCCCCTGCTTTTCCCTTACCCACCATAACCCCTCTGCCCTTTCCTCTAATTAAATCCAGTGTGGGACGTCCAAAACATGTCCGAGTCATGGCTGGTGCCCTGGAAGGGGACATATTCATCGGACCCAAGGCTGAGGTAAGTGCAACAAATTGAGCCAAACGCAGATAAGTTTTACCACTGTTTTGCCTAGTTGCCTCTTTAGTCCATTCATGATAATAGGATAGATAGACAGACAGACAGACAGACAGACAGACAGACAGACAGACAGACAGATAGACAGACAGATAGACAGATAGATAGATAGATAGATAGATAGATAGATAGATAGATAGGTAGATAGATAGATACTTTTTTATTAATAAAACAATGCAAAAATGTAATTGAATTGGAACAAAATGTGCAGATTCTACACATTTCTGGAACGCCTGGACTAAAAAAACAACTCTCATCATTAACAGGGTTTAGGGCAGGTACACAGCTGTGCAAAGGTGCATATACTGTATAGCCACAAAAGGACATTAAGACAGTCTAGTTGCAGGTTTCATGTAGGGCTGCACAATATATAAAAAATATCGTGATATCGCAATATACAATATTGTGATATACATATCGCAAAACATGGGTTAACTGCAATAAATGGGGCATTACTGTAAGATGTTTCACGCTCCACATATGAAGATATTTGGGAAATCAAATGAAATCCTACTGCCCTCGATATTCACGCCCATAGGCTGCGCACTGACTACGGCCTAGCGGTGAAGATTAAGCTGAAAAATGTTAAAACTGTATTTAAAAATGTAAATGTTTATTTATTGCAAAAAAAACATATTGCCATCACAACATTCAGCAATGTTACCGCATATTGCACATTTTTCCAACATCGTGCAGCCTTAGTTTCTTGATATTGGTGTGGGCAGGCTCATGTCCAAAAGTATTAAAAAGCTGGATGGCAAGGTATGATGTTTGTAGTGAAGGTCACTTTTAAATGTCTAATATTGCAGGAGCACAGGGGGTTGCTGTCTGTGCGCTATCCAATGGAGCACGGCATTGTGAAAGATTGGAATGACATGGAACGTATCTGGCAGTATGTCTATTCCAAGGAGCAGCTGCAGACCTTCTCTGAAGAGGTTTGGGTTTTCCTTCTCTAAGCTCCAAATTTACAGCATGCCTTTATCAGATTCATCATGTTTTGTACCACTGAAACGTCTACTAGTACAGGGTTTCTTAACTGGTGGGTCAGAACCCAAAAGTGGATCACGGAGCTGTTCATGGTGGGTCGTGGAGCTTGAAGTTAAAGAAAAATAAATAAACAAAGAAAATGTTGAATCAAATGCCAGGGCGTTACAGTAGCTGAAATGTAAAAGAAAATCCAATTCATCACAAATTAGTTAGCTTTTTAGTCACGATGTGTCCTGGTTATATGGATGAAATAGGCCCGTGGAGGGGTGGGGTGTCACCTGAGTTGGTTTGAAAACTTGGGTCGCGACTTAATGGTGATGGGAAATTCTGGGTCCCTAGGCCACACCGGTTAAGAATCACTGCACTAGTATATTCAGGGTTTCCGGGATACTAGAAGGCAATGTTGGAAGTTGTTCTTGATCTACTTTGCAGCACCCTGTGCTGCTTACTGAGGCTCCGCTGAACCCCAGCAAAAACCGAGAGCGCGCAGCTGAGGTCTTCTTCGAGACCTTCAACGTCCCTGCTCTTTTTATCTCTATGCAAGCAGTTCTCAGCTTGTGAGTCTGGAAAAAAAAGACATTTTTTTATCTTTCAAAACCGTATATTGTAGCTAACTGTACAATAGTTATAGTCATTGTATCAATTGTATACAGTTACATGTATACATGTTAATATATGTCTGTTTATATATATATATATATCACTTTGTTGTTCATACATATATTTATTTACTTGTATATTTATAGCACACCTGTATACTTGTTCATAGCACATCATATATTCTAATAGCTCTACTGTATAATTGTTTATAATACATCTGTTTATATCCCTCACACAGATTAACAACAAAGTATTCCCACCTGTTCATATTGCCCTATTTATTTGTACATAATTTACTACAAACCATACTGTTTATATTGTATATACTGTATATATCACACTTGCTGCTCCTTGCATTTCTGATTAGATGCTAAACCACATTTCGTTACCTGTATTTATACATGTGTAATGACAATAAAGTTGAATCTAATCTAATCTAATGTCAAAATGTTTATAAATGGCCGTATGTTCATTTGTATAGGTATGCCACAGGCCGAACAACTGGTGTGGTGTTGGATGCAGGAGATGGAGTGACACATGCTGTGCCCATCTATGAGGGCTTCGCTATCCCCCACTCCATCATGCGAGTAGATATCGCTGGCCGTGACGTCTCTCGCTACCTGCGCCTGCTCCTCCGCAAGGAAGGTTATGACTTCCACACCTCAGCTGAGTTTGAGGTGGTGCGCACCATCAAAGAGGTACAGAACACAAAGGCCTGCTAACTTTCAAGAGTGAAGGATAAAAAAAACACTGCAAACTGATCACTCTTGAGTTATTTTTTTATTTTTTTATTTGGAGTGAACAATGTGTTTCGGTAAGCGCTTCATCAGGTTTGCTCTATTGTTGCTCGCTCCAAATAAATAAAATAATTACTTTTAAGAGTGATTAGTGTGCTGTGTTTTTTGATCCTTCACCTTACCTGCACCTGTATCACGAAAGGCCTGTGCACAAGGATACCTATGGACTTTGCCTGCTGACTTCATTTCTCTTGGGACTCTCCCTTTTACCTTAACAATACTTTCCAGAAACATATTCAAAAACACATTTGTTTGTCATTGCAGAGAGCTTGCTACCTGTCCCTAAACCCCCAGAAGGATGAAACACTTGAGCCCGAGAAAGCACAATACGCCCTCCCTGATGGAAGCACTTTGGATGTGAGAAATGTCACTGTTATTTTTATTTTTTTATTTATTTTATTTTTTTGTGGCAATATTATTTCCCAACAATGTCTTAAGAAATGACATTATAGTAGCCTGGTATGTTTGTCAGAGCTCTAACCACTATTCTGTTTTTGGTTGTTTGCTTTTTCCCCAGATTGGGCCTGCGCGATTCCGTGCTCCTGAGCTCCTGTTCCGGCCTGACCTGATTGGAGATGAGAGTGAGGGCATCCATGAAGTGCTGGCCTTTGCCATCCAGAAATCAGACATGGACCTGCGACGCACACTCTTCTCCAACATTGTCCTGTCTGGAGGCTCAACACTTCTTAAAGGTAAACTAAAGCAATTGTCTTGTCATTAGGATAACTTCATACATTTTTTATTCAATTAGTTAATTCACCCTTTCCTTCTATATCAAACAGGTTTTGGGGACCGGTTGTTGAGTGAAGTGAAGAAGCTTGCACCCAAAGATGTTAAAATCAAGGTAAAGTAACTTGGTTAAAAATGAAAGTCAGATGTAATTATTTAGGTCACGAGTATCATCTCTAAACATATCAGTCGTACTTTGATGTGTTCATCTTGTGTTTCTTTATGTATTTAATGTTTTTTTTTGCAACAGATCTCAGCACCACAGGAGAGACTGTACTCTACATGGATAGGGTAAGAAATACATCCACTCTGGTTAAAACGATCCAGTTTTATGACAGTCGCTGGAATCCTTTTTATTTTATTGTAAAATAGCAGACTTGAATTCTGGCTTTGTGCAGTGTCATATGGGGAAGGTGGTTAAACGAAATAGCACTTGAATGCACTTACTAGAGTAATATGCATTGCCTACAGAATCGCACTGAAGACCTAATTATATTATATCATTTCTTCTTCAGGGGATCCATCCTTGCTTCACTTGACACATTCAAGAAGATGTGGGTCTCTAAGAAGGAGTACGAGGAGGACCGCACCCGTGCCATCCACAGGAAGACCTTTTAACATGGAGAAAAAAATGCACTAAGTCCCCCCGCCACCCCTGAACCTCTGTAGTTTCATCTCCCCTCCCTAAACCCCCCACCTCCCACACCCACCACCACCTCCTTCCATCCTAGCTTTATTCTCCCAGAGTCTCTCCACGCAACCTTATGGTCGGGGGGAGGTGCCTGGACCCCTCATCGCAGCTAGGCATGCCTTCTGTTGCCCCCATGTCTGACCTTCCCCCCTCTTATCGGCACTTCTGCCAGGACTGGGAAAAAGTTATATGAGCAGGCACTGCATTCTCTGAAAGGTTTGCACCCCCATCCATGACCATCAAGCATAAAAAAGGGGGCTTGTAAGGGGCATCAAAAAATTGGTAACTTTTTTTTTCCTTCTCCTTTTTTCAATTATTAAGGGCAGTGCTTATGTGCTACTTAAATGTATTTATTACACTATTTACTGTGCCCTGTAAAATAGGATCATATCATCTGTTCTAATGAACATGAAGGCAAATATTTTATGCTGTTATAAGTTCATTCCAAAATAGAAAGGATTCAGAGTGTTTCCTTCCCCCCGTCATCTTTGTTTTGATGACAAACCTGTGGATGTCTAAAGTAGAAGTTGGTTTAAAAAAAAAAAAAAAAAAAAAGGTCTTTTCACGTTTGCGTGTCAAAATGGTTACTGTATGAGAACAACGAGAACTCTACAGTAAAAAAAGAGATGGCAGATCCTCCACTGCTCCAGCTTTCTGTAAGGGACTCTCCACTTTAGGGTGGTTGTCTCACCATGTGTCTCTCTTTTTGACTGTATCAAGGCTGATATGACTCCAGTAGAGGACATTGAAATAGCACGAACTGAGAAATAACCTAGTTGGTAGCTTGCTTCTTCTAGAAACTTGAATGAGTGTGTACCATAGCAGTGCCACTGGTGGAAGACTTGAAGCTTTTAATGGTGTAATGGTCTGACCTCAGTGATGTGCTGATGGTTGTAAGGTTTTCCTGAAAATGGCTGTATGATGTTTGTCATATAGTAGAGGCCAGCAATTCAGACTGAACAATCAGTGTTAAAATGGATGAACTATGAAAGCATCCAATTTTTTGACTGAATGTTCAAAAAATGACAGAGTTCAGCAGTGTAGTGGCTGATGGTAGATCCTCAAAGACTACAATATTCCATGTTTGTCTCTCAGAAAAAAAGTCAACGTTATTTTCTCATTTGTGACAAGTCTCCCAAAGTCTATTAGCCTCTCTCCCTCTTTATTGGCTGTACGTAAAATGGAACTTGATGAACTGCCTTTAAATGGTGATTGCAGTATTTTAAACATTTTACTCGTCCGGTAGCATCCTTCACAGTTGTTCCATTCTGGATCACATGGCCACATGTTAACTTACTTCATTAACAAATATCACATGTGCAGAAGGTGGACTCACATTGACAGGAATGTTGGGAGTGCTGTAAGGAGCATGCGAAAGCACAATGTGTAGTGGGTATAAGTTTAGTCTCTGTACCCTAGGGGGGTACTCCAGAATTCCAGGATTAGACACTTACCTTATGTAAATTAACACAGAGCAAGTGGTAAATCTGCTACTAGAACAGCCTGCGGGCTTTGTTTTGATAGGTGGTTGGAACAGAAGGACTCTTCTATTAGAATTTGTACTGCTTACTTTGAGTTAACTTACCTGGGTTTAGTCATTAGACCACCTTCTTGGACTAACTCTCTGCCCAGGCTTGGGTAAGTGTTTTTGTTAAGCAAATGTGGGGTGCTTTCTGATGAAATGCTACAGAAGGTTATATTAAGTCCTGTTTCGTCCAGAATTAGATTCGCCTTACTCTGGTGTCTGCATTGGAACATCGAAAATTGCTTTGTTGTTTTTTTTTTGTTTTGTTTTTTTAAGGTAAACAATTCATCAGCCTTGTGTACAGTGGATTGCTATTCAAAAAAGAGAAAAAAAGTCATGAAAGGACTAAAATGTACAAAACTGTTTCTTCAACTGTTGCTCTTTTCATTTTGTAAATTCAATATAATAAATAAATTAATGACTGCTGTCTGAATTAACCTCTCCTGTTTTTCATGTAGCTGGTGGGACAGACCATGCTCTCTGAGCAGTGGGAAGGTGATACAGGTTTTTATTTGCAGATGTACTTTAGTAGTGAATGACACAAAAGTGCTTGAATTTTGAAGGTTGATTTTAAATTAAATGTTATTTTTGGATCTGCTTAAAGAATATCATGCATGATGAATTAATGGATATATAACATAATGAATTGGCTACAGTCCTGTGTTGTCACAACTTGTACTGGGGCGGAACATTGAACAATGGAAGAGCTCCACCACTAGGACATGTACTGGGGTAAAAGAGCAAACACCAGTGACTGCTGTTAATCCGACCACACCCAGACCCTAGGTGTTTACCAAGGTGAACTTCATTGTGCTTAAAGGAGAACTTCGGTGTAAAATGAAAATTGGCATGTTAAAACATCATACCGAGTTGGTATGTGTACTGAGGAGCAAAATTGATTTAGCCTGTTGCATTCAGAGTTTAACTATTTTTTATCGTTTGTCCCAGAAGGCTAACAATGGAGTGAGGAGTTTCTTCGAGCTGTTTTAATGGTTTAAAAATAGCGTAGTCGTCATGCTTCGTCTAAGGGCACCTACCACTTCCATTGTTAGCCTTCTGGGACAAACGATAAAAAATAGTTAAACTCTGAATGCAACAGGCTAAATCAATTTTGCTCCTCAGTACACATACCAACTCGGTATGATGTTTTAACGTGCCAATTTTCATTTTACACCGAAGTTCTCCTTTAATGAAATGTTTAAGACATTGCAGCAAAGCAGTTCTTAACAAGTGAGAAAATGTTAAAATAAATAAATAGTGACTCCCTCTTACATATAGGCTGCTTTAGATTTATCTATCTTACCAAACACTATTTCACTCTGAAAAATGAAAATGTGGTAATTCAATGAAGACGTCCTACACTTGTGTTTTTTCCTTCATAAACCTGGGTTGAAATAGTAGCCTACGTTCAGGTTGACAGGCGTGCTTGGGCCACATCACGCATGCTGAATGGAACCTCCAGCACACTATCCTATTTTGTTTTCCTGTATCATCTTCGCCTTTTTTCTTCTTTCCTTGATTTACATCTAATTGAATAAGACTTCCTTGGTGACGTCTGCTTTAAAACGATTTCCGGGGCATGAACAGCAGGACGAGGAAGAAAACGGCGAAAGAACGGGGAAAGCGTGCAAATTAGGCATTAGGATTTACATTGGACTAGGACAGAGAACTGCGCAACATTGATCGTTTTGAACATGTCCTTTTTGTGTTTCGGTCAGTTGTTTTGAGTGGGTTGGGCTTCAGTGCAACCCACACTCGAAACATGTAATGCTAGCTAATTGTATTCTCAGACATCTGTTTTTGCCTATTTCAATGTGGATTATTCGCGTTTAGTTCATGCTAAAAGTGTCAGCTTGTGCCGACTCTTGTAACCTAACGTTCAACACTGAAAATCCACCAGTGATGAGGAGGGTTACGCTGTTTGTAAATGGAACTTCACGAAATGGCAAGGTGTGTTACAGTGTTTCCTGTTTTGTATTCGAATAGACTGGAACGTGTTGCCGAAACTGTGAAAGTTACATATAATATTGGACAACATTAATAAGCATTGTAATCGTTGTTCTGTGTTATGTAGTCGACAGAACTTGTGCTAGAAATGAGTTACTGTCGTGTAGCCTTTTTAGGGTATAGCCTACTTTGCTTAACAGGAAAAGCAGGAAATGATTTTTCAGATTGGTCTTCATCATATTAAACATATTTGTTTGTCTGGCTGTTTGGCTATAAAACGCATTCTTTCTAATATATCTATCTTCAATTTAAGATACAGTCTATGGAAATACTATGTCTGGTAAATCCTAATGCTCCATTGTCAGGTTGTTGCTGTGTATGGGACCATAGTCGACCTACTCTCTGTGGCCAGCAGCAAACTTGGAATCAGAGCCTCCAACATTTATAACGGAAAGGGAGGTCTCATTGACGACATAGCCCTCGTAAGGTATAGTCAAAATACTTAATTAACTCCCCTGTCCATGTAGGTTGCTCATTCTTTACAGAGCTCCTCCTTATTTCTATGTATGGGCCTTTCTAACTATTAATTGACCTTAATTTCAGGGATGACGATGTACTGTATGTGTCAGAAGGGGACTGTTTTGTTGGTGAGTCATACAATAAGCATTTTCACTTTATATTGTAACTTGAAAAATGTAGGCAGGCCATAAACCAAAACATCTGGCCGAATGGATGTTTTCTCTTCTGTGATAAGAATCTCTTATTTTAGATCCACAAGAAGATTCTGAGGATCACGATGATTTCCCTATTCAAGCTCACACTGACTGGTTGACTTTGAATGTTGGAGGGCGTTGTTTCACCACCACAAGGTAAGAGTATTTACCTTTCAAGTTACAGTTACCCACAACAATGTTAAAGCCTACAGACGTGCCTTCTCTCCTTCCTGACACACTTAAAGAAATCCTAAACCTTAGTCAGAGAGTGCATAGTGTTACATTAAACTGTACCTGTGACACTTGTTTGTTTCAGGAGCACCTTGGTGAGCAAGGAACCAGACAGTATGCTGGCCCATATGTTCAGAGAAAAGGGTAAGATCTGATGTATCACACCGCAGCCCACTGAAGCCAATTTCCTCATATGGATCCTCAGAATTTTTTCAGAATAATTATGCTTTTTTATCTGTGGTTTTACTCATTTCATTGTGTTTGGACCAGATGTTTGGGGAAACAAACAAGACGACCAAGGTGCATACCTCATTGATCGCAGTCCAGACTACTTCGAGCCCATACTTAACTACCTCAGACATGGACAGTTAATTATCAATGAGGGCATCAATCTTCGGGGTAAGTATGACGCATCATCTTTGTAGATACACTTCATCTGACCTTGCCACAAAAAACATAAATGTATGCTGGTCTAGCAGTAATGACACAAGCTATTGTTATCCATAACCAGACCATGCCTCACATCTTCACTAGATCTAGACAATGTCCTAATGAAGTTTAGCAGCTTGTGTACAATCAATTTTTATTAGTTATATCTGTTGTGTAGAGTGGTTGGCATAACCTTTGTCATACCTGGCACTTGTTGCTTTGTCACTTGTTATTTTCTGTCTTTTGTTGCTTGTTGTTTTCTTATTTGTTTGTTACTTATACATTCGAAGATTTTTAGTGTATTTGTAGTATTTTCTAATTATATTTAAGATTTTTTTAGCTGATGTTAATTTTTCTTCTTACCTATTTTAGTACTAAACAATACGCAATAGGTCTAGTAGTGATTTAGGTTGTGTTTTAATGCATGTCATACATTTATACCTAAGCATGTGAAAAATAAACTTTTTAATCCTGAATGTTTATCAGGTGTGTTGGAAGAGGCACGCTTTTTTGGAATGGAACAGCTCGCAGAGCAGCTGGAAGGCTTAATTAGGGTAAGGGAACAGCTTCGAGTTCGAACATGATGATGATGTCTTGTGTGACCACCAGTTGCACTTGTCTTCACCTGCTATGTAAAAATCTCCCAGAGTTCCCAGCCTGCTGATGATCATTCGCCTATCTCCCGCAAAGAGTTTGTGCGCTTCCTGCTGGCCACGCCCACTAAATCTGAGCTACGCTGCCAGGTATGGAGTTAAAGTCTGCTCACACTATACTGTCCAACTATAACAATAGAGACAACTATAACGATACGGGCATCCACACTGAAGAATGACATTTTAACAGCAACATTCTAGTCGTGATTTAAACATGTTAATAGAACACAACGTCCTGTGAATTCTTATGAATTTTTATTGGCTGACAGAGTTTTTGTAGTTCCTAAAATCGCTCTGAAAGTGATCCCAACGATAGCGCTCAGCCAGTCGTTGTCGTTATAGTTGATATGTGAACGGCACCATTCACTAACGTTAAAACGATTTTTACAAAGTTATAGTTATAATTATCTTCATAGTTATTGTTCTTTACTTTGGCCATACTATGCCATGTTGATTCATCACAGGGTTTATTATTCATGTCTCCAGTGGTTTTTTTTTTATTCATTTGGCAAACAGTGACACACACATTCATGCACACATATTCCTGGAAACTGCCCAGGACACCTCTAGTCCTCTGCTGATGGCTGTTGGACTAAAACTTAGCTTATTACTCATGGACACATGACAGAAATTCTCAAGGGTAAGAAAAGCACCAGCCTGTCTAGCAGAGCTGTGATCCAAGCCTGCTTCCAATTAACACCAGTGGAAAATATTTAGTGTAGATGCTAGTGTTTTGGCTGCAATGCAGTGAACTGATTTTAAGCAGTGGAGATGATGGATTCAGAGGCCTTGTGTTCAGTGTTATAAAGATGTCATTCAGGACTCACATCTCATATCTCACCCAAATCATATAACATTAGTGCAAGCTAATAAACATAATGAGGGGCAAAGCCCAGGCGATTGTCAAAAACAAGGTCCTTATTCATTCCCTAAACATCCAACTTTTGAAACACTAAGTTACTCTACCTAGCCTGGTGTACCAAACTTTTTGACTTTGCTTTACTTCATGCGAAGAGTCTGGACACTCTTGATAGGCATACTTCACAGTGGGTAGGCACTTTTTGAACTTTAGGCATATGGGTTTTGCCTTTAATTTTTGTTTGCTGATTGGTGGCTAAAACGTTTAGTTGGGAAAAGAGAAGCCTTTGGGGAATTCCCTAACATAGTACTGTAGCAAAATATAGCATTGAGCGGAGGCACTATGACAATGCTAGCCTGGCTGATGTTCACTTTTCATGTTTGTTAAGGGTTTAAACTTCAGTGGAGCGGACCTCTCCCGTCTCGATCTACGCTACATTAATTTCAAGATGGCCAACCTTAGCTGCTGCAACCTCACACACTCCAACCTCTGCGGTGCCAACCTGGAGAGGGCGGATCTGTCCTATTCCAACCTTGATGTAAATTCATATGTTCTACTTTTACATTTTAAATACAAACACCAACTCAATACTAAGAGATTATTTTAAATATATATGGACAGGTGTACATTCAAAGGTGGTGTTGATATCTTAAGAATTTATGAGTTTGTGTTTCAGTATGAGTTGAGTAGGATTTTCTGAGACATAACATTGTTTATTTCTGTCTGTAAGTGATGTTTAACGTCTGGTCAACATATTTCCAGAGTGCCAATCTGCAGGGTGTGAAAATGCTGTGCACCAATGCAGAAGGTGCCACCTTGAAAGGCTGCAATTTTGAGGATCCTGCAGGAATCAAGGCAAATTTAGAAGGTGGGTGTGTAACATAAAACTCATTGGTATTATAGCCTGATCTTAAAAAGACACTGACGAGAAGAAACCTCAAGGCCTGAACAAAGGCCTTTACTTTGGCTGGGCGATATATCGATATTATCGTTATATCAATATATTTTTGAAGGAGATATGTATTTGACACTATATCGCCATATCGATATATTGTCAATGCTGCAATACCACTTTATCAAAACCATTTATTCTAATGTGTTCACACTGTTCAGACAGCCGGAGATTTCTCAGATCGCTCAGCTGTGCCCCTGCATGTGTCACTGTTTACTTTTTCATTTGCACAGCTCTTTTAGAGCAGTCTTAACATGAAACACTTTGCTCCTTCTGGTTTTGAAATAGGCTATTGACATATATATATATATATATATATATATATATATATATATATATATCGCCAGTCAGCCCAGAAATACAGAAATATTGTGATATCACTTTTGGTTCATATCGCCCAGCCTTAGCCTTTACTTGAAGTTTTGTAAAATGAGAATGCCTTGCCGTTTCTCCTGGTTTGATGATTGAATTGTCTTATCATCCAAAAAGCACTTCAAACAATTCTTCATTTCCAGGACACACTTGTCAAAAGATATTTTGAGACACTAACTAGAATTTGCAAGATATTGTGACATAAAAATGGTCTGAAATATGTGATGTATTGTATTGTTGTAACTGCTATTGTCTTAGGTGCCAATTTGAAAGGTGTAGACATGGAGGGCAGTCAGATGACGGGCATCAACCTCCGCGTGGCCACACTGAAGAATGCCAAGCTGAAGAACTGTAACCTGCGAGGTGCCACTCTGGCAGGGACAGACCTGGAGGTGAGAGCATCTTTTGACATGTGTTCTGGACAAAACAGTAAGTGTGTTAACATGCACTTTAGTATCCTGAATCCAGGGCCTATCCCGGGTTTGATCATTTCGTATCACCTGAAAAAATACTCGAAGAAGTTGAATAACATCCTGCTATCTCTGTTACCGTAGAAGGAAATGTGCACTAAGAAAAGCAGGGGGCTTAGCGTCTATTAACCCTATTTCACACAATAGGTTTTTAAATGTCTTAAAAGTAAAGGGCCAAACTAGCCAGTGTTTTACAGCGAGGACCTTTTACTAAGAAATACAACCTGTTAAGCAGATGTTTCTGCATTGATATCAGTCTACCAAACAGGGAAGCGCTTTTCTTTGGTGTGTCAAGATCTAGTCACACATTCCTCTCCCTCCTCCCCATTCCAACAGAACTGTGACCTGTCTGGCTGTGACCTTCAGGAGGCCAATCTGCGGGGCTCTAACGTGAAGGGGGCCATCTTTGAGGAGATGCTCACTCCTCTGCACATGTCCCAGAGTGTTAGATAGACAGCTCTCTTCTCTTCTCTTCTCTTCTCTTCTCTTCTCTTCTCTTCTCTTCTCTTCTCTTCTCTTCTCTTCTCCACACTTCACTCTCACTTCCTGTCAGACACTCTGAGGTTACACACTCGGGTTGGTCACAGCACTTCTCGCCTACTACTCTTATTCTGCTGATCGTGTAAAGATGTGCACAGTCTACTTCCCAAGCAAACTGCTACTGATTCTGTTGTGTAGTTTTGCACTGGTCCAAATAGCTTTTATTTAGATTATCTTTGCATGTGTCTTTATTTTTAGATGCTCTCAAAATGACTGTATTTTTGTTCAAAAGGAGTAATGGTTTTAAATACTTCTGACAACAAAGAAGCTTGTGCCATAGGCTTGTATCTGAATGTAAAGGGTTTTTTATGTATATGTGCAGCTATCCGAAGAACATTCATCTCATGTGTTGACAAAAATATGGCTTTTTGTAAGTGTTCTTGCAGCATTGTGATGATGAATTATTATACGTTACCGTGTCTTCGGTAGTCAATCAGCATTTTTGTGCAGTTATGTTACTGTTCAGAAATTTGATAATGTTTTTGCTGTTTTTATGTAGACAAACCAAAATGGGTGTAGGTGCAAACGTACTGTATTTTGTACTTTATTACAATGAATGTTTCTGTAAAAAATAAAGTCACACATAAAGGACATTAATGTATGTTTTTCACTGTAGATGCCATTTCTGAATAGCAGGAACAGTCATCAAAATGGTATGCCATGCTCTCACATGCACAGTGTTCGCAAAAAGCATAAGCAGCAATATTACTGCTGTTCATCAGCAGAAATTAAATGAAATGTCAGCTAGATTTTGGTCTAAGAGACGCATATTTTACTTACAGGGGTTCCCAAACATCAACTTCCGTGTACACCCTGAGACACTGTACCTACTGAGTACCCCCTAAAATAATATTTTTGTATAAAATGCGAACACATATGCTCCATGTGGCAGTGGCAACAGGGTTGTATTGGGGACTATAGTTTGAATAAAAGATCTGTTTCCACAGTATGGTCTGTAGCAGTTGATATTATGCTGATGACAGCTGAGAATGCATTCACAGATTTGTTTTGAGAAGCCCTTAAAATTGCTCAAAGTATTCCTGTGAGTACTCTTTCCTCAGTCTGACAACCCTGGACCTATATCATTATACAGCTGCTACATTGTTTTTGCTGGAGAGTGGAAACAATTGCCAAATTTGGCCAGCAGGAGGCAGCAGAGTCTTTGTTTTCCACTGTCTGAGTGCTTTACCAAGGGAACACCCCCAGGCAGCCTCAGTCTATCTGAAAAGCAGATGTGGCACACACCTTGGGTGTAGGATCTGTCAAAGACATCCGGGTCAGCAGTTCAACATGGACGATAACTACGTTAGCAGACCGTGAACCCTGTTTGCCAGGATGTGCTGCCTGGGGTGATTGATCGACCAGACGACATGTGAAAAAGATCTGGAAGGACCAATGACCACTCAGAAAAGAAGCCTGAACTAAAGTCTAACGAATGAGTAGAGTCTTAATCTCCATGTGAAAAATGTTTGGCCAATTCACCAAAATCAGCACCAGTTTGTTTGCACACATGCTGTAGACATTAAGAAAACATGCACAGTAAAATGCTGTTTCTTAGAATTGTCTTCACTACATTTTTTCAGAAACAAATACAACTTTGTATTAGGCTGATGTTTGTCTTTAAATCCCAGAATTCAGTGAGATCTGGCCTTTGTCTCTTGAAACTCCTAAAAGACAGTGTCCTGAGAAGCACAATACAAGTCCATTCTAAGTTCAACTTAAGATCTTATAATGGTCTCATACTGTTCTTTTCCTCCTAAGGGACTTCTAGGAGAAACAGAACAGAGGTCAATACGATGTTATATATTTCTGAGAGACAAGGATTATTATTATTATTACATAACACTTAGCTGACAGAGCAACTCAGAGGTTTTCAGTTACAGTCCCTGGAGCAGTATGGGGTTAGATGCCTTGCTCAAGGGCATCTCAACCATGGGTAGGGCAGGATTCGAACCGGCAACCTAACCACTGGGCCACAGCTGCCCTGCAAAAAATAAGACTGTTTTAAGAAGTAATAATATCCTCTGGGTACAAATGTAAAAACGGATGATGGTGAAAGTGTGGATGAAGAAAAGGTTGGGGTCAGGGTTTGGCAGAGGGGGGCAGCACTTTAAGGGCGTACCCACACTAGGTATGTTTCACTCGTACTGTACTGGAGCATGGTTGTCTCTGGTCCCTGGCCTGCACTCACACTGTATAATATCAAACTGTACCCAGGAAGAGTTGAGTTGCTGTGTTCTAGGATCTTTGCATGACCACATGTTTTATTACCATAACAGAATTCTTTACGATCTGTTTGATTGTTAAATGGAACCCATAATTGTAATCAGGCACGTTTGCAATCACACTACATGTGTAGCATGCCTTAGTCTAACTGAACCAAACTCGAGTCCACCTCTTCCAAGCGTACCGTGCCTGGGTATGGTATAAATTGATCACACTGGTCAAACAAACCAGACTTTGGGGGTCACACCACGTACTCGGGTAAGGTACAGATGGCATAGTGTGAGTACACCCTAACACACCACTCATCATAAACCACCTCAGCGGTGGGTGTGTGTGATGGTGTTAACAGCCACAGCTGACAGGCCTACCAGTGCCGAACAGCAGGGCCCATGTTTTCCTCCGACACCTCCACCCCTCCGCCTACCTACCTATGGCAGCTGCCGGCTGGCCGCTGAATCATTTTTACAGGCCTATTTGTTTTGGACGCTCCAACCGCCGGTGCAGTGCAGCTCAGACCATCTCCTCGGAGTAGTTCGCCTGTATCATTTATTACCGTTTCCTGTGCGTGGCCAGCCTAAAAAGATGTACTACCCTCCTCCTCCGCATCTGCCCCCTTTTCCCTGGCAGCTCTGGGAGGGGAGCCAGGGGGAAGCAACCTCTGTGTCGCTGATCCCCCACCCCCTCACACCTCTCCTCCCCCTCCCCTCCCCTCCTGCCTGCCTGCCTGCCGGGCTCAGACTGCCGGTACACTGCCCCCATACCCCAGGAATACCACAAGGCTGGTCAGTTAAGCAAGGCGTTTGTTATTTCAGGTGTGGAACTTAGAGGGGCATTATTGCAGTGACACTCTGTTTGTTTTCCCAAGATAAGGTGTTGATTTGGAGGTTTTTGTGGTCGGGGCTTTAATAGACATTTTAAGGGGGTGAGAGAGGAACTGTGTCTGTGTGGTGTGGTTTGCAGATTTTCAATACGGAATTATTCTAATAATAACCACATTGTGCAAGCCCTTGTTCAAATGGCCAAAGCAAATTATTGATTGTGGACCATATACAGTACATTACATTGAAGTCTCATTGAAGACTCCTAAGACCTCCTAAGTTCTTCCTAACTCTGTTATGTTCTGTTATATATTCCTCCTGCCTTGGCACTAAACACGGGTTATTTTACTAATTTCTAAAGCCGGGATTGACAAATCTGGAAAGCTGTGATGAATCGGAACAACATACTCAACTTAAAATGATCATGGGTTTTAGAAGTTGTTTTGCATTTATGTTATGTCTCAAACTCTATAAACCTAACATTTTCCTCTGTCAAACAAAGACGAAGAGAGGAAAAAAAATCAGCCACATTTCCGCCCACACTCTCTCGTTCATTTCCTTGGCCACTTAAGTCACCACACAGTTTGGAGCTCTTGGATTGAGGAAAAAAGTCTCCGTCAGTCACATTTCTCCAGCACTCAGCATACAGCCCAGAGGAGACCAGTGCAGCACTGTAAAAAGTGCTGCTTGGAACCAATTTAAAACAAATCAAGGCAATGTGTTTGCAATGCATTTATCTCTTTATATTGGTTTAACTTAACAGTGCCATATATGTTCACAATGTACCTGGCATTGTTATGTTAAGCAAACGTAAAAAGAACCCTGCAGCAAGAATATTGGCTTCATATATATTTGCTAAGTTGGGTCTACATGCATGACTTCTTACAGCACAGCACAGCACAGCCCAAAAGGGCTTTTGCAGAGCAACACATCAGAAGTCGATACGTTTTTCTATTTATTTCTAAGACACAAGGACAAGACTGTTGTAAGAAATAATATTTTTCTTCTTGGCAGCGCAGCACAGCATAGCACAACCTCACACAGCCCAGTGCAGCCCACCCTGTGCTCTCCTCCCCTCCCCTCTCCTCTCCTCTCCTCTCCTCTCCTCTCCTCTCCTCTCCTCTCCTCTCCTCTCCTCTCCTCTCCTCTCCTCTCCTCTCCTCTCCTCTCCTCTCCTCTCCTCTCCTCCCCTCTCCTCTCCTCTCCTCTCTTCCCCCTCTCTTCCCCTCCTCTCCTCCTCTCTCCTCTCCTCCTCTCTCTTCCCCTCTCCTCTCCTCTCCTCCTCCTCTCTTCCCCCTCTCTTCCCCCTCTCTTCCCCTCCTCTCCTCCCCTCTCCTCTCCTCTCTGCTCCTCTCCCCTCCTCTCCTCTCTTCCTCCTCTTACCTCCCTCTCCTCTCCTCTCCTCTCCTCTCTTCTCCTCTCCTCTCCTCTCCTCTCCTCTCCTCTCCTCTCCTCTCTTCTTCCTCTCTTCCCCCTCTCCTGTCCCCTCCTCTCCTCTCCTCCTCTCTTCCTCCTCTGTTCTCCTCTCCTCTCTGCTCCTCTCTGCTCCTCTTCCCTCCTTTCCTCCTCTCTTCCTCCTCTCTTCCCCCTCTCTTCCCCTCTCCTCTCCTCTCTTCCCCTCTCCTCTCCTCTCCCCCCTCGGCCTCATGCACGTGGCCCTCCTCCGCCTTCCTCCACCCACGGCCCTGCCAGCGTCCGGCCAGGGGGACAGACTGGCCCAGGAACACCCCACTCCTTTCCTGTGGGATGCGGCCCCACTCAACCGCAGTCTTATTAGGTCTAATGGACATCTGGCCTGGGCAAAATGCTCCCTGAGCTGTCGTGGCTGGGGAGAGAGAGAGAAAGAGAGGGAGACAGAGAGAGAGAGAGAGAGAGAGAGAGAGAGAGAGAGAGAGAGAGAGAGAGAGAGAGAGAGAGAGAGAGAGAGAGAGAGAGAGAGAGAGAGAGAGAGAGAGAGAGAGAGAGAGAGAGACGGAGAGACTTAGCCCAAATGTTAAATGCTCATTTGTTCAGTATAGTACACAATTTAGGGCAAAAAAATCTTTAACTAACTCGCAACCTACATATTGCACTTTGTAGTGAACATTTCACACATGGCCTTACTATTAGTCTAGCCTTAGTCTTAGCCTAGTCATGGAGGGAGCTATGGCTTAATGCTTAGGTAGTTGGTCTTAAGATGTAAAGATTGCAGCTTCTATTCTATTCCCATACCAGTGTATAGGCTTTAGCCAAATACACACCATATAGGTAGATACTTCTAGATTTGGAGGGAAGGCTGTGGGGAAGGGAAGTTGTCTAATGTGTATGGCTGGCAGCTGCGGCCTAGTGGTTAGGGAGTTGGTCTTCTTGGGATTGGATGGTAGCAGGTTGGATTTCTGTATCAGTACAAAAAAAATGTGTGTGGGGGAGTGAATAACCATGCAGTCTCCTGCATCCTCGTCCATGGCTAAAGTGCCCTTGAGCAGTCCATCTGATCCCTTGACTGTCCCTGTACTTTATACACTGTAAGTCGCTCTGAATAAAAGTGTCAGCTAAAAGCAATGTAATGTAATGTAGTCTTAGTAGAGAGTTGAGAGAGAGAGAGAGAAATGGGAGGGATTATCCATGCAGCAGGTCGTATTTGCTGGCTATTAAACCTATTACTCATGGAGTAAAGAACACATGCACACCCTTTGAGGTACACACCGAGAATAAAATGTTTAACCAAACAAAAAGCAAAAGTTGTGACACACTCGGAACTTCACTTGCTTGTGAATTACCCTGATGAAACCTAAGCTCAAAGCTTTAACTGAATGAACTTCTAAACTTTTCTAAGTTCTATGTGTCATGACATTTGCTTTTTGTTTGGTTAGACAGCCATATATTGTACTTGTAAAATCTGTTCACTGGTGTCTTTTAACTGATTATTCTGTGATTTGAAAGTTATGATTACATGTTTTGCAGGATTTTCCTTCTCAAATCACAGAACCTAGAGCAAGACATACATGGCCTCAGGTGACTGACTGAATCTGGACCGAAGACCAACAGTAGTTTACTGGACAAATGTGCTCACAAAGTAGAAAATTGTGTCATAGCTGTACCAGTAAATATGAGACGTTACTTTGTTCTGTCAGGAGGCAGAAAAACAGAGAATACATGCAGTATTCAAATCCAGATGCCTATATATACAGTATACAAATATTGTAAATATTGTGAATGTATGTAAACAAATAATGTGCAGGTACAAACTGATGATATTTTGGTGTTGGCAGTAGCACATAGAATTCAAACAAGAGATTCTTTGACAAACATATGTTGGTACTTCAGAACGGTTAATAACAGTAAGTGAAGCTGAACATTTCCATCCATCCTTAGAAAATAGAGGCAAGGCTGTTATAACAGAATGCTAAGCTATCAATTAAGAACTGTGACACAGTGTGTCAAACAGATGCGCCACCTTCTGAACCCATGGAAACCCCAGGGCGGGTCCATAATTAAGCTGGTGTCAGCCATACTCAGCATTTAACATAGTCTTACTCATCTCCAACCAAAAATGGAAAAATGCAGACCAAACGCTCGCGAAAAAGTGAAATGGCTTTGGTGCAGTCTGGGTGCATGGCAGCAATTTGTGTAACAGAAACGTGGTACGGTCAACTGCGTTCTTCGTGCCTTTGGTAAACAGATGATGTCGGGGCCCCCCTACATTAAGGGCTCTCCCTTCCATTAAAATTCCACTCAAGATACAAGTTGGCTAGAAGTGGCTCACAAACAGGATTGCAGTGCACACACCGCTCATGGATCCCCTACACAAACAGGAAAACAATAGAACTGCACAGTAAGGCGCACGTTTTCCATTAAGTTTAATGAGACTGTATGTTTTTTTTTTTTTTTACATTCATTTAACATTTCCGTTCCCCACCGTCATATATAATGCAAACAAAGCTGTCGATTGACACTGCAGTGTTTCACATGTGTGTAAACATTCCACCACTAGACGAGCACCTGAGCATTAGCAAATCATTCCCAGGCCTGACAGCATCACAATAGGGGCCCAACAATGGGCAGCTTGTCCCATGGCAGAGCCAAAGAGCCACGTCTCTCTGTGATAATGGCTGTCAGAGAATCGTTCAATAAAGTCGCCTGTTTCACGCTCGCAGGCTCCCTGCCTCCCTGTCTCTCCGTCGCCTGGCTGGCCCGGTTTCGCCACACTCTGAGAAATTCATTGTGTCACACACTCACACTCACACACACACGCTGGCTCACTCGCTTGCTCAGTTGCTTACCCGCTCGCCCCAACCACTCTGGGGAATTTTTTACCAGGCCTCAGCTTTCATCAAAACACACCATAAACCCAGCCCGTGTCTCTCTTATTGTGGTCACAGTTTTTATGATTTGCTAAATTTAACACAAACTCGGTTTTCTTCTTTTTCCCCCCAGACTAATAAATTACAGTGGTTTGAAAAAAGGCTTGGTGCAAAATGAGTGGATTTAATCAACCTGAACCTCTGTACCTTCAGACTCTAGCGGTATGAAACGGGTTCACTATGGCTATATCTTCTTTGGACCTGGTTTTGATGGCACGTAGCGACAGGGGCTTAGACCAGTGACAGCATCTGTACTTTTGTGCTTCTACATGTTCGTTTTTGTAGGTAGAGTAGAGTAGAGTAGAGTTACTTTATTGGTCCTAAAGGAAATTAAGGTGTCACGCAGCATACACATAGTACACATTACAAAACAGATCAAACATATTGCTCACATATGCATACATACAAACATTCACTTAGCTGAAAAATAATAATTATAATAATAAAAATCCAACAAGGTGGAAAAGTGTCCTGATAAGATGCCTTGCTGTAATCCAAGTAGATTAAAGTGTCCTAATAAGATTGTCCAGTGTTATGAAAGAGTCCTTCCATAGCAGTAGTTATCCATGACGCGTGTACGTCCTTGGGGGTTCACTGGTGAGCAGACGCCAGGGTGGCAGTGGGGATCTGTGACGTGTTCTCCCTGGTGCTGCCTTCCAGCTCTTTCAGAGAAGCATGGAGGGGGTTGGGGGGTTGGAGGGGCATGGGGGCAGACCACATCTGGAGCCTGTGGCACCAGACACCACTCTGTGTGGCTAAGGGGGAGATAAGGTAGGAGGGGTGGGGAGTGTATGGGGGTGGTGAGCTCAGACTGGGGAGGTGGGTGTTAATTTGCCCTCAATGAGAAATCTAAAGATATTTAAAGAAAGTGGCTTATTTTAGCCCCTACAGAACAAACTCTTGCTTGAAAAAAAAATTCCAGAGCATTTTCCTGCTCTCAGTCTTCCAACTCTCATCCCCTTAGTTGTTTCTTTGGCAGAGCTTAGAGGAGCCTCTTTGTAAATACACAAATCTTATCATCTGACAGGCCTTGTCAAGCCATCTCCCAGCATCCCACAGCAGTGCTGCTACGTGCAGCAGACCAGCACGCCGCCTCTATCATGTATGCTCACAGCAGATTGGCCACAGTGGAAACAACAGAGGTTGTTGATGTGGGCGCCACCATGTTTATTTCATCTCTGACTGGCACATTATATGAGAGGGCATCGTTACCAAGACTGATTTTGCGTTTTGCTGTTGCAAAAACTAACTATGATAAGGAAGAACAAGTAAGCGCTGACTGCTGTGGGTTCTCATCAAACCAAACCTCTGCCAAGCTTCCAAGCATGTTATTTTAGCCCGCTACGTGCCTTGCTTTACAACGTCCCCTATGTCGTCATGCTCAGCGATCATTTATTTTTCACATAGTTGTATGTGTATGTATATACATGTTGTTAGGTATATGCTGATGGAAACATGTTAAAACTAGTTACAGATTATTAACAAGGTTGTATGAGTTCAGAATAATTTAAAGCAGCTACCAGCCGCCAAAGGGACTTCCTGTTCCAATAGACATCATGGGAGATGTGGTGGTGGTGGTGCTGGTGGTGGTGGTGGGATTGGGGGGGTGGCCATATTTGGTGTTTATGCCCAGGAAGGAGTGTGGTGTGTTTGTTTGTCCCAGAGCTCCCTCAGAGCAGTGGGTCCCCTCTTGAACAATAAACACTGCTGATTGCCTGTAAAGCAAATAGGAGGTGCCTGGTGGTCTGCCCCATCGTGTGCCCACGATGTTCGGCCCCAGTTTGCCATTGAAGCTAAAGAGGAACAGCCAGTAGCATAGAAGCCTTATAATCTCAACTGGTCAAAAGATTGCATTTGTAATCTCTATCATTCTAGAAATTCTGTTTCACAATCTGTTATACTTTATGTATATTCCTGCAGAAGACTCTGTTCTGTGCCACGTACAAAGTCTGTATTTCAGTCACTAACATTATGCTCTTTTGATCTGGTTAGGTATTGTTAAACTGTACAGGCAGAGATCACAGGACATGTCCAAATGACACATCCTTAGTGGCTTGACGGACCTATTTGATCAGTCTATGTGTTTGCATGCAACAGGATACGCAGGGAAGAGCAAACAGACCACGAAACTGCTATTGTTTATGGTTGCACCCACACATACTGTAACTGCACATATTGCTTACGGACGATCTTCATGGACTCAGAAGCTCAGAAGCATACATATCAGCTGTATGTGTTTGTGAGTCACATGAATGAGGGTGCAGGAGAGCGCTAGCTATTTACTCCCCCACCACCATTCTTCCTACTGGAACGGGATTCAAACCTGCGACCCTCCGATCCCAAGACCAACTCTCAATTTTATATTTCAATTGTGTCCTCAAAGGGCCCCCTGTCAATGGGCCCTTAGAATTGTCCTAAGTTTCCCCACCTGGCAGTACCCCCAATGTCATGATATTATCAGCAGTGGCAAATCCAGACAGTAGACTTAGGAAAGCCACTGCATTCTGTTCCTAGTCTAAAACAATATTGAGCATTTCTGCAGAAGCTGACAGCTGAAGCCCTGTTCCTCAGATGGAGCAGGACACGCTGTCATCCTGTCAGTGGCTGATGGTGAATACCAGTCCCAGCAGGATCTGACCGACGCAGCTCGCCGCAGGACGGAGAGAAAGTTAAAAATACGGATCGCATGGACAGCTCCATGGGCACGCTGCGTTCCCCCAGCTGCACTCTAAGTGTTGCACATCCAGAAACCACAGACCCAGACCCTGAGGCTAACCCAACCCAACCCAACCCGGCCCGGCCCTGCCCAGCCCAGGCCAGCAGCCCAGCTGCCCAGCCTCTTCCCTCAGTGGCCCCGGATGGTTCTGTGAGTCTCCCCCACCCTGCACGTGGCAGGCAGGGCAAAGACCTCAAACCCAAGCCAGCTCAATCTCATGCCTCCGAGCTTGTTTGTGAGCCATGCAGAATAACAGAGCAATTAAATCTGGTGCCACATTTCCCTCGTTCGCCACAAGGAATGGGGACAGTGCTCACGAATCTGTAGTCTAAGAGGAGGTGTTTGTTGCTCAGATTCCGTGAAAGCACTGATGGGTTAAAATTCGATCATTTCTGAAAACTGAAATGACTTGATCAGTCAATTGGAATGGCAACAATGAGTGTTTTTCCTATTTCGACCACTTTTCAGGCTACATATGCGTACAACACAACAAGCACACAGTCCTGACCTCTGCACGCAATCCTGATGGGCTTATTGTCATGCAGGACCAAGACAAGATCATCCAAGTTTGCAGCCCTTGTCTTGTCTGATTTCAGTTAAGCTCTCAGAACCGCGGGCCTGCGTGCTTATCCTTCCTTTGTTCCTCAAGGTCGTCATTTTGTTTACTGGTGAACCACACGGGATTATGGATGTGCAGCAACACTCGACAGGGGAAGCGTGTTATTTCCAGGAGATTTGTAACTCCGGTGAACTTCTAGGGGGGGTAATGATAGACTCTTGGTAGGAGAATTGAGCAGAAAATACATGGCGGTGGCGGCTATTTAAAGGAAGACCCTGAATGCGGTGGTGATGCCTTCTCTCATGATCTGCCAGCGTTTGCTGTGTGCATCTCTCTCTCTGTGTGGTATGGCTTCAACAATCAGGATGACAGTCAGCCCCAGCACACGTAACCATCTGCAGTTGAAGCTCTCAAGATGTCTGCATAAGGTTCTCATTCATTCAGGTCTTTGGAAGTCAAGTGCTAAGTTGGAGATTTAGTTTTTAAGTCCAGTTGCCTTACAACTTAGTACTCATGCTAATCTCTTAAAATTGTGCCTTGATTGTCAAGGAAGCAAGAATTTGCTTTGATTGCCTTGCCTTAGGCCCGTGGTATTCTTCTGCACTTGTGGCGGCACATGCGGCATGCCCTGGGTACCCTGGGAGTACTGGTTTTGTTGTCTTCTGTTCACGTTGGTGCTCTGTCTAGCTGAGAGGCTTGCGGTTCTTGGGTTCTGAACGCTCAACACAAAGCATAGCCTATAGGGTGGCAACATGCACCCTATCCAGGTGCATCAGGCTTCAGGGAAAAGTTTTAAGCTTCAGTTTGTTTTGGTTTCATCTCAGAAACAGAGATAGAACGTTGCGGAGGATTTCAGACGAATTTGGAACTGCACAAATACACCATCCATGGACACCAAAGCCCTGTTTTACACTAGACATAAAAGACACAGCATGTTGCAAAGATAGGGTGACCAGACGTCCCGGTTTGACCGGGACAGTCCCGATTTGACCGGGACAGTCCCGATTTTTAGTCGCGTGTCCCGAGTCCCGACAGAAGCCCGTCGGGACGCAAAAATGTCCCGGTTTCCACCCAACACCACATCAAGCTGCCCAAATTACAGCGATCGCATATACAAAACTGTTAAATTAAAGCCTAATGAAGCTTCCAGTAATTCAGAGTCAATGTGTGTGTGTGTGTGTGTGTGTGTGTGTGAGTCAGTGACAATAGAAGGTACGCTCTGCGAAATCTTCGCAGTCAATGTTACAATGTATCTTGCAGTATACAGCGGCCGTGTTTTAGCGGTTTTCTTCGATAGCAGACTAGACTACTACACGACAATGCCTAAGAATGTGCACGCGCATGACGTCACACATAGTGTCCCGGTTTTAGACTCTGGAAATCTGGTCACCCTATGCAAAGATGATCAAGATGATCGCCAATTTCAGAACACGTTCATGTCACGGGCCATGTATGCAGGAGTATATACCACAGGATTTAGGAAGCAGAGGGAGCTAAACATGCCGAGCATGTGCATGGGAAACATGTTGTCATTTCAGGGGTTAAGACTACGGGCTGACATTACTGGCGTGATTTCTTGACAATGTGCAAAACAGACCATACCTCAATCATGAGGCAATTAATTGTTGTGCACTGCAGGAGACAAACAGAAACACATTAAGGGCGGAAAATGGTCTCACAACTCCATTTCCTTCATTTTCCATTAATTTGCCACACTTAATATGTGATGTTGCTCATCACAGCAAGTTGAAACCTTGCCTTGCTAACTTTGTGGAGGCAAAAACAGATGGGCAAACACATCTACAGAAACTTGTGCACAGACAGACACACACACACACACACACACACACACACACACACACACACACACACACACACACACACACACACTCACACGCCAGAGGCGGACATCCCGGGTTAAGAAAGTAAAAGTCCCGCCACATATTTGTTCCAGCCAATTAACTTAACCAGATGATTCTAATTGGCACCAGTCTTCAGCCAGGTAAATGAGCTAATTAGTGCAATAAAATCACCTATGTTAGCAGCACAGGCAGAAGAAATATATGTCAGGACTTTACTTTCCCAAGCTGGTTTGTCCACCTCTGACACACACACACACACACACACACACACACACACACACACACACACACACACACACACACACACACACACACACACACACACACAGACACACACACACATATTCACATTCAAGACTTATGCCTCCATCTTGTTTCCCCACTTACCTGTGCACCTCCAGTTCCCTGCCTTGATATACTTGCCTGCAGTGATATGTGCAACCCCTAACGTGTTCTGATCATACCATTGCCTTCAGGTTCAAGTTACCTTAACTTGATCAGTGATCAAGTCTCTAATGATAAATTGTACTGGCAGAATGTATACAACTCATTTTTCACCATTTATCATATCTGAACCCGGAATGTTCTCGGGGCAGTAACCATAATAGGAACTCCTGGGTGTTCCCATTTTGCTGTTAAATACTTTTTAGAGGTCAGAGAGGTTGGTTGGTAGAGGATGTTATTCTCATTAAATTACAAGTGGAAGTTATTTTAGGTATAGTTGAAGGTATAATTTTAAGATTTGTGGCACTACTGCTTAAGAACGGTTGTTGTGTTATGTCATATTATGTTACCAAAATATGACAGGGATGAAATCATACAGCTACAGTATATAGCCTGCCCAGGCTAAACCATTAGCAAAGTCAGAGAAAGTTGCCAGCCTTACCCAGCAGAATACCTTCAAAACACCTTCAAAATAAGCACTGCAAACAGTGATTGTCAAAAGCAGAAGCAGATGGAGAACTTGACTCGACAATCTTGAGTCTATGCCCTGCCGTAATAAAACTTAACACAAGTCTGCTCTGTGCTCTTACTGGAATCTACAGCTTTAAAGAACAGTTTAATCCAACACTGCCCTAAACCATTTTCCATGACACATTTGCAACTGGGTTTTCACATTCCATGTTGATATTTAAAACACACACTTAACCAGAATTGAGAGAGAGAGAGGACTGGGCACTGTACTCTGCCCAACACCTAAAGTCTGCCTTTTATTATTTGCTCATTGTGGCCATCTGTGTTTGAGCACAGAGGTCTATTTTGGAGCTGTCTGAATGATCCCGCATGGTGAATCAGAGCACACAGAGGTATTTACTAAAGAGAACAAACACAGTGGTTTCTATTTAAATACCACCGTGGTATAACTCAGTGGGGGTTGTATAAAAAAAATCATCCTCATCCTCAACTCTTTCAAACAGTTTTTAGTTCATCCGTGTAAAAGCAAGAGTTAGAGACGCCACAACCCTAAGGAATCTTGATGCCATTTCATCTGGCAAACTTTATTTGGACAGAAAAGGCTGAATGTTCCAGCCTTACACAGCCTTAAAAAACCACTTCCCTCTCAGGAAGTTTCTTGTTGGTGCTCATCTGGATATTGTGCCGCTCAGAAAATGAACCGTGGTCAGACAGCTCCGGTCTGGCCAGCTCGGTGGAATGGTGTGACAGCACAACTGTGCTCGACAGCAGCCATCTTTAAACAATTGCCACATTTATGGTTCAGCAACTGTGCTGATTATATGTGCCTGAAAGAGTGTTTGAATGTCCCAGGAAAATACAGCCAATGTGTTTTGTTTGTTGTCACCTTCCCCAAGTTATAGTGTGCCACATTTGCAATGCTTTTTTGACTCTGAAGTATTCTTTTCCATTGGAAGATCATTGGAAAACTATACAATTATTGATCTGTTTTTTAAATATTGTTAAATTGTCTGTTTTAATGACACCAGTTGTTGCCATTGCTCACTGTCTGATGTTGTATTATTTTCTCCACATACAGCACACAAGGTTCCATTCTTGGAGTTTCACTGCCATTCTGCTATGTTCTATTCTCCATCTCATCCAATATAATCCAAGAGATTCACATATGTCATGGTGAAGGGAATTCACAGTGGAATTCCTGTTGTTCACACGTTTGCTGAACTGATCTCAAAAGCTCTTTGAAGTAAGATGTAAAGTACATGCCATCAAGTGAGTCATTGGTAGGTCACAGACCTGATGTCATATACTGGCAGAAAATGCTGTCACTTCCATATGTGACACTATACGCTCCCCTCCAATCTCACCCCCTCAGATGTCATATTTGTGGTGACACATGAACTTTTGGTATGGGGGTCAAAATAAATAAATAAATAACTCAAACAGACAGCAATCCTGCTGCCTCCATTCATGGATGATCAAAAGACATGATGATACCAACTGACACTGCCTTCTTTAATTTAGATCTGAAGATTAATATTAATAACAGATTGAGTTAGTGAGCGACAAATGGTTCCAAGCCCACATAAATCTCATCATCCACATTGATGCAGATCTGAAGACGTCAACCATAACTTGATGTGAAGAGCAAAGATGAAGAAACCATCTGGAGATAGTCAGCCCTCTCTCAACCTGTTATTTGAAGGTCATTCTTGTGGAGAGATCCATATTAGCATTTGAAACAATGCAGGTCATCATACATCTTTGTGTCATTAATGTGTCTGAGTTACTTTTGTTGAATGACTCCCACAAACATTTGATCTCACAGCAAAGCGTTCTTAACATTTTTAGACACAGGGTGGGAATTTCCACAAAAATTGACTTCTCAGGAACATTGACTTATTTTATTTTATTTTATTTTATTTTATTTTATTTTATTTTATTTTATTTTATAGGCAGAAATGGTCAATGTTTGTGTAGGCTGTAGCTTGCAATGTTTCTTTTACCTTTTTGGTTTTGTGTGTGGTTCTCTGTGTGTTGTAATGAGATGCACATATTAAATACTAGTGTTCTTCATAACGTCTTATAGATAAAGGGAATCTCATAGCAGAGAACCCTTTGCAGAGAAATGTCTCTGTCCATATAGGTCATTCCCATGCAGGTCAATATTGACAACATGTCACTCTAATCGTAGGCATATGCATGAGTCTTAATGGAATCTAATGCCAGTGTACACCTGTATTACTGGAATTACCACCAATTTGCGTCCACATGTTTTGAACTGATTTCAAATGCAGATACGAAAACATTCCAGTCCTCATGGTGGTCTGGGTACATTTATCCACTGAGTCTGACTTAAATGAAACTAAACAGGGCCACTTCACTGTCCTTATGTTACCCACACTGTGCCTGACTCTCTGTGGCAGTCAAGTCACTCTCCCTTCCTTTGCTAATGCAAACGTACCCTGGGACAACTGACTAACATTTACCTCTTAGAGGTTCTGTAAAATAATAGGTAACCAGATACACGTGTGTAAGGTAGAGAGAGTGGGCAAAGGGTGAAGAGAGGAGAGTTTATATATAGAGGTAGGAATTAAGACATCAAGGAGGTTGTTCATTTCAGGGAAACCAGATAGGTGGAGGCCCAGACACAGAAGGGAAGGGACTTCATTTATGGCCTGAATTACCCACCTTGCCTTGGGTGTAAGTGAAGGGCAACAGGCTATAATTTGGCCATGCCGTCTCACAGTCCCACTAGGTTTTTCACTGAGTTAGACCTTTAGGTCATACTTGTTGTGCTGGATTTTATAGTAATGAAAGCCTTAGTCCTTGCTGAACTAAACATTTTACATAACATTACAGGTAGCTTTTATCCAAAGCAACTTACAATAGAGAACAACAATCAAGCTCAGGCATCGTAATCTGTAATCTGAGTAAATGTACATTTTTCCAAAAGATTTCAAAGAATGTTACATGTGATGTCCTGCATGGTGCTCTGTATTCCTAAGTTGTGTTGAAATAAATGTAACCTTTGACCATCTTGTGTAGGCAGTTATGGGTGGACCTCTAGAACATGCTTTGAAACACAAATGGTCTGAGGTCAGAGCTTTCTTTTTTTCCTTCTTAGTTTTCACCCATGACCATTGTGCAAAGTTGTTACTAACAATGATGCACATCATGCAATACGCGTGACAAAATAGTGATGCTCAAGGCATATATATTCCTGTGTCCCTGGTAATGATTTAGCAAACAGGCATGTGCACATGCCACATATGTTTTTAAATGAGCATATTTTGTTAGGCACATTAAATGAACAGTTTTCAAGGATAATGTCTAACGCTGAGCTGCATTCAACCTAAAAGCGCTGAAATTAGAAGCCACTATAGTTAACTGAACAATAAAGCTAATACCATACACTGTCGTGCTGTGCCAGTGAATATTGGCATAGCTGTGATCATCTCTGTTTGATTTCCTGTAATAATAGCACTTCTTATGAAACACAAATGGGTTCAACATACTCGTCCTGTTTCTCCATGTGTGGCTCAGCTATTCCTCCATGATCATGAGGTAATACGTCTGGTTTGGTGTGGGTGTCGTATTAAAATGGGAAAAATGTGTCAGAGAAAGAGAAAGCCAACCAGCCAAACAACACTGCCTTGTGTGGTAGACATAAACACGCCATCATCAATACTGCCAAGGCACCACAGATTAGAACCATATGGTGAAATGCTTTGGACCAGGACTTTTGGTTTTGACACAACATCTGAATATGGCATTTAGCAGCTTCGCTCACTGAGGTCTTTTTCTACTATTGTCATATGCTGGTGTTGTGCCAGTAAGGTCAAACGCACTCTTCTCTGGAGACAGATTGTAAACAGATGCTGTTCAGAGGCTGTCATGGGAGAGACACTTGTGTTTGGTGGCGCCATGATACCCTTATGTCACTCTATGTGTCTACAGGGGTTTCTGTTTCTACATACGTTTACAGTCATTGCACTTTACATCACTCCAATAGTATGCTAATGCCTGTCCCATCTCTTTCACGGGGACAATAAGCTAAGGCGATGACTACATTAATCTCTTTTCACATGAAAAAGTAACCAAGTTTCTGCCTGTCATCCACACACGTCATTTTCAGGCTTTGGGGCCATGACAGATTACAACTGAAGCCAGTGACAGGGCAATTAGAAAAGTGCAGTGCATGGATGTAAAAAACGGGTGTGCGGACAAAAATCGCTTTGATTTTGGAATGGTAGAAATGGACTAATATGTATAGCTATAGCCTAATATTTTGTCGGATGGTGTGTGTGGCACTAGCCTGGTAAACCAGCCCCTCGTACTTCATTTAATTTTGTACAGAGGGTCCAGAGTCGAGGCCAATTTGAAATTCATGTATGAGGACCGAGCAACTCCTAACCAATCAGCGAACAGAGGGAGTGTTCGTGAGCCATGACGTTGACTTTGTGTGCTACATTTCAATTGTAGTGTGTAGGTAGGCTAATTGCATACGTGACAACCAGACGTTAGCAATTGGGTAAAGGCAGAGCCACTTGTTTTAAACTTCAGCAAAGTCCACACCTCCAGGAAGAAATCTTTTCTCATGGCCTTGACTCCACACCCTGTGTACAAAATGAAATGAAGTATGAGGGGCTGGTTTACCAGGCTAGTGTGGCACCAGAAACAAGGCAAAAAGGAGTTGAGGCAGAGAGCCTGTCAAGTGCTCTTCTGCCACACAGGCGATCTGGCCATTGTGTTGACGTCTAGGTCCTCCCTCACAGACCTTAGGGTTCATGGGAGGATACGACTAATAAAGTTTCCACATTTCAAAGCCTACCGCCTAATCACTGAGGTCGCCATGTTCCTCTCGGTCTGTGGCGGGCAAATAAAACCGTGGCAATTACAGTGGAGCTGGTCAAAGAGTCGATGGGCTGAATGTGCCACATTTCAGCACAAACTCACCAAAACGGCCGGTAGCTATGCTACAAAACTGGCATGGCACCACAAATTAAGGTCTTTGACTGTGTCTGTGTGAACGGACGTGTATGCACACGCATTGTTATTCATACTGACTCAAAAACTGCACCTGTCATAAAATGGAATTTCCCTGTAGTTGGGCCTTCCTTTGATATTCTCAACCCTTAATCCAGCTTCTGAGATGCTCTAGAACATTATTCCTCCTCGTAAACAGCTCCATCCCCAAGACACTCAGGGTGTGTTCTCACTGGTGGGTGAGCTACTAAATGATGCATGAATGGCTTAGTCATGATTTGGGGATTTTCAACCATGTTTTCTATTATGATATGATTTTCAACATTAATTTATGCATCTGCTTTTTTTGTGCAATGGCCCAGCACTTTTTGAAAAGAAACAAAAAAGTGAGTTATTTTAATGTAATAAATGTTTTCATTTCAAATGTATGTTTTCTTATTGTATTAAATGTATCAAATGTATTACTTTTTGTATAAAGACAAAGCTCTTCTCGAAAAGAAAAAATAAGTGAGAGTTTTGTTTTCTTCCTCTCTCCTAAGTGGCCTTAGCAGACAAATTTCACCCTTTCCACAGCTGTGATTTGAATTTCCCAGTTGTGTCATTATATAACTGATGGTAGATTGCACTGGTTTTAATCAAGGCATCGTGCCACTTACAGCCATTATGTCCTTAAATGCACTCAGCCTGCGCTTAAGTAAAATGTGGTTTGGTGACAGATGGTGACTTGAACACCTCTCTACTTCTTCCTGTAAGCTTGTGCTCTCGTAATGCTGCTGTTTGTGGTGGTCACAAGGGCAAGTGATTGGGTCCTCAGTGGTATTTTTGGCATGTATGTCCTCATTCCCTGTGTTTGCTTACTCAGTGCTATCAGACATTCTGTGTGATTATTTTGTTATTTTGTTTTGGTTTGCATTTGGGTGGGTCGAAAGGACTACGTATACATCATTTAATCTCAGTAGCATAACAACGCTTGCCAAAATGAATAAACAGCTTGTTATAAAATTGAAATTAAACTCATAATGACGGAGGGTTTGGTCATTTCAACAGAGGGGCAAAACAAAGCTGTTGAAACAGTATGGAGCCATTTCAGTCTGTAAAATTAAACATGTGGAACAGAGGAGGGGAATGACACCAAACCCAAGTCACCACCGGTCATTTAAAAATCAGAGGACCTGGGCACTGGTGAAGTAGCCTGGTAAACCAGCCCTTCCTACTTCATTTCATTTTGAGCAGAGGGTCTGGCAGTGCTGTATTGAGAAACAATTTTTTCCTGGAGGTGTGAGCTCTGCTGTGGCTCTGCCTTTACCCAATTGCTAACATCTGGTCGTCACGTGAAATTAGCCTGCCTACGCACTACAATTCAAATGTAGCACACAAGGTCAACGTCATTGCTTATGAAAACTCCCTCTGTTTGCTGATTGCCTAGGATTGGCTTGTACCTAATACAGCAAAATCAATGACATCACGGCCAGACCCTCTGTACAAACTGAAACGAAGTATGATGGGCTGGTTTACCAGGCTACTGGTGAAGCTTTTTGTGAGGAACACTGTGTGAAGTCTGACCCCAACCATGGTACTTTATGCAGTGGCAGGGTTGCAGCCAGATGGGGGAACGTCCTAGCAAGTTCTACCAAATTCTAGCAGTTAGAGCAATTCTGAGGGACCAGCATTGACAGGGGGCCCTTTGAGGACACAATTGAAATATTAAATATTACGAAGTGGCTATTGGTACGGCAGCTTCCGTGCTCCTAAACTGGTGTTATTGGTATGAAATCTAGGGTTAGGGTTAGGGTTAGGGTTAGTAGGGAATTTTTATATGATAAATCTGTGGGAACCCTGCCTGAGTATGGTACAAATTTCACGTTCCAGACATATAACTTTACATGGTTTGTTTCGGAGGAATATGGAGTATAGGTTCCAGATCAATATCCTTACATCTACTGGTACGGAATTCTGGACCCATAGCCACTGCCTAAATATTATTGGGGGCCCAAAATTGTGTTATTTCGTCGGGCCAATAAGGACACTATTTAAATGACTATTATATTTTTGCCTTTATTGATAGGACTGGATAGCGAAGGTGGAGACAGGAAGCAAGTGGGAGAGAGAGATTGGGTGGGATTGGGAAATGACAACAGGTTGATTCTGAACCTGGGTCACCATGGACACTTGCCTATTTTTGGTATGGGCACTGCAGCCAGTTGTGCCAACATGACCGCCTTTTTATGTCATTATTACGTAATAAGAAAGAACCCAAAATTGTATTCTGTTCCAGGGCCCTAAATTTCTAGCGGTGGCCCCTGTGCAGCGCCCTGTGCAGTTTGTGGATGTGCAGCAGCACAGATCTGATCTCACACCACACCCTGACACTCAAGAAGCGCAGACAGGTACTGACACCACTGTTGAGGGGGCGAAATTAATCCCGTCAACTAAATCCCCCATTGAAACTGCTACGGCTGCCCCGAGCCAAAAACAGATTACCGGTCCTGACGCTCACACGCAAGTCCATACCATGGAAGGTGCAGTGGACTGACACCGAGGCATTGTCTGGGGTTTGGGAGGATCCCCAAGGCATGCTTCTATTTCAGAATGCCAGGCTCGTTTCACCCATGTTACAGTTTCAGTCTTGAACTTAGGACCTTTTGTTTATGCCAAGAAAGGTGTATAAAAGGTGCACCAACAGCTTGTGCAGATTCATTGCAACTCTACAAGCAAATAAATGTCTCAGTATACAGACTGTTCAATAGGGTGAAACGGCCACACATAAATCTAATATTACTTGTGTTTACAGTGCTTTTAATAAAACGTCAACAGTCCAGCTGGTCTTGCGGAGACTAATGCACCGTATTCAACACTTCCTGTGAATGTTATTGTGACTTTGAATTACACTTGCACGCTACATAATTTAACCAGCGTCTGAACTCAGCTGAACTCAGTAAATGTCCCTGAGCAGGCTCTCGAAATGGAGGATGGGAGCTTGTCCAAACTTGTGGAGTTACACGCATTATTGATTTCAGGAAGTCAAGAACAGAAAAAAGGCCCCAATAATCACTTTAAACCGTGCCTCTCCTTGCATGGTGTATGGAATATTTCATTACGTAAATAAACTTAAAAACGGGTCTTGTAACTGATGTGCACATTCATACGGTTGTTATTATTAAATTATGTGTCCTCGCTTGGGAGTATTATTAATATATGTAAGAATTATGCTAATACTTTATCTGCTTTCCCTCAAGATTGCATACAGCTTTGGAACCAGCCCTAATTCCATTGTTGCTAACCCTTTAGACATGACCAATAAGAACTATAACTTATATTTAACTCTGCACAGCAGGAAATGTCGTTTCTGTGCTGAACACTGAGGCTGGAATTTCTTTCTGTGTGGATTCTTTGAAAGACGAATGGTCAGTGTTAAATTATGTGTAGAAATTGCCAGCAGTTTAAAGCACAGTGAAGTCAAGTCCTCATTCTCACGTGCAATTAATGGAACGCACATGCCAGGCTTTCACACAGGACACGGTGTAATTGGGGCCAGAGATCCCTCAAATGTTCATGCCATTAACACAAAAAATCACGCTGTGGGCCTCCCCAATAACCAGCCAGTCACAACTACAGCAAAGCTGATCTGCAGATGTGCCGGACTGGCGTCTCGCAAACAGCCGACTAGGAGGTTTTTTTTTGCCTTCAAAGTCGTCCATTTACCACATCAAACTCCATATAAAAAAACAGGTGGCTTGCTTACTGTGTGGTGCAGATCTTTTCAGATAGATCATTTTACCAGATGACGAGATCTTTGCCAAGCATTGTGTTAAGTAGGGTTTCCATAAATTACTATTCTAATTGTGTCTAATTGTTGATAGCGATGCAATCATCCTTCTGGGTTGCCCTGTCATTAACCAGGATAGCTGGTACCTGATATGTCCTTTCTTAAGTTCAGGTGACTTTGCTATTTGTTCTGGGTTTCCCATGCATTGGCTCACCTCAAGACCTCTGTATCAAATTGTAAACATGAGCTGCTGAATCTAGAGGAAGTGAAATACCTACACTCATACCTAGTTGTGTGTGTGTGTGTGTGTGTGTGTGTGTGTGCGTGCGTGCGTGCGTGCGTGCGTGTGTGTGTGTGTGTGTGTGTGTAGGGGTGTCTATCAGACAGACCAACAGAGGGCTTTTAGATACAACCACAAGCATGGAGACTGGAAAGTTACAATACATTTGCTTTGAGGAAATCTCTCCTTGGTTGATAAGATCACATCTATTTTTGTCACTGCTTTGAACTTGCAGCATTGTTTTCTTTAATCGTGTGCAATTGTTTACTCCAATAGTGGTCAGTGAAAACAACCCAAACAAAAGCTTTACTAAATTCTATGATGGCAAATGTCTTTGAAAGTATAGAATGTAACAACTGTATGCATATAATGGTAACAGCAGACACACAAAGACAGTGTGCACTGTTGAACAAAGTTACGATTTAAATAAATGTTCATTACTGTATCACAAAACAATCTTGTTAAGCTCTTTGTAACATTTTATTCACAGACATTTTACATTACATTTTTCACACTGATAAAACTAAGGTATTCTCCTCTACAGAATGCACAGTTTGGCATTACCTTGTTAAAAATACTCAGAGGCTTCAAAAGGAATGGAGCCACTATATCTTTTCCTACAGCAGGCTATCATTTACAGGGCCATACCCTCTTTTCAGTAAATGCGAGTCTGGTTATGGGTTCCGACTCATGGTGAGGGTAACTGTTTTATTTAGGGAAAGAGGAGACACTCAATTAATGTCAACAATTGGGTTACGTGCCACTTAAGGGGATATTGATGATAAACTCTGGGCAATTAGTTGACTAAGCACTTATCGGACATGCGCGTAAATGCTCCCTATAGTAGTTTTGCCAGTTCATAATTTTAACCTCCACAAGGCCATCTGTGTCAATTTACTAGCAGTTGTGATAGAGCTTCATTGTTCTACCAATGTTTATTAACCAAACATGGTCAACCAACTTAATTTAGAGACTGTGTTTGATGGATTCCACTCTGTAAGATGTTTTAACGCGATGCTCCGACTTAAAACTTACAAACACGTTTAGGCTATAGCTTACATTTCATGCATCCAATAGTCTTGTACTAGAATGCATTCTAATTATCGCATATGTAATATGGCATCAACTTAGAACATTTCATTGTCATAGGACGTGTGTTGGAGACTGCAGTGCATAGCAATAGACTGGGTAGCGTTGGCCTACCGTCTTTGAGGTGTGGGTGGATGGGGACGAGGAGGGGGCCAGGTTAGAACTTGCTTTACTTTTGAACTCTTTCAAGTGGGAGGTTTCTTCGTGTAGGCTAGCAGCGCCCTTCAATGTACCAACCACACGGTCAGCTTGGAGCATGAGGCAGGGTGGAAGCGCAAAGTAAGCTTGAAACCATAGTAGGCTGGAGAAGCAATCGTGTAGTTTTATTTTTTAACATATTCGCGTGCGTTCTGTTAGACAGTTTTGCGGAAGAGACGGCCTTAATCCGATAAAGAATAAAATAACTTTTTTAGTGTATGAAGCAGGGGAACACGTCGCCAACCCCCTTCCGAGACAATAAAGCGAAGTTTTCCCACGGTTTTGTTAAGATGACGGTAGTCGAAATGTGCACGTTTGCGGTTTAACGTTAGTTTTTGCTGTTTAATCGGGTTATGGATTGTTTTGCTTTTTAGAACACTGTGTTAGATAGACGCGCGAGTGATGTTTCAGCTGTGACTTTAGATTGTACGACATTTTTCGTCCTGGATATTCCCAGAGGCGTTGTGGCGCCCAGCGTTTACCACTTCAACTAATACAGGATTTAGGATCTATTGCACCTTATACGAAGGCATAACTCTATTTCCACATAACTGACAGTGAAACTACGTGGATTGATTGGGTAAGTGTGTATGGTACTTTCTTACATTTATAATCATGCTCAGCTTGCCTTAAGTTTACAGATGCAAACATTCATTTTTGATTATACTTTTAAGATCAAATAAAAATGATGCGTTACTAGTGCTTTGTTTTTGTTTTGCCTCGTCTTCGTTGGATGGGTGAGGAATCCCACGCTCAGGATTTACATTTGATAAACCTAGGAAATCTTTTAGCTGTTCACTTTTGAGGCTAAATATTTTTCCACTTCGCCAAGGAAATCAACGGCGTTGCCCATGGCTGCAAGTAAACTCTTAGCACAACGGTATATGATGGATCTGTTAAGATGGTAGAGATACATTGTATAAGTCGATATGGTACAAATCACAATATGCTTCCGAATCGGATGCATATATTCAGCTCTATCAGTCCATCAGAATGGTTGGACGTAGCCTATAGGTACGCATGTCTGTTGCATGTGGTCCCAGCGCTTTTACTGATGACATACAACTGTGATTAATAATACGTTCGCCTGGTTATGTTGATACCAAGAGGGACGGAAAGCTCTATATGGTTTTACAAACAATTGGACATTAAGTAACTTTTTAAAACAGAATCTTATCCCAGGCTGCAAGCGACACTTGCTATGGATTAAAGAGCATCTTTGGATAATTTGATGTACCACGCACTTATCAATATTGTCGACTTTCACCAGTTCCTACTTTTCTCATCAGTTCTTCCACATGAATGATGAATCTAGATTCAGAGGCTTGGTTGCTGAGGTCGGATGTGAATACCTCATTGTTTTGGCATGTGTTGTTATTTTGCATACCAATGAAGATGAAAATGGCCCTCCGTGACGTTTTAAATAGGGGTCGGCGATAGGCTGTGTTGCCCTAGTTGCCTTGGTCAAGAAGAATACACTCTTGAATGTTGCACATTAGCATGTAGATATGTAATGGTGTTGATAGTGTTGCAAGGAGAGATTTGTCGTTTTGTTTCTCAATAACAACTGCACTAATGCACTAAAATGTGTTTATGTGTAATAATGTAAGGATTTTGGTAGGATTTGAACCTAAACAACTGGTCATATAGTGAACAGTAGGCCTATATTTTTTTTGTCCTAGTTCTAGTACCCTCAGGTGAAAGTGCTGGCATGGTCCCCAGGCAGTTTCAGCACTAAGTCTGTGAGTTATAGCTAAGTGGCATACCCTTCCTTGGCATTTGGAGGGAGGCCAAATTGAATGACTAACTATGCCTTGCACTGAAAGAGGAACCCGCTCGGTTTCTGCACCTGGACAGGCTATGCTGCTCTCCCCTTCCCTCCGTCACCCCCCCCCCCCCCCACCACCACCACCCTTCCCTCCCCCTCCCCAGATCAGTCACTGTGACTACCCCTGCCGGTTCCTGGGAGCACAGATTTCTGCTAATGCTGCTTCAGTGTCATTTTCTGTGCTCTGATAAGACCAGAGGAATGGGATGCCATTCCTGGCCGGCCAGGCGCAGGGAGCTCCTAGTTCTTAGAGGGGTCTTCTTGCTCCTGCTAAAAGTAGCAGTCTCTTACCTCAGTAGGCCACTGGAATTATAGCTGGTTATTGACTTCTGAATATATTTATAGATGGTCTGCTTTTAACCACTATATTTTTGTATTTATTTGTCTCTGTTTATGCAAAATGTCCATTGATTAGCAGAAAACAATCACAAATGTTGAAGATGGTGTCCTCTGTTACGTGTACACTAACACTTATATTTAGGCTGGACATGTTGAGATTGTCTTTGTAACACTTTCATAGGCTTCAACTTCTATCAGAAGAAAGAAGCCTTAAGCCTGGAGGTATCTGATAAGAAACAGAAATGATCACCTAATGAGGTGTCTGTTCACTGCAGGAGCTCTCGAGACTTTACTTATCTTCAAAGTTTGCACAAACAGCCCACTGCATTATCATTAGTCATTTCTGTTTTTCACTTTTTAATCAAAACCACAAGAACTACTACACCTACATTTGGTTCAGGGCTTAGCTCTGTAACATCTGTTCTGAATGCGGTAATTTATCACTAGCAGGAGTACCAACATAAAACCACAAAATCACAGAAATTCTCAAAAATATTGGAAGTACCCTCAAGACTGTGTTGACAGTTGAATAGTACTCTCGATTAAAGGGCATGTTCCTGTAGGTCTGAACATGCCCAAAGGTGTGAGATGCCCCAAGCCCATGTCTTCTCTCAGTACAAAAGCCTATATGGGGCAGGCTTAGGGGACTTCCATGGGAATACTGTATCAGCAGCTACAGGTGAAAGGCACAGAGAGTAAATTATAGTGACACACAGGGAGGATGGGTGGATGGATGGATTGGCGGATAGAAAGGGGGAGACAGTGAGACTGAGCAGAGAGACAGGGTCCCTGTCTCTGAACACAAGCACAAAGCTGAGGAATGTCATGCATGGATGCAGGAGCAGTAATTAACAGCGAGGGCTTGGCTCGCTGGGGGGTAGAGAGCAGAATCCAACCTTTAATTATCACAAAAGGCTTATTCAATGGCCCTACCCCCAGCCATCCCCTCTCCAGCCAAGGTAGGCAGAAGAGGATTCAGCGAGCTTGGGTTACAGCAATTAAGTGGTGTGTAGGCCAAACATAGCAATTGTTTTCTTAGTGCCCAGTGTTTTACTGCATGGGGGCATACGTACTACTTTAAGAAATGGCACAGCGTGTCACTTGTTCTTACCCAAAACCTGGTAACTTGTTTCAGTTTGTTTTTGTGTTTTTCGGTCAGGTAACTTCTTTGTGTGATCTGCTACATTACTCAACTCCACAATTGTTCCCTCATTGCAGCATCCCTGGGCTCTCGGACAGACATTAAGACATCACGAGTAGTCTGTAATTTTCTGTCTCCATAGTCGTGAGCTACCTCCTGTGGTATTTTCCACCGCGCAGGTAATAGGCCTAGACTAGCGCGCTGTACAGGTGGAGCTGGTTGCGTTACTATGACAGCAGGGGCAGGGGGCCCACTGAGAAGTGAGTGCGGGTGACGTACTCTAGAGCGGAAGATCGGGAAGCAAAGAAAAAAAGAAAATGATGTTCAGAGGGCTGTGGGGGGTTGGGGGTCTGAACCTGCTTCCCAGAAACAGCAGCCGTCTGTGGGGGTCTACAGGACAAGAGAAGCTTGTGTGTGTGTGTGTGTGTGTGTGTGTGTACAGCTCTGGAAAAAATTAAGAGACCACTGCAAATTTTCATGTATGACAGCCATTCCTTTCTAGTGTCGGTTGAATTTGAAATTTGGGAGAAATGTTGTCAGTACTTTACAGAATAAAACAAAAAAATGTTCACTTTACTCGCACATATACCTATATATAGTTAAATCAGAGAAAGTGATTCATTTTACTGTGGACTCTTAATTTTTTTTTTCAGAGCTGTATGTATGTTTTTTTTGTAAACGTCAGCTATTTGGTCCCAGGCCAGTCTGAATATAGAAAAATAGTGCTGTTTGCAAATGCTGGGCAGAGGGCACTCCTTCCTCCTAATCCCTGGTGCATGACAGAGAAATTCATCATCCTCCAGACAGATCTCAGAGTTTGCTCCTGTGGACACGCCCATCATGTGCATTCATATTGGTGTTAAAATGCAGGGAGAGAAAACATGTGTATCTGTGAGGTCAGGCAGGTTGGTGTGAGACCTATAGTTGGACTATTTATTGTTGGACAAAGAATATATAAAGGCAAGGTGGAATCTGTTGCAAAAATGTGCTTAGTGCCTCTTTTCCAATAATTTGGTTAATGCAGTCTTGTTTTTGTCAAGGCTTTTTTTATGTTTCCAATGTTGCCAAAAACATGTTAGACAGTGAGATTTCTCACAGGAAAAGTCAGAGCAGTAACTTTTTTTTCCTGGCATAAATCTTTGTGGAGGCTCTCATTAATTTAAGAGATTCTTAAAGTTTACTGCTGGAGAGAGAGAGTTATGGGAGCCTTCAGTGAAGTGAACTGCATTAATGATGTCTTCATAAACCTGCTGCACGTGGACACTTGGCATTTTTCATCCCGGGTCAGAGCCCACATCGCCATTTTTTTATGCACTGTGCAGGAATAAAAATCTCTGAAGGACGAAGGCCCAAGTGTGATGAACACTGTGTTTTGAGGCCGTAAAACTCAGGCTGCAGTAATGTATGGACACGCTTCATTCATCACTTTTATGAGTCCGCCTCAACAGGGTCTTGATATTGGAGCACAGAAAAAGCAAAGTGTGTGTGCGTGTGAGAGTTTTCGCTCTAAGTAGAAGGAGTAGAGGATAGGCTGACACCAAACCCCATAGGACATGAAGACATGTTAATGTCCCTAAACAGAGTTGACCCAAGGGGGTCTGTATGGCTTTACAGCGTCATACACTTGTAGTATTTCAGTACTATGTAGTGCGTTCAATTTCCTGGTGCAATTTGCTTTGCAAGTCCTGCTTGTCAGAGCCCTATCCACATATTCATAATCTGGCTGAGAAGACATCAGTCTGAAAAACCAAGCATGCAGCATATTTGGCCTTCTAGGAGGAAATGTTAACTGCATTTTCTGCTCACTGTCCTGAAGTTGTCCTCCACGTGGCTTTTTTGAGAAAAGATGAAAATGTTGTTTTGGATATTGGTAATTAGGGAAAATGTAAGAGAAAAAAAGTACGTCAGTACTTTTCTCTTTTTTTAGAAGGAATAACAAATGGATCTCATTGGAGTTCTGTGTGTCACTTTTTTCTCAGGAGAGTTTTGAGAGTTTGTGTAGGGAGAGCAAGTGGGAGCAAATGGTCATTTGCCTAATGGTCGGAGGAGGGTGGCATTTAAAAAAAACACTCTGGGATGGCGAGGCCTTTGTTGTGGGATGTTTTGGTTGGGTCTGAGGCGTTGTTGGCCTCAGAGAGGAAACAAGTGACAAGTGGCAATCCCCGGGGGGGACAGCATTAACAGATGTGTGCTTCACACTTTGTAGGCTGCCTCTCAACACCTAATCACAGCTGCTCTGAGGGCCATGGCATGCGGCTATATATCCACGACTGGCCCCCAGTAGGTTTTCAGGAAAGTCTTGAGGAAAACATCATCCAATGTTTCCCCCCAGTGCTTTGTAGGCACTATTCTCACATAAATAACAGTCAACGTGTTCTTTTTTTGTAGCATGTTGTTGATGGCTGAAACCACATCTACTTTCTTTTACCAGAAAATGTTTTTGTATGCACAGTGATTGGATGCCATTTTTAGGTCCAGCCCTTGTGTGTGTGTTTTGAAAGGACTGTACTGTAAAAACTCATTAATCTGCTTCGACTTTAATAAGCACTGAAAGGGACTGCGGTTTCAGAGGAAGCATTAGCACCCACCAGATGGAGTTTACAACTGAGTGGCTTTATGGTTTTAGCCAATCAGACAGAACTGGCCTTTGTACCAAAAAGCTTTATAGAATGGTGGTGGGGTGGGGATGGAGGGTGGGGGAGGCTACTGTTTTTGCTGGCAGTCAGTGGACACTGTCAGGAGGGTGACGCTTGGCTGTCTCAGAGAATGGCTGGAGAGACAAACAGACAGGAACTTCACCCCATGAGTTTTCAGTTATGGGAAATGGAAGAATGCAGCCTAAGTTCATCCAGCAGATCCCATGTCAGTGGGTCAGCTCTCTGAGAGACCATGACCTTTCAAATAAATGTTTACTGAACCCAGAGGTGGAAATGTAGGCATTTTGATTTCAATATGCTGTAAAGAGAGTGGGTGGTGAAAATATTTGGTGACTTTCAAAATGAACATTTTAGCTTACAGACGAGGTGTGGTCATACATTTCAGTCATTGATGTAGCAAAAACGGAAATGTTCTCTTGAAGGCACTAATATACAGCAACTTTTTGAACAGTGTGGCTGAACAACAACATTGATCATCTCCCAATATTGTAATTTGGTGATCATATTAGGTTGCATGCTGATGATTAAAATTTCCCTGTTGCCCTGTGTATTTCCACCTTCTAATATGGACTGTTGTCTCCAACCCCTCTCTCAGGTAGCTCACCTGCGGTGGAGCAAATGGCCCTGTGCTGATGCCCATAGCTGCCTGGATGCGTCGCCCGTGCCTTGTCTCCGTCAGCAGAATGGGCACCCACAGAATGCTACTGTCGTGGAGTCTGCTCTTCCTGTGGGTCGTCCTGACCCAGCTGCCGACCGGGGCGCAGACGAGACCGGCTGTCACCGATCAAGGTACCTACCTGCTCATGCTATCCCTGCATGTCTAAACCTTTGGTCTCTATTTCTGGATTGGACAGATCCTATTGGCTAGCATTGTAGGCGACGTGCACATAGTGACACCATTTTGAAGAGTGCTAGTACACATGTAAACAAACAGCTGTCAATAGTGTACGTACGCTGCTGATTCAATTTTGCATTACTGAAGCACTATGTGGTATAATATCTACATATCATCAAACATGAATTTTTTTCTTACTTGCCTTGCTGTCTGCAGTATTCATTGGCATAGTTGTAGCAGCCAAAAGCAAAACACTGGATGCCTTCAGAGCAATAATTTCCTTGGCTTGTGCTGCTCTGCCATGCTTGCAGAATAAAGTAGCACTTTTCAAAATGGCAGGGTTGACACGCCAAAAGTCATGTGACGTCCAATCCAGGAATAGAGATCAATGGTCTAAACCTTACTTGCTAGTGGTGTGCTTGCTTGGTGCTGTGGGTCTGTGGACTAGAGGTGTGTTGTAGACAGAACGGATGGGGCTGGTCTGTGTTTTTGCTATTTTCCTGGAGTTTCTCCTTGTTTTCCTAGCCAGATGTGTGTAGGCTGTTTTAAAGAGAAATGCGTAAACACACACACAGACAAAGACACACACACAATCCAACATAAAAGTATTTATTGGTGCTTTAGGAATGACGTCTTTGTTATCCTGCCTTCGTTAGAATCATTTATCCACTTTATGATTTGGTTAGCATCCACTATGCGGTCTAACCTTCTCTCATGTGTGGATCAGAACCGGCTGGAAAGTTCGAATTAGTGCAGTGATTTCATTATTCCACACACACAGCGCTCTTGTTTAATTTTTCCACATGACAGTGTCAGTTCTTTCGCAAAGCTTGGTCCAAACACTACTGTTCTCCAACAGGCCAGAGAACTCCAGACATTGAGCATGACTAAATTTTACTGCTAAGCCTCAGTAAAGGCGTCTAATAGGGCCTAGCTTTTTCCATACATAGCCTGCAGACTACTTTTTTGTTTCTTTTGGGTAAATCGTGAGTGATTTATGTGACTTGGAATGACTTTGGTCAGAAGTGATATGGGGGTTGTTTGATGTAAAGTTAACAGAGGACTCCGCCTCCCGTGGCAGCCATCTTGGCGGTCGGGCTTCTCTCTGTTGCCAGCTCTGTTTTGATGTGGAGTTAACAAGAATGGCTGGAACCCATCAGCCCCCCCTCCACTTTTAAGCTTTCACGTTCCAGATGCTAATCACTTGCAGTTTTCCTTTTTTCCTGGTCTGTTTTTGTACTTTTTTTTTCCTCACACATGCTCCTTGGCTTTTGTTGTTTGGTATTTTATATATATATATATATATATGGACACAGTCTCTGGCTCTTATGATGTTTAAGTTATACAAGCTACACAAGCTTTAAATTCTGGATATGAAGGCATAAGCTCAGTATGTGACAGGATCTGAACGTTAGATGAAATATTGTCTCAGAGTCTGTTTGCAAACACACAGCACACAGTCTATTCTTCCCCTCTTAAAAGGCAGAAATGCCTTTTCCATCTGTCTTTTATAAGGAAGGCAGACACCATTAACATTAAACTGGCTCTGCACTATGGTGGTGGCTGACTGTACTTCCAGAGTCGTCCTATTCACTCACTTTTTTGTGATTCCATTCATATTGAAGAGTTAAACACTATCAAAGACCTCTTATAGTCACAACCCTAACTCTAGCCAGGATCGGCGTGACTGAAAATTGCTCACAATTAAGAAACTTATCCGAGGGCAGTAGCCTAAACAAGGCCAAGAGAATTATACCCAGTGCTTAAGTATCCATCTCTCACACAGTTCATGCTGGTTTGAAGGGTACCTGTGTGCTTGTGTGGTCACACACTCAGTCATAAGTGTGTGTTTGTGTGTGTGTGTGTGTGTGTGTGAGAGCTGAAAGAAGGACCTTATCATAAGTCAGTTGCCGGTATATGGAAGTGTAGGAATGTGGCTGTCTTTTGTGGAAGATTGAGGTGTGGGGGGAGGGTCTTCTCCTGTGCACTTCCCATTGTATTGTTGAAGGTATTTGGTGTCAGGCAGGGAAGAGCTACCTGCCAGGGAAACTATAAATTAACGTACCAGTGGCAAAAAAAAAAGGAGTGGAACAAAAAAGGTTGGGTCTCCACCCTCGGGCTGATGTTCACCTTGGAGATCATGTTTCTGGGAATCATGGGAGTTCTCTCTCCGGCAGAAAGAGCAAAGGGACGGGGATTGATGGTCGGTACGAGCCAAGGGAGCAGCCCTGCTGGTTATCGCGGGGATCTTTTTTCCCGAGGACCCAGGGAAGTAGTCCAGCTAGTTAGTGTGAGGAAGGATGGATGGTCTTTTTCTGGGATAACCCGAGCCTCAGTGTGCCTTTGTACTGCTGTTTTTTTCCCCCCAGTCACATCCACAGAGCTGTCGTTTATGTGAGAGTTTGTGGTTGTAATTCGCACAATGTATCGGCCCATGGGAACTGGAATGTTGGCTCATATCAGGCTGAGAGAGGGAGAGAGAGAGAGAGAGAGAGAGAGGGAGATGCTGTGCTGTGCTGTGCTGTGCTGTGCGCTTACTGGGTCACACAGCGTGAGTGACAGAGCACCCTAATTTCATGACTGGTGGGTTGGCAGGGAAATAACCTAGCCGCGGACTTTCCACATGTTTCCCCTTTGATTTGTTTTTGTTACTTTTTCCTTTCTTTTTCTCTCTCTCTCTCCCTCCCTCTCTTTGCCCTTCTCTGTCTCTCTCTCTCTCTCTCTCTCTCCCTCCCTCCCTCTCTCTTTTTCTCTCTCTCTCTCCCTCCCTCTCTCTGCTCTTCTCTGTCTCACTCTCTCTCTCTCTCTCTCTCTCTCTCTCTCTCTCTCTCTCCTTCCCTCTCTCTTTTTCTCTCTCTCCCTTCCTCTCTCTGCCCTTCCTCTCTCTGCCCTTCTCTCTCTCTGCCCTTCTCTCTCTCTGCCCTTCTCTCTCTCTCTTTCTCTCTCTCCCTCTCTCTCTCTCGCTCTCTCTTTCTCTCTCTCTCGCTCTCTCTCTCCCTCTCTCTCCCTCTTTCTTTTCTCTTTCTCTCCCACTTTCTTTATCTCTCTCTCTCTCTGTCTCTCTCTTTTCCTCTTTCCTCCTGTCTGCTTTTATAGCAGTGTTGACTACTTTTCAGCGAAAGGCCTGGACAGTGCCGTCTGGCAGTGCACCCCACTATTTACTGTAGCGGCAGGAAATCCCAACAGCAATCCACTAGGCCGATTGCTTCCTCTGCGCGAGTCTCGGCCAAGTTTTCATGCCGAACACCAAATCTGGTAGATTAACTTCACCGTCACACGCGGTTGAACTAGCTGCTCTTTCGCAGTCTTTGAGAGTGCAGTTTCCTGCTGCGTAGCCTTAAAAAACATGAAGGAGTCACAAGGGGACCATGAGCAAAGAAGAAGAAGAAGGAAAAAAAAAACATGGCAGACATAACTCTGGGAGGTTTTGTGAGAGGAGTTTTAGGAAATCAGATGGTCTAAATTATCCCTGCTGAATAGGGACTTGAAACTCAATCCCTGTTCTTTTCAGAGGCCTGACCAGTTCAGACCTGCAGATTTAGGATGAACCCCAGGCAGGCAGGGGTGACGTAATGTTTGTCTGTGAATCTGAGCAGAATATTTTGGTTGGTCAGGCTGGCTCTGAATTGACATGCCAGCCAAAATAAAAACCTGACTGTTTTCAGACAGCATTCCCCCTTTTTCCTCCCATGAAAGCATTTTTTTTAGCTTCACATATGCAGCCATCTGTTTTACAGCTAAATTTCTCTTGCGTTTTTTTTTTTCCCCTTGGTCAGAAGTCTGCATGTGTATAATACCTTTTTTGTTTTGCATCCCACAATGTCCTGTTTTACTTCAGTGCACAAAAACATTTAAATTGACCTTGGGTGCATTTTTTTGAAAGTTATGGCAGTGCTCCAGAAACAAAAGCTGGTCTTAATTTCCGACCTTTCTCCGCCACCCCACCTCAAGTTTTTATGCCCTTCCCCTTCCTTGCATCACCCTCATGCCCAGTGGGTTGTTGAAAGGTTCCAATTTTTCCAAGAGGCAACAGGATTTGTAGTTCATGGTTGTGCTCTCTTATACCCAGAAGCAAATGGTGCTGCACACAGAGATTTACGTGAAGTGCAACAATTTTAGATATAGTGCCGTTTTAGATGAAGTACAAATATTGTATTGCAGATTACACTTTGGCCTACATAAACTGCTCATCTTTGGCCTCAGCTTAAGTAAACTGTCAGACACAACCATAGTCTTATAGTTAAATGCAGTCAGGCCAAACAGCTGATCACAATTCCCTCAGCCCCCCTCTTAGGTCATGGGGAGGATGTCATTAATTAGGCCCACAAGCAACTCAAGTTACATGCACAAACACACACAATCACATTTGTTTATGTATATAAATATTAACATTTCCATAAAGTACTCAAGAGTTATGAAAACTAAAAATATATATTATTATATAATAATTTATATAATCTAATTATCTTATTATAATAATAAAATGTATATAATTTGTATCTTACGGTCTCTACTCAAACTCCACTTGTCTGTGCGTATGTCCAGAGATGTGTTTACACACACTGACTCAGAAGCCTGCTGCCCACTCTAACCCTTAAATAAGACCTTGTCCACATTACGGCATTTTTAAATGGAAACAAAACAAAGTTTTCACATTTTTGCCTGTCATCCACAGTCATTTTTAGGCTTTGGAATTGTAATAAGAAATGGAGCGAGTAATGGAGCCATCTTAAAAATTGAAGTAGTATGGGGTTTATGTAGTATGGGGTTTACACTGCATTGCATGTATGAGTCTTTGGATCTGTAAAGGAATGAAAAATAGGAAAAACAATGTTATAAATATACATTTGCTGAACGAGAAGGGGGTGCTTTTGTGCAGGCTCACTTTTTGACTCCTTTTTGTACATGGTCGTAGTCAGATGAGCAAATACAACGAATCACAGATGCTTGCCAGCACATTTATTTTTGACAACAATATTACCTTGACTTACCCACAGGACTACTGAGGCTGTGTATGCTCAAGCTTTATGCACTCCCATCACTGGTTTCTCTGCTCTGATAAGTCACTGGAATGTCTGCCAGCAGTTTCTGTCAGCATGACTGTCTGGAGGAAACGAGGTAGCAGGCTCGAGATTAACCCACAGGGAGCAGCCGGATTCATGTAGGGATTGAACCAGGAGAAAGGGGTAGGGGTGGTGGTGGTGGTGGGGTGGGAAGGGGTGTTTGGTGGGTTGTCACACTGTTTGGAGATCAGATGTAAATTCGAATTGGGAGAGACATGCCCCTTCCTCGGATCACTCTCTTCCTAGCCTCCTAGCCTGCACTTCATTCATCCAGGGTTGGGTTTTAAGCAGAAAGCTGATCCTACCCCCCTCAGCCCTTTTCCTGCCTGGATTAAGGGGCCTGTGATCCAGGAAATACCTCCCCTTGGCTCAAGTAGTGTTACCATGACAACTGGCAGTGGAACCTGCTGCTACAGGCCTCCCTGCCTGTCTTTAAACAGCCCCCCCACCCCCACCCCTTCCCCCGAGCCACCCCACCAACCCCCCTCTCGCTACGGGACCCCTCCTGCATTGTTAAAGGCATTTTGTTAAGACAAAAGGAAGGGGATTGGTTTGTTTGACAATTACGATGATCCAAAGCAGAATGGCTGTTTTGGTTTTGAATGAGTATTTTGAGGAGGGGAAAAAGTTTTGTGTGTTTGGACCTCTATAGAATCTGAGCTTCTCTGGCTTTTGTGCTTAGACGGGGAGAAGCCGACTTCATTTCAATCTCAAATACCTTTAATGAAAAGGAGAAGTTAATCTTTAAACTGTTGAAACTTTTCCTTTTCAGAGAGCAACAGTTGTCGGTACTTGCATTTTTAACAGAACTATGCACCTTAGGTTCCCCCCATTTTTTGTAGCCAAACCAACTGACTTAAGTTGACTGTTGTGAAAGTGGACCTTAATGATGTAAATATCCATCCATTGTAGGATGTATTTGACGAAAGGCTATGTCTGTGTGACCTATCTGACATATGTTGGCTGTATGTCTGTCTGTCTGTGCTGCCAGTAGTGTTTAGGGGGATTCTTCTGTCTGACTCTGGCCAGCGGTGGCATTTCATTGTCTGCTGCACACCTTTCATTTGGTGGTGGTTTTTCCCCTCTTTTTGGGTGTTCCTTTGGGTGTTCCTCACTTCTAGCAGCTATTGTCCTTCTTCTCTTGCAAAAAAATACAAAAAAAACCCACTCCCCCAACCCTTTCCTTGTCCCCAAACCCCCAGACAGACACGCAATGCATGCCATTTTTCCCCCCTTGTTTTGTTGTTGTCTCGTCCACCACCAGTCCAGTCGGAGGTGAAAATGGAGCTGTACACATTGTTCCCTGGGGAGCGCTTAGCGCTGCTGTGCCTTGAGCGCGAGGAGGCTCAGCGGGAGGTCAGGTGGACTAAGCAGGGGGTGCCGGTAGCGAGCGGGGATCGCGCCCTGCTCCGGGACGGCCGGCTGGAGATTAAGGCCGTGGAGCAGGCCGACTCGGGCGTGTACGCCTGCTTTAGCCACGGCGGCCCGCAGGGCAACCACAGTGCCTTTTTCGCCGTAAACGTCACAGGTATGTAGTGACCACGCACGTGGGGGGTAGTAAGTCATGTGTTTGTGTGTGTGTGTGTGTGTGTGTGGGGGCTTCTTCCTTGTGGGAGGAAAAGCCTTTGAACAGGGGTCACAGACTGTGAGTGCACAAAACCCTCAAGAGGTTTCCATCCCCCCCAGCTAAAGGGAGTGTTATGCTTAGTTAGTTATTTAACTTAATGGTTCACGTTACTGAAATGGTAATTGCCTGAAATCCATATGCTGGGTAGGGATTGCTTATTGTTTGAGTCAAAGCCCCCATTCGAGCCTAGAGTTTGTGCGCATAAGGCCAGGACCCTCAGAGACGCACCCTATGAACCCAAGACCTTCTCAGCCCTTCAGGAAGCCATTTGCTCATGAATCGGCTCACAGTAGGATAGTGTGATCAGCAGCGTCTTGGAGAGAAGCCTCCACGGTGACTCACTTTGTCTGAGTGTGTGGACTCTGGCTCTGATGCAAGTGGACAGTGGTCAGGGCCCTGCCTTGTTCAACTCAGAGCACAGCTGGGACAGACGGACAAAATGTTGATACTTTTCACCATATTTCAAACCAAATTTCTGAAATGGAAATCTTTCTTCTGTTTTAATTTGTTTTTAGCTGTTTTTTTCAGGAGGAATATACACATGTCCTTTAAGAATTGCACTGTTTGGTGTTTTACATGAGTATGAACATGGTCATTAATGAAGGTTTAATGGAGGTTTTGGGTGTGCAAAAATCTATTCTTTGTGTATGTGTATTGCAGCAATGAGTGCCATTAAAATGTACAGCTAAATTAAAAAGAGGATGTGTTTTGAGTAATCACTGCATATATGTGTTAACAGCAGCTGATATAGTGGCATCCTCGGAAGATGAAGATGACGACGAATCTTCCTCTGAAGAGGACAAACCACCGGGTAGCCAGAAGCTTCTGCGTAAGTCTAAATGTGCATGAACATCAGTCCATGTGGGGTGTCCCATAGAGAAAACAACAATATTACAAAATAGTTCCAATTTTTTTACATGATGTGTCCAAAGTTTAATTGTGTCTCACGCACAATTGAAGGCAATTTCCACTCCACTGTCTGAATCAGAGTCTCAAATATTTCTGGACTTGCTTCCACAATGTCTGTTTTAAGATGCAAAATGCTCTGAATTTTGATCATGTACACGTTGGCTTTAAGCAAAATAACCAGAACTCTCCTCTCTCTAGTTGGTCATATTGGTAACCCACAATGTCATAAAAAAAATATTAGAAATCTCTATGGGTCCAGACTTATGAGACAACTTGTATGTGTACTCTGTATGTGGGGGACCTCTCTGAAAGGGTGTGAGTGTAGTGTCATCTTTGTGGTTTGTTTCTCATACTCCACTAGGGGCTGTGAGTGAGTGATTAGTGTATTATTCCTCCTCCTTCTTACCTCATTACATTACATTTAGCAGATGCTTTTATTCAAAGTGACTTACAAAAGGAGGACATAATAAGCTAACAGAGGTGTAGAGGAACACAGAGTAAACAAAATACACGCATACACACAAGGAGATACTTGTGCCTTAAGTAAGTTTCCCGGAACAGGGACACTTCACACCCCGCCGCCCCCTACACACACAGACTCATACAAGCATGAGGCACCTAGGTAAACAAACTGTCATTGTCGTCTGTCCTCAGCGATGCCACCGAGGTGGTCCCAGCCTGAGAAGATGGAGAAGAAGCTGCACGCCGTCCCCGCCAGCAAAACGGTCAAGTTCCGCTGCCAGGCGGAGGGCAACCCCACGCCCACCCTCCGCTGGCTGAAGAACGGCAAGGACTTCAAACGGGACCAGCGCATCGGTGGTTTTAAGGTTGGTGAACACCAGTTGTGGAAGTTAACTTTACGAAATGTGAACCTTTACCAGCCACTGACAAATAAATAGTGAAAATCACCAGCCTACTCAGCAGGAAATTGTTATTTTGTGTCCAAAATGTAGCAGCCACTTTCATATTTTACCAGCATTTGGCTGGTGGCTGGTGCCAATTTCCATCCCTGGTGAGCACCCACCGCCACCACCATCTTTAGGGCTGTAGCACCTAATTCTGGGCCCTATACACAAGCAGTCTCTGTGGGGTCCCAGATTCCTTTCTAATGCACCTGGCTTGCTAGGCCCCCCCCCCCCAGTACTTTGTGTCACCTCTCATCATCTCTTCATCTTACCAGCACTGTCGTCATTCTGTCTCAACAGCTTCACCCTGAGCACTCAATCACAGTTGTGATTGTGTGTGTGTGTGTGTGTGTGTGTGTGTGTGTGTGTGTGTGTGTGTGTGTGTGTGTGTCGAGTGGGGTGGGGGATGGGGGTGGCTTTTACACCCAAGCTGTGAGCAGAGAAGCTGAAACCTCCCAGTACAATGGGCAGGTGTGAGCTGCTAAATGGGAATGCCCTCGGGGGAAGCCACCTGAGCTGGCCCCCACCACCCCACCCTCGTTTTAAATGTGCACACAAACACAGACGCGAGCTTAGGTTACCCTCCACCCGTCAGCCTACCAAGAAAGCCATCGCAGGTTATCGTCGATTGCTGCTGTGAAAGAAAATGAACACTGCGTGTTTGAAAGAGGCTATTTCTGTTCAGATAATGGAAGAAAAACAATAGCATCCACAGTTGTACAACTCTGTCCATTGACCCACTATTGCATAGTGGCGTCATAGATGTAGTCAAACTGCCGTCATCGATGTAAGGGATAATGGATGACACTGTATACATCAGAAAGTTAATGCACATTCAAGTTGGTAATGCAGTCACAACGCAAAGCAGAGTGTTCTTCCACTTTCTCATCATGTGCTAAAGCTGTCACATCTTTATTGTTTATTAACAGTTTACCACGAATTTGGCACATTGATACATAAGCGTGATATGGTCGGAAAGCAGGGACTTCATAGGTGTGCGTATATAGAAAATTAATCACCGTTGTAAAGAACGAATCACAGTGTGAAATTGAAGTGGTATAAGTGTAGTTTATTCTTCTGTGTTTATTACTTTGGTTTATCCATCATTTCCTTGTGTCCCAACTCCTCATTCTCCCTGTTTTACCTCTGCAGCTGAGGGAACACATGTGGACTATCATCATGGAGTCAGTGGTGCCCTCAGACAAGGGCAACTACACGTGCGTGGTGGAGAATAAGTACGGCAGCATCAACCACACCTACCAGCTGGATGTAGTAGGTCAGTTCAAACTTCATGTGTTCACCTTTGAACAAGATTTCGCTAGTCATGCTAATGTTTTTCTTCAGAGAAACATCTGCAATTCAGTGTTATGACATGCTGTATAACTGACAAAATCTGCTGTAACAGCAAAGTTTCAGTACACTGATGGGCTTGTCGCAACCCCATCTACTCGATGTGTGTGCGCATATGTGTTTTTTTGATTCACGAATGCTTTACCGTATTTCTTGACTTATGACAGTGTATTTACGAGTCACCTTTAGTGTTTCCCCCAGTGAGGCAGCACATCTCCGCCCTCCAAATAAATCTGCAACTTAGAAAAGAATTCGAAGCCACTACCATTACAGCTGCCAGCCATTTCACAATTTATCTCTCGATCCATCGTTTCGGAAATCCTTACATGCGTTTTACTTTTGGGTCTACAGCGCATGCGCGACTCACATTGGGTAGTTACTTAGATGGGGTTGCGACAGAGCTTCTTTAAACTGGTTTAGGGAATGTTCCTCTGTTAACCGGTGAAGTTGTCTGTTCCCGCTGCAGAGCGCTCCCCTCACAGGCCCATCCTGTACGCGGGCCTTCCGGCAAACCGCACCGCAGTGGTCGGCAGCGACGTGGAGTTTGTGTGTAAGGTGTTCAGCGACCCACAGCCTCACATCCAGTGGCTGAAGCACATAGAAGTAAACGGGAGTCGCGTGGGGCCCGATGGCCTCCCCTACGTCCGCATCCTTAAGGTAAGAAATGCCAAACTCTGTTCCTTTTGCGGACCAAGGAATGGCAAACTTTGAAAGAAAATCACTAGCCAACTAAAAATCATGAGAATATGATGCCTCATTGAACACGTGTTTACATTTTTAAGTGTTGGGCATAATAGTCTATCTGTGTGTGCTAGCTTTGAACCTGAAGTAGGAATGACAGTAATTATAATGTAAAAATCAACATTGATGTGATGTTTCTGAGATAAAAAAAATCATTAATTATGAAATTTCTGAGATAAAGTAATTAAGTATTATTGTGTCTGATTTCTAAGAGATCCATTTTAGTCATGGGGGGAAACGACCTCCTTTTTCATGGCTGCTTTTGTTTTGTGGTTCCCCAGCACTCGGGGGTCAATAGCTCGGACACCCAGGTGCTGACCCTCTACAATATCACTGAGGAGGAGGGTGGCGAGTATATATGCAAAGTGTCCAATTATATAGGAGAGGCTAATCAGTCAGCCTGGCTAACTGTCCTGAAGCACGAGGCTCAAGGTAAAAACATCTCAGATGGGCCGTCGCTCGCTGGCGAAATACCTAGGCCTGGATGAGCATGGGTGTTTTTTTTTCGGTTTTCCGTCTCTCGGTTCCGGGTTCTAATCCCGAGGTTCTCTTACTCTGACCAAGCCATGGAACCTCCCAGCAGACCTGGTGAGGAAGGGTTCTTCAGCAAAAGGAGTGGTTGCTGAGGGAAAGGTCTAGGCTGCTGATGGAAGGTTCCATGTAGCCCATCTCTGGCGCGTGTGTGGAGATGGAAAGGGTTGCGGGTTTGGTGGCGGGGAGGTGTGCTTCCTCCTTCTTGTAGGCTATGATGTGGCAGTGCAAAGGTGTTCTTAATAGTTTTGTTTTGTTTTTATTTCTGGTGGTGAGGGTGCTTCATCTGCTCCTGCTGTCTAAAGGCACTTGTGTCTCCTCTGGGTTGAGGTGACTGGGGATCAGGCCTGAGGGAGGGTGGGGAGGCTACGTGGATCTTCACCACACCATCCCTCCCCTTTTCCCTCTGAAAAACGATCCTTTCTCCAGCGTGTCTTCACAGGGTTTGCCCTTTAGCTCTTTGTGGGCTCTTTCTTTCCTCCTCCTGACGGTTTGGGTGTGCGGGGTTCTGCCTCTGTCTGTTGTTCTCTTGCAGGCTGCTGGTCTGAACACCACGGACAAGGAGATGGAGGTGCTCCTACTGAAGAACGTCACCTATGAGGACGCTGGGCAGTATACTTGCTTGGCGGGCAATTCTATCGGGCTCTCGCATCACTCTGCATGGTTGAATGTTGTCAAAGGTATCGGTGCTTTCCTGTCCTCCTCTGGTCTTTTCTTTGGTTCTCGGTCCTTCCGTCAGTGATTGTTTTCACAACTGTTGTCAGACACTTGTGCTGTACTAGACCCTAGTTTCTGTTTATTTGCTGCTGTACATCTATTTGGTAGGATTTAGTTGTTCTGTGCCATTTATAATGACAGGCCTAGTACAGAATCATGAAGTGTGTACCACTGAATGTGCAATGTGTTGCTGACAATCACAGTTAGTCTATAGTTTAAGTGGTTGTTATAGCCGTCACATAAAAACCCAAAAATTATGTTGTAAAACAAATCCATGATTGAATAGGGCCAGTACAGCAAGACATCTGTCTGACAATTACCTTTTTCAGTTTCTTTTCTTTTTCACTTTTTCTTGTCGACTCATAAGTAAACACATTCACTGCTTGCCAGTATAAGAAATGAAATAGTAGTTAAAATGTATTTACTTTCAATTGAAGATTGTATTCAACTACAAATACAACCCTAATGATTTTTATAACAAAACATAGCAGTCATATGGTTAAATTACTTTTTTTATTTACAGACATTGTTTTTACCAAAATGAGTTTGGCATTGCAGCTGAATTGTTTTTCCTACCTTTTTATGATGCTGATGGCATTACTTACTGTGAAATATGCCATCAGTACATCTATGGTGTTTGAGCTGATCATGTGCATCAGTGGTGTCAACCATAGATATCTGTATACAACATAGATATCTATGGTGTCATCCTCTTCGTTGGTCCACCGATGTACACTGCATAATGATCATGCATACTGCTATCTGCGAGACCACTTGTGTCATCTTTCTCTCAATTGAAATCGTAACTTGTAAGCTTGTAAATTGTAATCAAGGTGATGTTATTACTAAATGCAACATCTGTATTACTGTGTAATGTCTTAACCTTAGCTCTTATTCAGACTGTAAAGACATTTTGTGTTTGTAAGCCTATTTCAGATTGTGTGAGTGTGTGTGTGTTGATGTTAATAAGGATGTGCATGCATGCATGTGTGCGTGTGTGCGCGCGAACGTATGTGTGTGTGTGTGTGTGTGTGCGCGTGTGTTGATGTTAATGAGGATGTGCATGCATGCATGTGTGCGTGTGTACGCGCAAATGTGTGTGTGTGTGTGTGTGTGTGTGTGGGGCCCATGTGACGGCTCTGATTGATCTGCAGCCTCTTTATTGCAACCTCTGCACAGCTCCATCCCAAAAGCTCTCTCAGTAGACCTGTGTTTGATGTAAAAGAATGGAGGCATGTGCTCGTAGGCCTGTGCCATTGTGGGCCGCCCAGGGTGTTTTGGCGCACACGGGCCCATTTCATGCTTGTGCAGGGAACGGCTGCAGCCTCACACCGGCGGAGAATGTGGGACGAAATCCTACGCCACAAAGGAGCCATTATGGAGCCACAATAGGAGTTTGTGCTCTCTGCTCAGTGCCAATAGTGTCAAATGCACTGCTTGAAAATAAAGCAGGGGCCCTTGTTACTGTGTGTGTGTGTGTATGTGTGTATGTGTGTGTGTGTGTGTGTGTGTGTCGATGTGGGTGTGCGTGCATGCATGCATGCATGCGTGTGTGTATATGTGTGTGCGCTTGTGCACTTCCGATGAATGGGTGGCAGCTGAATGGTTGACGCGACGATCTAAATAAACTGGGAGCCTTCCCTGCGTAAACAGATATGTCACACCTGGATGGGTTCTGTAAAGTGCCCGGTGTGGGCTTGCCATCTGACCTTTGACCCTCCTTGAACCCTTTCCATGTACCCAGCCATGCCCCCCACCGACGTGCCCAGCCAGACCTACCTGGAGGTCCTCATCTACTGCGTGGGCTTCTTCCTCATCTCCATCATGGCGGGCGTGGCCACCATCGTCAAGATCCGCAGCTCCTCCAAGAAGAGCGAGTTCAACGGGCAGCTGGCCGTCCACAAGCTGGCCAAGAGCATCCCCCTCCGCAAGCAGGTAACAGAAAGTAGATAAGGGGTTCGAAGCTTTACTCACCGCAAGCTCTGCCAGCATTACTCAGGCTTATCTTAAACGCTACACAAGTATGCTAACACACAAGTATGCACTGCTGCTAGCGCCCATGCGCTACCTGGGTTTGCCCCACTACCTCCTCCTGTGCAACAGCCACAATGCAATGTGCAATGTTCAGTATTCCCTTCTATGTCCCCTTTACCACGTATTTTTATTATTAATTATGCCCTTGTATATAACCCCTCGCCAATTCTCCTGCTCTTGCTCTTTTTTGTATTTGACACTGATACTTTTATTTCGCACCTTAGTGGACTTGCTGCTTAATTTCGTTGTACAGGCAAATGTTCAATGACAATAGAAGTCTTGAAGTATTCTGAAGCAAAGCCTTAACTCCTGAAGACTCACCCCTTATTTCATGTTTGGTTTTGCCAAAATGGCACGCTCAATCTGTAATGCAGTAGTAATGTTGTAGTGTTGTTGTAAAGAATATTTTATCCCATAAGCAGAGGAACGAATGCTTCTTAGCAGTACAGCATGTACTAAGAGGCAACAGCAGCGTGATGTGCAAAAAGCCAGTAAGCATTTGAAAAGCGTACTGACCCTCCTGTATCTTTCTGTCTTCCATCACTCGATCCTAATAGTCTTCCTGCTGCCTCTAAACACACAGTTTAGCAGGACATGGCATGGCTTCTCCTTTCTTCTTTGTCTCTATTCCACGCTGGCTCGCATTCATCTCCAAGCCACTTGGGCTAGTGAGGCTGAGACTGACCTGCCCCTCTCTGTCTGCAGGTGTCCGTGGACTCCAGCTCCTCTCTGAACTCTGGGGCGATGCTCGTGCGTCCCCTGCGCCTCTCCTCCAGCGGGGCGCCCATGCTGCCCGGCGTGACCGAGTACGAGCTGCCCCAGGACCCACGCTGGGAGTTCCCCAGGGACAGGTAAGGGCCCATCTGCTTGGCTTGGCCACTCTCCAGCTCTATGACAGAGTTAAGAGGAAACATTGGAGGGTGTTGTGGTGCAGCGCCTAGAGCACCTGTACCATAAATGGGCAAAGTGTCCATGGGGACCCAGGTTTGAGTCCGGCCTGGGACATTTCCCAACCCTACCCCATCTCTCTCTTCAAATCACTTCCTGTCACCATCTTCACTGTCCTATCACATTTAAGGTACAAAAAGCCCCAAAAAAAAAAGGAAACATTGGAGCATCTCTCATGCTCACATGCTTGCTGTTGTCTGGGTTGCTGTCTCCACAGGCTGGTTCTCGGGAAGCCCCTGGGTGAGGGGTGCTTCGGGCAAGTGGTTATGGGGGAGGCCATGGGACTGGATAAGGAGAAGCCCAACCGTGTCACCAAAGTGGCTGTCAAAATGCTGAAACGTGAGTTATAGGGGATTTGCTGTAGGCTTGTGCTATTGTGTTGCTTCGAGACAATTGTTATTAAGTGGCATTGTCTGTCTGTGAGAATCTGTGGATCTGTCTGTGAGAATCTGTGAATCTGTCTGACGGTTTTTTTATTGCACCATAAAAATGAAAAGTAACATATGTTCACCGATGAGGCTTATTGTAAGGTTAAAAAAGGTATTGTAATTATTCTGCTTTTTACATATCTGTTGCAGATATCAATAACCTGATAGACAAAACATTTTCACATTTTCATCTGTAATGATTAAGATTGCTGATCACTTTTGAAAAAGAAAAAAAAAACCTTGACTTTCTACAGATCACCCAGTTGTTGATGCCTCTTAGCAACAAAATCTGCCGGGGTCTCTAAAAACGGACAGGCTACTTGCAGAGTGATATAAAAGGCATGAATTATTATACATAGGTCACAATTGCCTATGTTTTATTATTCAGAAAGACCAAATGTTGGGATAGCATATTTAATTCAATGGAACCTTCTGCAACACCTCAATGACTCTTGTACTAAGATTATTTTGATGATACTTCTATGATCTCTCATACAACAAAACCTCAGCCACAAAGTACTGGTTGCCATAACGTGACACTTGTATTTCAGCTGATGCCACAGAGAAAGACCTGTCCGATCTCATCTCTGAAATGGAGATGATGAAGATTATTGGGAAACACAAGAACATCATCAACCTGCTGGGAGCCTGCACACAGGATGGTGAGCAAACTTATGTGGCCATGAATTAACAATAATAATTTTTGTGAAGAATAAATAGATTGTCAATACATAGAATACAAAGAATGGTTAAAGGTAGCACTGCTGTATTGCCCTGCTCAATATTGTATTTTCTACAGTACGTCAGGGAACTCTCCTTAGGCTTTGCTTTCCTCAACTATGTTTTAGCAACCAATCAGCATACTTAAGTTGAAAGCAATTGAAGTTGAAAAGAGGCCCAAAACCTGACAGGAAGTATCTGCCCACCAAGACGTAAACATATTCCTATTAACAGTGGCCAAAATCTTTGCACGAAGTGAAGCAGAGTGGTAGGGTCTGATCCACCAAGCTAATAGAATGTTCTGGGAATGGTTACATCCCTCACAAAAGTACTTCTACCCTGAAGTCATGCTTTCCTGTCTTCCCCCAGGGCCTCTGTACGTGATTGTGGAGTATGCCTCCAAAGGGAATCTTAGGGAATACCTGCGTGCCCGTAGACCTCCCGGCATGGAGTACTGCTACAACCCTGACCAAGTGCCGGTGGAGAGCATGTGCATCAAAGATCTCGTCTCCTGTGCCTACCAGGTGGCACGTGGCATGGAATACCTGGCCTCTAAAAAGGTAGGGGTGCTGATAGACTTGTGTGTGTCTACTCGTAATGCCGCCTTTCGTTTGGTTTTGTTATCTGAAATTAAAACCTGAATAGTGTGAAAAAACATGAAACGTTTTGGAATGTGTAGCAACTGGGCTTACAGTCTTGTGTATGTGTGTGTGTGCTTGTGTGCCCATCAGTGTATTCACAGAGATCTGGCTGCCCGGAACGTCCTGGTTACAGAAGACAATGTGATGAAGATAGCTGACTTTGGCCTGGCCAGAGACATCCACCACATAGATTACTACAAGAAGACAACAAATGTGAGCACAATGACATTTTTTAAACTATTCACAGATGTAAAACATTTTTTGTGGGAGAAAATAGCCATTATCATTAGCAATCGTATTGCTTGCCAGTGTTGTTTGACATTACCTATCCTTTTGGGTCATTGGACTATGGTGAATTGATGTGAGTGAATGCTAACAGTGACTTCCTCCACTTCCTAGGGTCGCCTGCCTGTGAAATGGATGGCACCAGAGGCTTTGTTTGACCGGATCTATACCCAACAGAGTGATGTGTGAGTCATTGCTAAAACCCCAGTGATTTAATTAATGCCTTCCAGGCTCTATTTACCAAGTTGGTCCAATGCCAAACCTGTCTGGGACGGCGGAAGAAAGTATTTGTTTAACAGACAACTTTATTACTCTTTCCTGACTACCATAAATCTCCGGAAAGTGCATCCTAAATTATTTCCATCGAAGTCTATCCACCTAAATCTAAACGTTGTCACATGACCAACATAAATTGTTATATACATTATAAATAATATACTTTTATGAACGATTTGGGTGATTTGTCTAACACTTACCTGTGGTTGATGTGGCAGGTGGTCCTTTGGGGTGCTGCTGTGGGAGATCTTCACCCTGGGAGGGTCTCCCTATCCTGGGGTCCCTGTGGAGGAACTCTTCAAGCTCCTGAAGGAGGGCCATCGCATGGACAGGCCGTCAGCCTGCCCTCAGGAGCTGTGAGTGTCTAAACGTGGCACAACATTACCACTTTCATATATTTTTAATGTTTCCTTTAAAAGTTCCAATAAATGTTAGGCTTGTTGCGTTGTTGTATATTTGATCTGGTTAAATGTGTTTGTTTGCTTGTTTATTTTTTTCCTGGCTATACTGGAGATGTTTGCGTTTCCATTAGCGTCTGTTTGGTCTACTCCCATCTTTACTCAAGCTCACAAGAAAGAGTTTGTGCACGGTCTGATTCATTTTCATACTGGAATAAACGGGACTTTCTTCTCCTCAGGTACCTAATGATGAAAGACTGCTGGAATGCCGTTCCTACTCACAGGCCCACATTCAAACAGCTCGTAGAAGACCTAGACCGCATCCTGTCCATGACATCCAACCAGGTGAGCCTGCTGGCCCACTTGCACACACAGTTTGTAGATATTGGCTTAGGTGTCATAAGTATTGGCATCCACTCTGCAGATCTTGGCTCTGACTTTTGGATTTACGGGAATCGGCTCGCAGAAAACACACACTAGCTGCCATAAATAAAAAATTGCTGACAACACCATATGGTCAACCTACGTTTGGCAACACGAGCCTGTACATGGAAGGCAGGAGAATTTTTTTCCCCTCCCTCTTCATGTTAGTGCTATTTGAGCCCCAGTGACAGTTTGTATTTCACACTGTCTCACTCAAGCAAATGCTGTCGTTGTCTGTGATCTCATTTTGTAGGAGTACCTGGACCTCTCCGAGCCTTTGGATCCGTACTCCCAGGTCGTCCTGGATATCCGCAGTTCCACGTGTTCCTCTGAGGCGGACTCGGTGTTCTCCCAGGACGCGGGGGCAACAGAACCCTGCCTTCCAGCTCCGCACTCCCAGAACACCAGCCGGGCCTTCAGGAAGCACTGAGGGCACCTCTCAAAATGCCATAGGAATTTTCCGTCGCTCCCAGGTTTCACGTTAATCTCCGGCCAGCAAGCGCTGCGTCCTTTCCCCTAAGCCCACAAAGTCAGAGAGAGAGAAAGAGAGAGAGAGAGAGAACGAGAGAAAGAGAGAGTTCTTTAAGCCTGGCACCTGATACAGAGGAAAGACTCATGTCTGAGCACAGCTTTGTGGGACCACAGACATTTCGAAAAACAAACTGAAGGGTTTTGCCCACTGGCTCTCTCAGTGAGTAGCTTTCTCTCCAATTCAAATACCTCGTCCCACCACATGACAACAAGGGTGCACATCTGACCATTCAGCCCCCAGTCAGTAATGGACAATTGGCCAATGTCAGCTGTGTGGGGAATGACTGATGGAGGCTTAGTGATGGGATGAGCAGCTGGGTTTCTTGGCTGGACTGTCACAGCAGCAGCGAGGAGGAGCCAAGGCCTTTAGGCTGGGAGACAGCTACTTCATATTCAGCTGACATTGTTGCCTTGCCTTCGCATTGTGAACACATTCATCCTTTTGGCCTTCTAGGAGGACCCTTGTATTTTCAAACAGGAGAGTTGACACGGAGGCTTTGAAGGCGCTAGTAATGCGGCAGTTGTAGAAAGGAATGGACCTCATGGCTAACAGGAATTGAGCAGAATATTATTCTGCTGAAATTCCAGGCTTCCCCCTTGGCATTTTGAGAAACTGAAAGACCACCCTACCTTTTATAAAGAGTGACTGTATGCTGTTTTTTTCTTAATCCATGAGACCAAATCTCAAAAAGACTGCATATCAATACATTACCCAACAGCCCTGGCTGTCTTTGTAAATACAGTTATATTGTATAAATATTATTATTATATATGTATTTACACTATTGTTTCTTTTTAATTATTTTTGTATGAGGTCACTCATTTCTAACCATGTCAAATAAAATAAAATAAAAATAAAGTCTTTAATGGAGTGCTAGTTGAGCTAAAGGTTTCCAGAGAGAGAATAAGCTATTAACTGATCCAGGCCAGTTTGTATTAATAGGTGTTGAGCTCTTGATTCCTTGTGATATCTTGTGCATATAATACTATTTTGTGTAGAATTATCCTGTGCCAATAATGTAAAATTGACCATAATTATTTTCAGGTCGTTGCCACATTTCCTTGTGGTCATCTGAATGGGCATGTACATTGTTAAAAGACCTTTATCCCATGATATGTATTATTTTATAACATACCAAGTGCTTAACATCTGATTAATCCTCAGATTTGCTGGTCATAGTACATGTGTAACTACGCAATGTCCTAGAGCTTTCTTTTACTTAGCCCAAATTAAAGAACAGTTTAAAATGTATCAAGACCATTTTTTGGAAATATTCCCTCTGGTAGGATATGCATTAACTAAGAGTTGGTGTTGACAATCATCTAAAACCATTGCTTTGGTCTTCCTAAATAATTAAAATCTCAACTGAATCCTTTTGCTGATTTCTTCAGCTTTATAACAGCCTTATGTATGAACTCTGGATAATGGGTATAACTGGTAAATGATTGATGGACAATGGCAATTGTTATTGTATTGACATCAATGGTGATAATGTCTTATTTTTAATAATAATATCATAGTGTTAATGTTTATATAGTGACTGTGCACTTACATACAACTGGAATTCAACCAACCATGACAGAAAACACCTCTATTAAAGGAATATTAGTAACACAACTGAAAATGGACTTTGACCTCTCTGGTGTGTTTGTCTTACTTCTCCACAAGCTGTTTATCTTGGGTGGTTCCGCTGTATAACAGGAACAGCAGGTGCCCAAGGTGTATGCTCTGTTTATAGCAAAGGTGATGATATACAGGGAAACTTTCTGAGCAACGTTGCCAGGCAACGGTCCTAATGTATGCTGTTTGGGCACTTTCCTACTGATATTAGGCAACACATTTTGTCCAGGGGCAACTTAAAGGAGAAATCCGGTGTGATTCAATCCATAATCCAGTTGTGCTGTCAGTAAGAAAAAGAATGAAAAAATGTATTGCAACATGTGTTGCATTTCCCTATGCCCCATTTAGTTCACGTTAGCTGCCAGTTTGCTGTTCGGTCTGTTATATCTTATTTTTATTTAATTTTTTCCTACAGACAGCACATAGTAGTGTCAAACAAGAGTCATATGGATTGAATCACCTCAGATTTTGCCTTTAAATCATCAGCATGCAACTTAATGTCATCATCAACTCAGAATATGAGAAAATATAATGTCGTTGCCTGGACACATTGCTCAAAAAGTTACCCCATGTATCATGCAACTTCAGGCTCTGGACAACAGAGGACAAGGACAAGTTGGATTAATCTGCTGACTTCAGAGCAAATCTCCGGTCCTGTTGAGTGCCTGTGAGTGGTGTTGGAGGGGTTCGGTGATTGATGGTGGGAAGAGAGTGTGTTTTTTTCGTGAGCAACCGATGTGCCATCAATCACGCAGGCGTTTGGCCTCCGCGAGCCCACGCCACTGAGCGTCTCCATGCAGACAGCAGCAGACAAATCACCTGCACAGCACTGTGGCCATACCTCCAGCTCCTGCTGCAGATGAGATCAAATTGCTCACTTCCTTAATTTGAGCCGGCAGGACAGCTGAAGTGTCCTGGAAGCAACTTTTTTTTGGGTAAACAAGGAAAAATGTGCAGCATTAGATGCAACTAACGCTCATAGAATGTGTGAAAAAAATCACATTTATTTCACATCTAAATAGTCACGTAAAGATATTAAACAAGCCCATTTTTATGGCCAAATTTGGGACGGGAGCAACAAGGGAAAACAACAAAACTCCAGGGTTCTACATCGACCACAGGTTTTACAGCTATCTTTTGCATGTGCATCTGTCATTCATTTTTGCAACACAAATGTTTACCCAGCCGTAAAACAAAAGTGACAAGTGAGACTTTGTGTGAGAGAGTACCCTGTGTCAACTCAACCACACACAGCATGCGCATTGTTCTGCTGGACACTGGAAAAGCACAGCACACATCTGCCTCGGCTGGGTCTCCCTGAGATTCCTGGCTCATGCGCAGGTTGTGAGGCTGAGACACGGGCCCTGTGTTCCAACCACTTCCGAAACCCCAGCCCCGTCAACTCTACCCCCTGAGGCATCCCTGTTTCTGGGGGGACGGCAGCACAATTGTATTTATCCCTGGAAATGGTCGCTGTTAAAAGTGGCGTCCGCCTGTTTTTCGCCTGCCATTAGATGCCCAGTAAAACCTATCTATAGACCGCACTCCTGGCTTTATGGGGGGCTAATGGGCCGTGAGGTACAATTAAGTGCTTTCCATTATCGCCTCAGACAGATGGCCCAGGAAGGCCCTAGTAGTGGACAGACACAGAGCCTCAAGTGCCACTTCGCAACACCTTTTTTTTTCAAGCCGTGGCTGGGATCCTCTGACAAACATTTGTCTAAACAAATGCAGTTGTTTAAGGTTTCATAAACCTGTTGGGAGTCTAGGTGCTAAGTTTTGTCAGCAAACATAGCACCTAGTCACATTTATCCATATGGCCCCTTTTGCTGGTGTTTTGTTTGCTCTCACTCGCTGGCCCTTAAGGTGACCTCGAAATTTCACTTGACGTTCGTGCCACTTCTGCTATGCTGCCTGGGGTATGTTTTTTTTTTTTGAGTAATAAGCAGTACACAGCACCCATCATCACTAAGGTGTTAGAGAACCATTCTTCCTTAAATTTATTTACTTTTGCGTAAAATATTCCAATACATTCAGACTTTTATTGGAAATTTGATTTGCAGCATTAGTAAAAAAAAATCACAAGAAGCCAAGATACAGGACACAAGACATAAAGATACAAGATAGAAGCATGCAGACCAAATTTGGCTACAAAAATGGGCTTGTTTAATATCTTCACGTGACTATTTAGATGGCAAATAAATGTGAATTTTTGTCAGACATTCTATGAGCTTCAGTTGCATCTACAAATGTGTTCATGGTACTACTGATAACAAAGCAATTTCAATCAAACCTAAAAAGAATGTTCCAGATAAACTCTTATCCAAGGCGACCACCCATCAGCTCCCCTCCTTGGGCGTCCGTGGTGTGTTAGGGAACACCCTTTCCTTTCTGGGCTTTACACATATCCTGCTCGCTCTGTGGGTGATGGACACAGTGGCACGTACTGCAGACTGATGTCATTCGCTCCTGCCATCTCCTGGGGTCATGAAGCCGCAGCACAGTAAACAGCAGTGTGACAACATGTCATCTCTACTGTCAAGCATGCAAAACCAGGCTCAGGTTGTCAACTCTCAAACTCTCAGGTCAACTCTCGAAATTAAAATATTGTGATGTGGAAAAATATATTCCTTTTTGTTTTCTAGAAAAAAACAACCAACTGCATTACCTTCAACTGTTGCACTCCCTACGACAGCCTACTAAATTTCATTATTATTTGTATTATTAATTTTAGAACATTTGTCTATTTTAAAGTTTTGCCTTGTCTGTTGATATGGTAACCTCTCCATCTAATCAAAATCATCTGTCCTGTATAAATACAAGCAGTACGACAAGGCCAAAGCAAGGTCAATTTTAGCCACAAACGACCATCTGCAATTTGCTGCTCTCCCATGTGATCAGAGGTACAAGCAAGCACAAAATGCAAAATGTACAAATTTTTGTTTGTTCCAAGGGTAATTAATGCACTTAACCATTAAAACATACTTTTAAAGGTGCTATATGTGGGATTGTGACCAAAACCCATAGTGCATCAAATTCAAAAAGTGTCTCCGCAATAGAAGCAAGAGGCAAAACACAAAACCAAAACATAAACATAGTGTCATCGTAGGTGTCAGTGAAATCAGTATTTTAATTTAACATACTTCATTAATCTCTGGTGACATGTCAGGACCATTTTATGATTACTAGTTGTAAATGTCTTAAAGACTGCATTAATAACCATCGCATGTTGCCATTCAGACATAATCTGTACTATGTCATCATGAAATGGTGGCATCCTATCACATTTGCAGCCCCTCCACCACCGTCACCTCCATATTTCTTGTGAAAGCATCAGAACGGTGTCAACGCGGCATGAGTAATGTCACTGCGAGACTGGGTCGGTGGCCCTGTCGATGTGCCTGGTGACGTGAGACCGGGAGGTGGCTGGCTGTGTCCCACAAACACCTCCCGTCTGACAGTGGAGGTGAGTTAGGCGCCCAAGGCTGTCAGCCATGAGGATGCTCGTGCTGGGGCACCTTCAAAGGACCAAGACAAGACTTTTAAAATATTTTTTATAGTATATTTTATTATTTTATTTATGTTTTTGTTCATAGGAAAATTCTATTTTGCTATTGATATTTCTATTATTCTATTTCTATATATTTTAATATCTAATTTTTTGCACTGAAAGGGAATATGCACAGTTTTGTTGTACATTTGTGTAATGACAGCAAAGGTTCTGATTTTATTTCTGACTTTGATTCTGACAAACTGTGTTCAGTCTTTCCTTCCTCCTTCCCACAGCAAACCTGAGTATGCACAGAACAGTGTGCAGCATATTTTTCACACTTATTCAGAAATACATAATGCCTGGAAGGCATTCCTGCAAAAAAAGACATTGGATCTCAGACGACAAAGTCAGCTGAAGTATAACGTAACAGTCTCAATTTATTTCATTGGCCATAAATAACCATTTTATGAGGCCAACAGGATTTAATTATTTACAGTTCATGTAATAGGGTTGGAAGAGCTTATAAACAAAGCCATTATGTCTTGTTATGAAGAGCTCCAGAAAGGCAGTATTTGAGAGCTGGGTGCTGAGTATTTTGTGGTCTTAATTGCTCCCTAGTGTTTCATTTCTTAAAGTAATGAATGTTGATGGTTGAAGGTATGTGGTTCAGCCAATATAGAAAAACAAGGACAGTTATTTCCATTTGTATCAGCTTTGCCTGGACATTTCTCAAGCTCCTACTTCTGTTTTTCTGTCTGATGATACACCATCCTGTGACGAAACAGCTCAGTTTGATGGCATGGTGGGAGTTTGATTATTTCCTTCTCTTTACCTTCTATGTTTCCCAAGAGAGCCATGTTGGGAAACCAAATCACTTTCCAAGACCAAACCTGCTATTTCAGAATGGGTTTCTTGATTTTCTGTTTGTGTAATGTTTGAATTGGTCAGTAGTCAGGTTGACTCAGAGTCTCTGATTGTCAATTTTGTACTGTGGGGATTAAAAAATAAATCATCTATGGTTCACAGACACACAGAGAGGAATTCATCATGTGCATTTAAAGGCAGACATCTCAGGTTTAGAAAGTAAAAAATCCAGCCACATATTTGTTCCAGCTAAATCACTGAACCAGCTGATCCTAATTAGCACAACTCTTAAGGCAGATAGATGACATAATTAGTGAAATCACCTGTGTTAGGAGCACAGGCAGAAGGAATACATGGCAGAACGTTTCAACTCCCAAGCCATTTTGTCCACCTCTGTGTGTATTTTAACTATAAAAGATTGATTTCAAAGATGATGTGTCTTATCAGTTTGGTTAGCCATCTGACAAGTCGGGCTGCCCTGTAAATAACTTATCCTGTCCTGTTTTGTAGGAGGACAGTCCATCTCTCTTTTGCACAGTGACACACACCAGTGCAGCTGCTGCTGTCCAGGCTGCACAACAACAACCAGTCCTGCCATGTGCACCTTCTACTCCATCTACAGGTGGTGGAGGAACACCAGGCGCTGTTTTGTCTCTTGTATGAGAGAGGGTTTGGCGGCACCAAGTGGTGGTCTGGGGACTTGCCACAAGCTGTACAATCTGGCTGTTTTCCTTTCGTGGGTTGGGTTGTAATTTTATTTGGCACCCCATGTGGTGCACTTAATTATGTTTGGTAATTGCTCAATAGCCAGAGATAGGAATGGACATGTTATGCACACAGGAATAACTCTCAAAGACAGCTGGTGTTGTCAATATATTTTTGCAGGTGTGTTACTCTGTCAAGAACTTTGAGTATAGTCAGGGAGGACTCGCACTCAAGAAAACACAAGTCAAAAAAGGTCTAGTTTTAAACCATGCATTTGGTATATTTTTAGAAGTTTTTTAAGGCTTTTTTTTTCTCACATCATCCCAAAAGTGCAAAAACGTGCAGACATTTCAGTCCCTCGGACTATCCTCAATGCAAATGCAAACTCTGTTAAGAACTGACAAGCAAAGTTGCTGTTTGATTAAGGGATTTTATTGGGTATTACTGGGTGTGTAACAGATGTGTTTGCTTACACAGATGACTGGTAGGCCCCAGGCTGCATACAGAGGCTTACTGCATTTTTTTGCTCTGACACAAATTGTGCACTACTTACACCACATTTACCCCACTGCTTAAATTAACCATTTGAATGGTAAAAGGGGTTGACAGCACTTGCATGGATTCCTTCAGTCATTCCTTTTTACATTACACTTAGCTGACGCACTTATCCAGAGCGACTTACAGTCCCTGGAGCAGTGTGGGGTTAGATGCTTTGCTCAAGGGCATTTTAGCCAAGGGTAGGGTGGGATTTAAACCTGTGACGCTCCAGTCCCAAGCCCAAATCTCTAACCCCTAGACCACAGCTGCCCTTTTCCAAATTCACCCAGTAAAGAATGCCTCAGTCCATTCTATTATCTGCACCAACATTGTGGAGCATGCTGCCACCTTCTGGACAGTCTGCAGATGTGAGCCTGAGCAACAGAGCACGTTCTGTTTATGAAGTAGGACATTTCAGATCATACTTGCGGTTTTCAAAAAATCCTTACTTCCTTTCCCCGACCCAGTTTTGGAGAAACCTCTTTCAATCTCTCAGTCAACAATGTTGTGACTGTTGTAATGAAGATCTTAGTAGCCTTTGTGATGCAGCAGAACCTCACAGAGTTAAGTGAGGGTATATTTTCCTCTGCTAAACAAAAAGACTGTGTTTACCTTTCCTAACCTTGAATTCTCACCTCAAAGGTTGAGCAATTATGTTGTCCTGTGAGGTAGGTAAACAAACTGTTATGACAGAAGATGGTCTTTCGCATCAAAGCAAATGAATACAATAAAGTCATTAGAGCAAACCTGTTTATTAGATTTCTTTTCAGAAAGCAGTTGTCCCACTTTAAGTAAGATAGGCACTTTTACAGTGAACAAGGAAACAAAGAAAACAGAACAAATCATTTGGCTCTTCAATCAACATTATTCTTGATGACAATAAATCATGGTTAGATTCTATCAAAGAAAAAAACCCCATTCACCAAAATGTAATGTTGCCCAACGATACGAAGCAGAATCATTTCTGAGCAACGACAACTCCCAACATGTACAGACCCATGACCAGCACGGAGTTGCACATCCTCGCTTTTAACCGGCTTCATAGTTGTGATGCCCCTCAGTTTTGAGTTCCACAGCAAGAAATACAGTTGTGACAACAACGATAAAATATAATATCATGGCATAAATTACATTTGGTAAGAAAATAAATATTAATAGAATACCATAAGCGCATTTAAATATGTTCTTGGTTGTTTAACATGGGGTTGGCCTCTTTAAAAACTGATCTGCTTATACGTGTTACCCAAGAGCAAAGTTTTACTATTGGGAAATCAAATGCAAAAATGAATGCATCAACGTTATGCAGTAAAGTGCTGTATGTTGATAAAGCTTCATGTTACAGTATTCTTCCAGATGTTTCTTCCAGAACCTGATGCTGTGTAGATAGCAATAATCAGATGCACTCCATCTTTACCTGGTGGCCATGTTAATACATATGCGGTCGTTACTGTAAGTGGGGACATTGCAGCAGATGTGTGCACAGTGGCAAAAGTGAGAAACTGCATTCTGTATAGTAAAGCGTGTGTGTGTGCGTGTGTGTACTTGTGTATGTGTGTGTGTGTGTGTGTGTGTGTGTGCAGTGGCCTTCTCTATACACCCTACAGAGGCCAACACCATGGTATGCATTCTTCACAGGACTCTTCTAAGGATTTTCCTCGACGGAGCGCTTCTTGGCAAACAGGTGAGTGGGGTCGCGGGTGCGCAGGCTGGGCTGGATCTTGAACATGGGGGGCATGGCCCAGCGGTACCCTCCTGGACCCCCCAACCCTGCGTGTCCCGTGGCCACAGCCTCAGAAGGGCAGGGCTTGTTCTGCAGCAGCTGGAAGAGGGTGTACATGTCAGGCCCCAGCCTGGAGAGCAGTGCATTGCGGACGGTGGCCACGGTGTCTTCTGCACACTCCATCAGGCTTTGCAGGAGAGTGCTGTAATACCTAACAACAAGAGTCACACAAACAAGGTTCACACATTAGAGGGGTGTTGTGGCACAGCGTGTAGCGCATCCATCCCATAAATGGACAAGTGCCCATGGGGACCCAGGTTCGAGTCTGGCCTGGGTCGTTTCCCACCCCCTACTGCAACTCACTTCCTGTCAATGTCTTCACTGCCCCACCACAATAAAGGCACAGAATGTTTTAAAAATAACCACACATTAAACCACAAACATTTGTTTTTGGAAAGTTCTCTGGAAAGAGTTAAAAGAGCTAAGTTGTATGCAACTGGACTTCTTTTGGAGTTTGCAACTCCAGTTGCATACAACTTAGCCCTTTTGTCTACCATGACCTGGATGAATAAGAATCTTCACAGACATTTTTTTCTCTGGAAGAAATATCAAAACCAAAAACATTTTTCTCTGGAACATTAAATGAAATACAGATGAAACCAAAGCTACTTTTTTCTGGAACCTTCCCAGTTCATCACCCAATAGGTGATACAACTGGAGTGACCCCACAGTCAGCTCTTTCTGAATAGGTCTTTTTATGTCTTTTCATGACATATTGTCATTACTAATGCGCAAGGTCTGCCTTTAACAACCTTGACAGGTTTGATATTTTTAATGTCATTGTTTGTTTAATAAAAGTATCACAGGTTACAAAGTACCTGCTGGGGCTTGATTAAGACCCTGACCAGTAGCCAAGTACACAAAGCCCCACCTTATCCTTGTGCATCAGTGTCGAGACACATGTACTAGTCATTCAACATTTTCACTGAAATAATGCCCAGCTCTGTTTTTGCCCCTTGTTTTTTACTTGTTACTTATCTCTGTGTCTTATTTTTTCTTTATTTTGAATACTCATCTTAGGAAGCTTCATTTTTAACATTTGTACTGTATGTTTTTATACCTGTTCTGGCAATCTTTAAAAAAATATATACATGCTTTTTCTCTAAGTACCTGTTTGGAAAGTGCATGGGCACCTGGACCACCTCTCCAATAGCGTCTGGGTTGGTGTGAGCCACCTTGCAGATATCCAGCTTGCTGTAGCAATCCTCTTGTACTTCAGCGATCATCTTTTGGAAGGATGGGCAATGGCGGATGGACTGGAAGACCTTGGAGGTGATGCCATTGGCAATACACCTCAGGCTTTCCTTCACGAACGTCTTACCCTGTAAAACATAAGCAAGATATCAGATAATGAGCCAGCTGCTGCCCTAAACTACCTAGGATACATCCCTGTCAGGTAAACTATTGGCAGGTAGAGGTGTTAATCCTGGCTTCAAAAAGTAAAATCCTGCCACACATTTGATCCAACCATTTTCCGAACCAGCTGATCCTAATGGGCACACAAATCATCAGGCAGGTAGATCAGCTGAATAGTGATATCACCTGTGTTAAGTACAGACAGGTAGATCAGCTGAATAGTGATATCACCTGTGTTAAGTGCAGACAGGTTGATCAGCTCAATAGTGATATCACCTGTGTTAAGTGCATAGGCAGAAGGAAAACATGGCAGGGTTTTTACTTTCTGAAGCTGGAAATGACACCTCTGTTGAAGTCGGGTAAACTATTAGTGGGTAACAAAAACGTTATCTGTTAACAACTATGACAATACATTTTCATGTCTATATACCTCTGTGTTGAAAACAGCAGCAGCGCTAAGGAAGTTGTTGCAGATGTCATGCATGCCATCGGTATCACAGGTAGAATTCTCCAGACAAGCAAAAGTACTGCACCCCACCTGCAGGGCACTGTTGAGGCAGCGGGCCACATCCGCTGAAAAAGAGAGAGAGAGAGAGAGAGAGAGAGAGAGAGAGAGAGAGAGATTATGTCCGCCAGATAATTAACAAGTCTAGGACTGAGGTATGGCTGGTGCACACTTCAATAGCAATTAAGCTTTGTCTTACAGACAAAATTAAGCATTCCAGTCTGGAATGACATAAGCATAGGGTAACTGTAAGCCCTCCAGTTAACCAGAAGAAAGACTGCATGTTAACTTTAAAAAACACTTACATGGACTGTTGGAGGAAAAACGCGCTCTTCTGGGAGAACTTTCTTTCTGGTCCATATCATAAGCTGATGCAGCCAAGACGGCGAACAGAAGAAACCCAATTTTGTGTAGCATTTTGGGAAATAGTGAGGTACTCGCCAACTGTACACGCCAATAAAACAGATTTTACGAGGCAGCGGAGGGGTTTGAAAGCGGTTTCAGAAACGCCCTTGTTGCGCGTCTCAAGGCGAGACAATACTGGACAGGGAACAAACCGTTGTTTTTATAGCATCTCTGCGGCGGTGATTACTTCCAAACCCAGTCATGCATATCACTCGGTCTCCAATCAGAGCATTCCAACCTGGAGAGGTTTTTTTTAAATGACAGTTTCCACCACAGAACTTTCCGTGCGCTCATATTTATTCATGATATTAGCATTTGGTTTATTTCAGTCATCGTAAAATGCTGGTGAAGAAAAATTAGTTTAAAAAATATAGCCTATATAAAAGTCAAAGTCAAACTATCTTCTCATCATATTGTATTGGGTGATGGATAGATCACAAAACAGACAGTGCACACCACGTTGACTCATACCGTATGGCTATTTATGACACATTGATTAGTCTACGAAATAGCCTACCTAAAAAAACTGAAAGTAAAGGTGCATCTCATGACTAAAACGACATTGGGAAAAACAACTGAAGAGTCATTATTTATTCCCGGACTCGTACATTAGAGGTTCTGTTTGGAGTTTCCCCACCTCGTCAGTTTCCTGACGGCAGCGACACTGATGAACCCGTTGACATTTACTTTGACACAAGAAAGCAAAGTCTTAATCACTTCCAAATGCCTATGCGTTTGAATAGGAAATTATTTGGAACATCTAGGAGGGAAGACTCCTCTTTGTTTAATACCCCTGGGAGTTAGTTGATACGCATCAATGTATTCCTTCGAAGAATATTAGATCAACTTGTTTGGGACCTCGGCAAAATCCGTGCTTTTCTCGTAGTTCAAAAAGGGGTTCTTTGTGCTTTAAGAGAAAAATAAGAATGCGAATCTCCTGCCCCCTTGTCTAACTGTTCTTTAAATCTTTACCAGAGCGAACTGAACAAAACGTTGTCTTTATCGACTAAAATATTCAAGAATTTACAAAAGCTGATCAGAGACGGCTTAAAATGCAGAAAGACTGGGATTACTTTACAGTCAGGTGAACTGTAATGGTAAAAATGCACCTCTTTAAGTCTTTTTGTACAATCAACAGTATACCACTCGTTACATTGTTGTGTGACTCTTCCCTGTTTGCATGTTTATCCATGGAAAACCAACCAAAGCTGGAGGAAGTGGACCGTTTCCACAGTGAACCTCATTATCATAAACACCTAGTTTTACTAAAGGTTGAGCAGATAATCATCAAAGTGCTTGGTTGTTTTAGGGACAAGTGACTGCTGTTTTCATTTAATTGCCCTGGTTCCCACACACTGACTATATCAACTGCTGCATTTGGTGGATAATTCACAGAAGCTCCCCTGGTCATTTCCTGGTTAGAATGCCTTAATGAACAGTTTAACCCAATCTCTTTGGAGAGACACAGTGTGAGACTTGGAAAATCTATTATCACACCACTGCAGGCAGGCACAAGGTTTCAAGATAATGCAAGCGTAAGGACTTTTATGGACTGAAGGATTTGAGGCTCATTTAACTGTGAAGGAAACAGTCCGTATTTCCAGTCCTCTCCAGACTGCCTGCTAGTCTGCTGGACTGGTGTGTTTGGGGACATGTTTTACATGCTGTCATTATATCGCCCACGGACTCTCATAACTTGATGGTCGGCCAGTTGACTACTTTAAGTCTTTTTTAGGTTTGTTTTTGTCTCTGTGTTTTTCTCTGTCTTGTTTGGTTGTTCTACTGTTTGTAAAGTCAGACCATTTCATGTAATGATTTTGCCATGTAAACAATAAATTGATTTATTGATTTATTCACTGACGTATCGTTGACAAACAAAACAGGATGAGCATGCTCTTAAATCTATTTGCAATATAAGGTATCAAACCTACATGGCTCAGATATCATGTGAAGGCTGAATGTGTATAAACTGCTATGAAAACCAAATGAGGTCAAAGCAGGACATATTTGACACAATAATGCCTAAACATATTTTATACAGTTCAGGGTCCTTAGCTGCCTTCTGGTCATGGTAAAACTATTAATCTAGCACTTAAGCTGGTTATATGAGAGAATACAACTGTCTTGAGTGGAAAAAAATCTTCTCCACAACTAATTGTTTACAGGCGGTATTTGCCTGACATAATTAGACATAGGCTAATAGATGGGGCTGAGGGCTTCACAAGCCATCCCTCTTCTGGGTCATCTTCATCTCCACAGAGTATCAAACGTCTTTGTAATTGAATTACTTGACAAATGACTTTTGTTACCTTATTAGCATTTCGATCTTCATGTGCCATGAGGATGGCCATGATATATGTATGCTCATATTCATTGAAACATGGGTGCGTAAACTGGTGTTGGGAGCCTCTGCTGGCCGAAACAAGGCATTGCAAGTTCAATCATTCTGTACATGCTCCATCCCATTATGATTAACTTGTGATTTTCATCACAGCACACCACTGTAATCTGAGGCTATAATTGTTATTAAACAATGTTTAATCATGAGAAACAGCAGGTTTCTGGAAAAAACAGCTACTATATACCACTAATTCTTTTCACTCAGTATACTGATGTCATGGACAGGATGTATGTCTACCACATAGGACCAAGACATAACAGTATGCATTACATACATACATACATAGTCAAGCTGTACTGCAAACAAATAATGGCCTTAAAATACCCTCAGAACAATATAAATATTGTTAGTCTGTAGTAACAATGAAACCTTCATAGACTGCGCATTACTGCAGCACGTTGCATTAATTTTTAAGTTGATTCTATGCAGCAGTTTTTACAGTGTAGGTCGGGCTGTAAACCAATTTACCAATTTACATACACCAATATCCATCCAGTCTGTTCATGTTTACTGTCATATCAATTAACACAGGAAATAATTTAGCTTCCATGTGAGGCTAAGCACAAACATTGCTGAATTGACACTGAAATTTACAGCACTGAAGACAGAAACCTATGGGTTTTATGGTTTCGAATAGCATATGCGTCAGAAGAATCCCCGAATCCGGCTGCCTGTCGGTTGGTGGGTTGCGAGAGGCTATGAGTGAATGGGCAATGAGCATGGGCAAAACATTGCGGAAGCTGCGACGAAGGCGGCTGAAAAGCACTCGAACTGGAGTCCGTTCCGAGCACTCGAGCGAAAACTGGCCTTGCTTTTCCCTCTGTTGACTAATATCTCCTCGTCCATAGATTAGGGCATTTAGCCATAACATGTCGTTGCGTGACAAAATGGGCTAGTTTGAGACACTCGCTTCAGTTGCTGCAGTGGGAGAACGCTTACATAATAAGCTACTGTATTCCCCCTCGCTCGTCTGCCGGGAAAATGAAGTGCAACCCCGGCTTGCTTCAGGTGCAAGCTGCATCCAGTGGGAATTTCTTCTTCTTTTCAGTCTCAAACGTTGGCCACCCCAATGCATCACTTCACTTCGTTACGGTAAGATCTAATGTTCTGCACACAGGTTCTGTAGGTTGGCTATTCTGTTTTGTTCAATTCCGTCAGTGCTTATGATCACGACATTGCTGCTTATAGTTACATTGTAACGAAGTGGTCACGTAGGGTGTTGTTGCATAAGTTTGTGTAGTCACATAATGACCAAAGCCAAACCATAATGTTTGTTACTGTGTTCAACAGAAACAGTCACACAGGGAAGTGTGTACCCTAGCACTCACAGTATACCCTAAGGTGGCATAGCGTGATAGTGATTGATGTCCTCTATGCAGGTTTTCCCACTCCAGTCTCAGCTGTCCGTCGATTTTAGTAGCCTAATTGCTACTACCTGTCAGTCCTTCATCACTAACCCCAAAACACACACACACACACACACACACACACACACACACACACACACACACACACACACAGGAGAGAGGGTGGGATATTGACATTATTAATATAACTGCAGTAGCACACACACACACAGGATCATAAGTATATAGGCTTTTGTCATATACACTCTATATTGATAGATGCTCTTGGAGTTGCAGGTAAGGCTGAAAGGAAGGAAGGTTGTCTGATGTGCATGTATCATACAATATTGTCTCTGCAGTTCCCAGTTTACCACTTCTGACATGGACTATGAGCGACCGAACGTTGAGACCATCAAGTGTGTAGTGGTCGGGGACAATGCGGTGGGGAAGACCCGTCTGATCTGTGCCCGCGCTTGCAATGCCACCCTGACCCAGTACCAGCTGCTTGCCACTCACGTGCCCACAGTGTGGGCTATCGACCAGTACAGAGTGTGTCAGGAGGTGAGTCTGGTACAGGCCGCCATCCAGAGGTTAACATCCTGGCTTCAGAAAGTAAAAACCCTGCCGTGTGTTCCTTCTGCCTGTGCCCTTAACACAGGTGATTTCCCTAATTAGCTGATCTATCTGTCTGATTATTTGTGTGCTCATAAAGACCAGCTGTTTCAAAAAATAGTTGGATCAAATATGTGTGCCCTGCAGGGATTTTACTTCAGGAAGCCAGGATCTCCACCTGCCATACTGTCAAAGATCCTTGATCCAGATTGTATCAGTTGAAGTGCACAGTCATGTGGCCCTCTGATGGTGATGATGAAAACATGTGGCCCTCTTTATTATGGATGTTGCCCATCCCTGATGTTGACTGATGAGTAATTGTAATGACTTTTGACACAAATGAAATCTTTTCACTCTCTGCAGGTGTTGGAACGTTCTAGAGATGTGGTGGACGATGTTAGTGTGTCCCTGCGTCTGTGGGACACCTTTGGCGACCACCACAAAGATCGACGCTTTGCCTATGGAAGGTGTGGTGGACATGACCATGCATTCATTAGGACATATTGTGTAATTCCTACATATCAGCTAATGTTAAGTTAAAAGTGTATTGTGAATTACATGAATATATGTGGACACTTTCTACTAGTCTATAGATATATATCTTTTAAAAAGTCTTGAGGGCTAAGGTGTTTTGTTCTTTCCTCATCTTTAACACAGGTCAGATGTGGTGGTCCTGTGCTTCTCCATAGCCAACCCCAACTCTCTCTTTCATGTAAAAACGATGTGGTACCCAGAAATCAAGCACTTCTGCCCTCGTGCTCCTGTTATCTTGGTGGGATGCCAGCTAGACTTGCGCTATGCAGACATAGAGGCAGTGAACAGAGCTCGGCGACCTCTTGCAAGGTGGGACAGATTTATTTTAATTAGTCCCTTTTTGCCACTTTTTGGTGTTTACTTGGTATCATTATCATTTATGGGCTGTCACAACATGGTGCTCAACTGTTTGCATGTCAGTAGTCAGCAAATCCACCTTAATATGGATACTAATGTTAGTAAAATATGTCAACAGTAATGACAGGACCAGGACCAAATATGTCACCATGTCACTAAAAGTCAGAGGTGTTAAGTCTGGCTTCAGAGAGTAAAAACCCTAACACATGTTTCATCCAACTATTTTTCTAAACCAGCTAATCCTACTAAGCACACAAATTATAAGATAGAACAGTTAACTAGCGAAACCGCCTTTGCTAAGTGCATTTGCAGAAGGAAGACGCTGAAGAGATTTTACTTTCTGAAGCCGGGTTTGACACCTCTGAATAGCAGTGACACACAAATATCATGTCACCATGCCACCATAAATCCAGTATTTATATCTGTGCTAATTAAATCTGTCACCATTCATGTCTATTGTAGACCAATCAAATCCAATGAGATCCTTGCGCCAGAGAAGGGCCGCGAGGTGGCTAAAGAGCTGGGGGTGCCGTACTACGAGACCAGCGTGGTCGCTCAGTTTGGTGTAAAGGACGTGTTCGACAACGCCATCCGTGCGGCCCTCATCTCACGGCGCCACCTACAGTTTTGGAAGTCACATCTTCGCAACGTGCAGAGGCCTCTCCTGCAAGCGCCCTTTCTTCCCCCCAAACCGCCACCGCCTCTCATCACCGTCCCCGCACCCCCTTCCACTCCGGACGAGCATCCCGCCCGGCTCCTGGAGGACCCGCTGTGTGCCGATGTGGTGCTGGTGTTGCAGGAGCACCAGCGCATATTCGCCCACAAGGTCTACCTGGCCACGGCTTCGTCCAAGTTCTATGACCTGTTCTTGGCGGACGTACGGAGCGGAGCGGAGGGGGTGGAGCCAACCGGACAGCAGCCAACCGGGCGAGAGGCCCCCGCACGAGCGGCCAGTTTCGACGCGTGCGAGAGCGGAGAGGAGGGCAGCCGCCTCGGCCTCAGGGCTTGCATCAGTGACGGAACCCTGATCGGAGGAGGAGACTCCGAGGGGGACCAGGAGGTGGCGGGACACTCGGGCCGCCTGCCGTCGTCCTGGGGGCGGGCCTTCGTGCGCATCCATAGGGAATTGGTGGACGACCCTGTCACTCACGTGGCTCGGTCAATGACTGTGGTGTGGATGGACCCGTCAGTGCTGACCGGGCCGTTTAGAGTAGTCCTGCGCTACCTGTACACAGGCCAGCTGGATGAACACGAACGGGATCTCATGCACATTGCACACATTGCTGAGCTGCTGGAAGTGTTTGACCTACGTATGATGGTGGCCAATATTCTCAATAATGAGGCCTTCATGAACCAGGAAATCACCAAGGCTTTTCATGTCAGACGGACTAATCGGGTTAAGGAGTGCCTGGCCAAAGGAACCTTCTCAGGTGATTAATGATCCATTTGACTCATAGTTTTATTGATTAAAGTTATCATCAGTGATGTTTTCAAAGTACTGTGACCATATACTCAAAATGAATTGTTGTTGCCTACAATTGCATTTTAGGTGTAGTTTTATATTAATATACTGATTTGTCTTTGGATTGGGTTTAAATTAGTTTTACAGGTTGATGGTCAAAATCCAGGGACAGATTTATGTATAGATAGAACACGGAGATAAAATTCCATATGTTATTATCTACTCAAAGCCACATGATTGAAATATGGCCCTGATGTTATAAAATGATAAATGCCTCGCGCATGATGGACTAGTGGTGGTATGCGCAATGTGCTAAGCAGTCTGTCTAAGTATAAAATGCATCTGGTAAAACTTGCCAATTTTAAAACCAACTTACGGATTATTGTCAATTGAAATTACATGGTGCATGTTTTAAATTGCATGCTGGCATGTCACTGGTCAGTAAAAACCAAAATGGCTTGCCACAACCACTGGATTGTTTTCTGTCAGATTTCTGCTTAGTGAACAGGCCCCCAAAAAAGCAGAAGGAGATTGAGAAACATGAACCGTGTGTGCTCTAATAGCCAACTGACTGACTGCCTGCTGCTGCTGCTTGTTGGTGATGTTTTGCAGATGTGGTGTTCAAACTGGATGACGGTACCGTTCAGGCACACAAGCCACTGCTGATTTCCAGCTGTGACTGGATGGCGGCGATGTTTGGGGGCCCTTTTGTGGAGAGCTGCACCAAAGAGGTGGGTGGTGGTGGAGGTGACAAAGGCGTTCTTATTCGCCAGATAGAAGTATTACGCGCTCATTAAAATGCGGCGCTAACAAGACCTACTGCCCAAGCAGCATCTTTCATTGCTTAATATGTTGCTGATGGTGATATAAACATTTTCCCTGCAGTTTTGATGGTGTGTCTGTGTGACAGGGCGGGTATGCATGCATGACTGCTTTTGTGTCAAGACTGCATGATTTGGTTCTGCTGTGGTTGGCATGGGAGGTCAGTTCATAGTAAATCACCAGCAAAATGGCACCAGCTGTATTATTACGCTGACCCAAACTGAACACACTGTGCAATTTATGGTCTGTCATAAAATGAGTAAATGTTATTGATAGTGTCACTGAAGCACATGGTACATGTACTGTTAAAGAATAGTGAGAGTTGCATCCATGCACAGAGGCCATGGTAGTACCAAACAACAAAAAATTAAGAGACCACTGTAAAAGTATCCGTTTCTCTGATTTGACTATTTATCGGTATATGTGTGAGTAAAGTCAACATTTTTGTTTTATTCTGTAAACTACTGACAACATTTCTCCCAAATTCCAAATCCAATCAACACTGGAAAGGAATGGCTGTCATACATATAGAGATAATGATTGTAGTGAAATTTGCAGTGGTCTCTTAATTTTTCCAGAGCTGTATGGTGTAATACACAGGATAGAAAAGGGCAGGTGGGATGTTGCAGCAACAACTCAAGGCTGAAAGTATTTAGTAAAGTACTGTAGTAGTAAAGACAATCAGAGAAACTTGCACACTTATAGATGCAGATGCAAAAATATCAGAAGTTTAATTCATTCAAAAGAAAACATGAGTGCAAAATGCATGACACTCTGTAGCACTTTGCACTACTTTTTTCTTTTTTTGATAGATTAAACTTCTCTACTTTAGCAACTATAGGTGTGTGAGTTCCTTCTTTGACTGCAGGACTTTATGGTACATAATGCTCCTAGAACATCATCAGAATGTTTGAGCAACACTACTGAATGTATTACATTACATGATATGATGTTACATCATGTTTAATGCACATGACACTCTTCAACATCATCACAGTGTTTGTGTCACAGTAGAGAATTATTACATCGCATGATGCTACATTATGTTACATGATGTTTAATGCACATGATGCTCTTAAAACATCATCACAATGTTTGCATCACAGTAAAGAATCAGAATGAGAATCAGAAAAACTTTATTGTCTGTCATGACATAAGAATGTGTTACATTATATGATGTCATATGATATTACATAATGTTGAATGCACATGAAGCACGTGATAAAACTTTATCACTACGTACAGTAAAGACTGTATTACAGTAAAAAATAAAGTACCTCTTGTCCCTCCTGTACCCACTACAGGTGCTCTTCCCCAACACCACGCGCAGCAGCATGCAGGCGGTGCTTGAGTACCTGTACACTGGACGCTTCTGCTCCAGGCCTGATCTGGACGCCATGGAGCTCATCGTCCTGGCCAACCGCCTCTGCCTGCCTCACCTAGTGGCCCTCACAGGTGAACCTGCACAGTTCAAGCACATCTCACCTTGCTATCATACTGTATATAATCTGGCCCCGTACTATCTCCTTTGCTAATTCAATAATACGGATGTGCCATACGTCTGGACCTAGTGGAAGAAAACTATAAAATTATGAAAAAAGTTAATATAAATTCCTTGGTCCCTTCCTGGTGACTGCGTGTCCCACTCAGCTAAATACCTAAAACTCTTTGGTCTCTAGTCAGTGACATGGGTACAATAATGGGATGTTAGCAACTATATGGGTCCTTTGCTTTAAAAAAAAAACAAAAAAAAACAACAAAAACAAAAAAACAGTTTGATCCTTGATGTCATACCGGTAGCCATAGTGATCAGAATATTGTATTGATCCTGACTGACGCTAGTTTAGCTAATGAGTGTTGATAGATATTGTATTGAGGTAATGACTGTCGCCACAGAACTCTACACAGTGACTGTTCTGAAAGAGGCTGCCTCTACTGGAACGGACATTGATGGAGACGTATTGCTCTACTTGGAGATGGCCCAGGTAAGAGGATTAGGTCTACTTCCGCTTCTGAGAAGAGTGTTTTATTTTCTCCTCAAAGTAAATAATTTTAGCAAGGACTACACAATACCAGTCCTATTTTCAAATAATACCTTATTTTTCTAAGAGAGAGAGAGAGAGAGGATTAACATATGCCCAGGATTTCACAAGTGAGCTTTTTGTGGAGAAACGGCTGCTGTGTTACATCAGCCTTAGAGCAGCTGAAAGCCCCCAAAAAAAGAAAGCTTAAGTATTTGGCTCGAGCATTTACACTGGCATAGACTAATTTGCCAGCTTATCAAGCATCTAGTTTAGTGCAAGGAATGACCGCAGTGGTATATCCAGCACCACAGGTTCAGTGTTTTAACCCCTGCTTGGACAGACTCTGTAGACGGGAGGCCGGAGGGAGGAGGGGAGGGGAGAGAGGAGGGGAGGGAGGAGGGGAGGGAAGTCTCCTGGGGTTTGTGCGGTGCTCTTGTGACAGCTCATGTGGTTTTGTTTGTCACGCTTCACCACCACGCTGACTCATGCCCCCGCCGACTCGGTTGTGGCTGAGGGATAATCAGATGCAGAGAGGGAAATAACATGCTCAGAGACGACTCGGCGGAAAAAAAAATTGTAATTTGTTTAGCTTTTGCAACCTGTAGAGATGCCTCCCCCTAAGGATGTTTTCAAGGAGTCCTTTGAACCTAGTTTTAATAGATTTCGGTTCCTTTTTCCGAGTTTAATTTAAAAGGATAGGGCTTTGGTTCCTTTTATTCATTATGGTTTCTTCTGAAAGCCATCATAAATCCCTGAAACCAAAACATTTGTTTTCCTGCGGATGGTTGAAAGTATTTCCATCTGCTGAAGGGGTCAGGGGAGAGCGTGGTAGAATCTCACTGAGGGGGGGGGGGGGGGGGGCTAAGATTGTTTACGCGTTTGCTGTCTAAAACACAAAGAATACGTGCACATCCAAGAAAGATTTGTAACGGGTGATTCAAAAGATTTATAACGGATTCAAAAAAGTCATAGTATGTTTTCCACAAGATTGATTGACTCATGACGTGTTACATCTCAATAGGCTAACGTAGACTGTAATGTAAACGTTGTTTGTGTCATGTATATGACAAAGACCATACTGGTTGAAACACCGTGCAAATAAAATGGTAGTTGGGAAGTCCGAGTTAAAAACAGTGGGTGGATATGTCTGTAAAGATTCTAATTCATCCACGTCATGGTAAGTTGTAAGCAACTGGACTTATTTTTGGAGCCTGAAGACGTTTTACCTTTCCTCCAAAAGGCTTCAGTTCTGGCCTGATGATGGGGAACCAGGAGTGGGAGGATATTTATCTCTTTTTTTCTGTCCTCAGTTCCACTGTGCCTACCAGCTCACCGACTGGTGCCTTCACCACATCTGCACCAACTACAACAACGTGTGCCGCAAGTTCCCCCGGGACATGAGGGCCAAATCAGCAGGTACAGACATGTGAAATGGCGTGTGAAAAAGATTATAATTATGGGACAATAAAGTATCAATCTACGTTAATTGTACCTGCGTATGTATGTATGTATGTATGTATGTATGTATGTATGTATGTATGTATGTATGTATGTATGTATGTATGTATGTATGTATGTATGTATGTATGTATCCATCCATCCATCCATCCATCCATTTATCTGTTTATCCATCCATCTATCCATTCATGAGGTGCTCCAAACATCTACCTGCAATTGAACAAAGCCCTGGTGGTATATTTTGCTCTGTATGTTGGTGTCTGTGTGTGTAGAAAACCTGGACTACTTTGAAAAGCATCGCTGGCCACCAGTCTGGTACCTGAAGGAGGACGACCACTATCAGAGAGCGAGGAAAGAGCGGGAAAAGGAAGATTACCTTTACCAGAGACGGCAGAGCAAACGCAAGTGGGCCTTGTGGAACCTGTCCTCCTCGCCAACCAACCCTTCTTCGTCATCCTCCTCTTCCTCGTCCTCGTCTAGCTCCTCAGCCATAATCTGAACTGCTGCTTAAGTTGCCAAAACTTGACCAGTGTGAGAAGGACGGGAGAGGATATGAGTACATACATACAGTAAAGTGTCTGGATGAACCTACAGACAGCCATCTTCTTCTTCTAGCCCCATTAACGTTTTATATGTCTACCTCAGCTCCTCTTTGAAGGCCCGGTTGATGTTGGTCTGCTACAAGGCAGACTTTAGGCAATTTTCAGGCTCCTGCTGAAGAGCTGGTCTGCAGGATGAGATGCGTGAGTCTTATTAGGAGAGGCTGAAATTGACCTTGCTCTTGCCCTTTTGCGAATTCAATTTGAGCATTGCTACATTTCATTCTCGCCATCTTCCCTGAGATTAGATGGGGGATTATGTGTCACATCTTTTACAGCATTGATATTCCTTTCATGAAATTCATCTCAGTGCTCGTATAACAGATTTTCTATAATGATTTATTTTTCGATCCATTCTCTTTCTCATCACAAAGTGGGACAACAGGTATGGCCATGGACCTGAATTCAGAAAAGTGAGATAATGAATTTATCAGTGGTAGGAGCTAACTCACAAAAAAGATTCTTCAAAACAAATTAAAGAGCAACTTTTAGCTTGGTGCAGTCGAGTTTGCAGTTATAAAAATCTGTGCAAGCAGAAACATATTGCTTTTACAGTTCTTTCAACTTTGACGAGTCTAGGAAATCTATTAGCGGTCTAACATTCAGAGGTATTGTTAATCTTCGCAATGTATTTTTCATGAAGAGAACGTATTAGTGACGAGATGTCACTCTGGCATTATTAGAACATGGAGGGGCATTAAGTCAGATCTGTACAGCTGCAGAGGAGCCACGCCTGTGGCATCTGTACCAGCATGTTTAAACTGTGCCACACTGTATCAGTGAGTGAGGGATCCTCTATGCTTTGCTCTGCGGGCAGACGTAAAGCTGGTGTTTCTATCCCTAGAAGTCTTAGTCTTACACTGCCATACAATTACACAAACTGTACTATACTATACTTACAGACATCAGTTCTCAATAATTATAGCAGCTTTGCGCTGCTTATAATACCATTGAATTTATTAATTCCAAGTTAACCTTAACAGTTTGGTCAGTATATTATTAATGTCTGTCATGGTGATACGTTAATCACTTTGATGAGTGTATTAGTTGATCATTGTAAGTATAAAGACTAATCTATACATTCCTGTATATTTACTATATGTTACATGTCTGAGCGTACTTTAAATTATTGTGCCGACTGCTGTCTCCTGTTGGGTGCTGCACAAAACTGAATATTGGGTATTTGGATGTGTGCGTTGTAGAGTCTAAGCAGAAGCTGAGTGAAATGCATGCTGGGTATCTTAAAAGCGTTTTCCTCTTATTGTTCTGCCAAAATTCTGCCAATGTGTATTTTGTATTTGTATATTTTAATAATGTAATCATGTTGTAACGGCATTTGTGCATATGTATGTTAGACATCTGCATGGAAATATTTTTAGATCAGTGTATATATAGAAATGAATATATAACATACATAAAATCTTTATGTATAAAATTGTTACCCTGTCATTCTTCAGTTTTCTCATACTTCATGAATAATTAACAAACAGTAACAATCAGTATACCACCAAAACCCTGGTGCTGGTGTAGACTCATAGACAGACAGATATAATACCCTATACCCTAAAAGAGTGAAAAATTACTTATCAAAAGGAGATGAAGAAGGTTGCCTATCCAGGTAGGTAATCAAATACAGTTTGCATGCTGTATTCTGGTTGCTCAGATCCTGCTTTGTCTGTTGTATCTGTAGCCCTCAAACGTCAAGCAAAGCATGAACAATGAGTCTGTTCAATGGTGAGCAAGAAAAAAGCACCACACAATGTACAGCTGAACATTAATTTAAACCAACTGTCACGTTTCACAAAATAAATTACTAAACCAACATATGGAAACATCTGCCCTCAACTGCATCACACAACTGCCTCTCCAGTCCAAAGTGTTGGAATAAACAATCCACAGTCCATAAATTACTGAATGGGAGGTCTTCGGCATTCCATACCCAAACAACATCAGAGTGTCTGACTCACGTCTTAACATTACTGTGTAGAAATGCAAGATCATGTGGTTTCAGTATGTTCTCCAGAAACAGAGAGAGCCTGGATGTCTGGATTGCAGCCTTTTTTGAACATGTCTGTGTAGATTCTTGTTCATCCAGGTCATGGTAGTCAAAGGAGCTAAGTTGTAAGCAGATCAAGCTCCAAAAAGAAGTCCAGTTGCTTACAACTTAGCTCCTTTGACAGCCTTTACAAGCCCTTGCTTCAGTTCATTCAGAACTCGGTGTCCCATCCAGACTCTTCGTCGGGCGGCGGATCCTCCTGGTCATCGGGGAAGCAGTCGAAGTTACTGGTGTCTAGAGGGCCATCCACCTGTGAGGGTGAGACCACACATGTCAACATGAGAATTATCAACTGACATGATAATGGACAATATAGAAAATACTTAAAACAGTAAATATCGACAGAAAATATCAGCGTCAGACTTATTACACCAATGTAATGTGTTCAGTCATGTAATGAGACACACATGTCAACATGACAACTGACAACCAGGGATGTAGTAGAGGATAAAAGCAAAAGAGTTTATCCACCTCTTAACAGAGTTTATCCACCTATCAATACAGTTTATTGACCCTATAGTAGAATTTATGTACCAAACACAATTTCTAACATTCTAAAATCACACCATGTGTATATGTACACTAACTACCAGTCAAATACACTGGGACTGTCCAAACATGTCTTTTTAAAATATCTTGTGTTGCACCGTGCATCCACCTTACCGTGATCACCACATTCATAGTTTACCTACCTCTGATTTTACCACTATACTACTGCTGACAACTGACCAAAGGTGCGTAGCACTATATCCACATGATAATGGACAATATCAGGTAATGCATAAACAATAAATATTGACATAAAATATCAGCGTCAGAGTTATTACACCAATGTAATGTGTTCAGTTATATAATGTGATTAAATGCGTTTACTGATCATGTACTCACATGATAATAGAATGTATAACATTTATAACACACTTATACACGGAGTAATCATGCCAATTTGAAGTGTTCAGTTAAGTAACGTGATAAAATGTGTTTTGTGACTCTGTGGTTGTAATAATACAGTATACTCAAATGACAATGGACAATAATGAGGTAATGTATGACGTGTAACATTTGTAATATACATATAACATACACAGCATAATCAGGCCAATTTGATGTGTTCCGTTATGTAATGTGATTACTCTTATCTAACTCAGTGGAGCACACTTCAAGCACACTCCCAGACAAGACTGCAGTGATGTGTAGTCATGTGTGTTGTATAACAATGTCTTACACTGGGTACAAATGGTGCTGTTAGGGTTCCCTTGCGAATTCCATCCCAGTTGAACCCTTCAAACCATCTGGAAAAAAAACGTCAGATTTAAAATTAGTGAATATAAAAGCATGCGTAGCTATGTTTTTAATTGAAATACTTCAGATGCTTAGATAAACGGTCTGCCTTACTTATGCTTTTGAATGTCTTTTACTCCATTCTTTTGATTCCCAAGCCTTTCTGAAGGATTATCTCTAGAAAGGAAATAAACCGCTTGCATCAGCACAGAGTGTGTGTGTGTGTGTATGTGTGTGTAAGTGTTTATTTTCATGTTCACTCCCAATACCTGCAGAGTTTTTTAATTAGTGTAGCAGCACTTTTGGTTATTTTCTTTGGAAACTCCACCATATCGATTCCTCTGAGGATGATGTTGTATGTTTTCATGGGGTCAGGGCCTGAGAAAGGTGGGCTTTGTATATGGCCAGGGAAGAGAAGATCAGATAAAATAAGGACAAGTTGGGATACATACCAAAACATTTCACAATTGGACTAAATTCTGTGGTCTTAGGGCCTCTGCACATGAGCTTTGACACTATTGTGAAGCATTTCTGAATTCAGCAGTTTCGTTTGTCCCCCACACATCAGCCGTGCAGCAAACATCAATCTACGCATTCCATCTATAACCGTTATGATAAACAATGGACTTCAATGAGCCCAGTAAAAAAACAGAACTAAATCGCAACCGACAAGCTGTAAGCAGCAGAGTTCGACGCTGGTGTGCGAGCCTGTACTGAAAACAATGGAATCTAAACTAAAAGAATGTGGGATACACAGTGCACCACACTTCGAAGCCGGTGTGCAGAGACCTCTTCATACATATCTCACATCCTGTTCCATATCTTGAGGGCTTCAATCAATTTGAAGGTGCCATGCCACATGTATATTTCATGACTTTTATGGTAATGCCTGATGTTCTTTTATGAACCCTGTAACATTTTTGGGAAGAATGCCTTCATACAGCATGTACTCAGCAGTACATTTTCATATGCATCATAACATTCCTATGCATAACACAAACCCATAAAGACTAGCATATTTCAAAGAATTGTTTTGCATGGTATGGGACCTTAAACACAGATCCTGTTCAGCTGATTAATATAAAAAAAACACTTGGAAGGAAACGTTTTTTTTTTCTAAAGATTAAAAATGGTCGTCCACCTCCCGCTGAGTAGCTCATAGATGAGGATGCCAAGGGACCAGCAGTCTGCAGACAAGTCATGGCCTTTGTTCAAGATAATCTCCGGAGCCACGTACTCAGGGGTCCCACAGAAGGTCCAAGTCTTCTTCCCGAACCCCACTTTTTTGGCGAAGCCAAAATCAACCTGAGGTAGTACACCACGGAGATTTTAATCAAATGAAAGAATGTAGATCAGTTGTTGAAGTAACCACATGAATGTTGCAGTATTTTACTTAGGCGCTGAGAGACTGGTAAATTCTTAGAAGCAAGCTTACAAACGTTTGACAAAGCATGTACAAAGCAGTCACTCTACTGCACTCTTAAACCGACACTAAACCATAGCTTAGATACTGTTTAAAGACAAGTATGGCCTACTGCTGCTTCAAGGCTAGTTCACTAAGGGCTATCGTGTTGTTCTTGCCAAGGACACCTAAGAGCTCAATGCTGTTGTTTTGCCTATGCCCATTCACTAGGGTTATACACAGTTGGTCTGAGAACATACACCCAACCAGCTATCCAATTAGCACTGTGTCAGTGTCCAAACAGTAGGCTAAAAAGCCTCTGTCTGCTTACTAGCTTGGCATATCCACGGTGATCCAGGATGATATTTTCTGGCTTTAAGTCCCTGTATATGATCCCTCGACAGTGAAGAAATGCAAGGGCTTCTACCACACAGGCTGTGTAGAACCGTGTCGTGCCATCATCGAATGACCCCCTAAACAATAACAACAACAATAAATAAACATCACAGCACTAGATCAGGTTACAAGTTCAATGGGAGAATATGGAAGATACTGTGACTGGTTAACACTGGAGATGAAAATGAAGTGTAGGCTTGTACCTGTCTCTCAGCAATGTCCACAGCTCCCCTCCCAAACAGGCTTCCAGTAACATGTACAGGTATTTGGCATCTCGGAAGGTGCGATAAAGTCTGTGATGAGGAATGAGGAAGCATGCAAACACAGTCACATTTGGGAATAGAAATGGATATCACTGAATGTATGACATTATTTGAAATGCCTCATTTCAAATGCATTGTGATGAAATAGAATGGGAAGATCTTCTGCATGAGTAGAAGATACATCAGACATCTTGGTCAGCAGTCTTGAAGAAAACAAAAACAAGACCTTTTTTTCTTTTTTTTGGATAATTTCAGTTTTCTGACAAGTTCAGTTCCTGTAGGTGTTTTTGACAGTATGTCCTTGGTCGTTTGATAAAACTGCTCACTACCTTGTGCCAACGTTCATATAATCTCTCTCTCTCTCTCTCTCTCTCTCTCTCTCTCTCTCTCTCTCTCTCTCTCTGTCTGTCTCTCTCTCTCTCTCTCTCTCTCTCTCTCTCTCTCTCTCTCTCTCTCTTTATCTCTCGTCTCTTGCTCTCAGTTTAACTGACCTTTTAAGGTTGGTAAAGTTTATGAAGAAATAGGACTGTAAATATGTCAAGATATAATACTTGAGCTTAGGCAACTTCATCTGTTTTTATTTGTTATTTTGTTTATTGTCAAAAACATCAGCTCTTTTTTTATCTGCATCAACATGAATTGTAATGCTGCACCTCCTGTAAACACTGTTAGTCTTCAAGCAGGCAAGTTAGCTGCCTGCTTGCTCACCTGACGATGAAGGGGCTGTGTGCCTCCATCATGATGCGCCTCTCTGACAGGATGTGGCCTTGCTGGCTGGTGTCAAGGATGTGTCGCTTCTTCAGCATCTTCATCGCAAACGATTGACTGGGGTCATTCTTTAGCTGCACCTATACACACAACACAACAACAACAAAAAAACACGAGACACGATGTATTGCAATAAGCATCAGAATTTCTGCAGCAGAACTGCAAGAATTCACAAAAGGAATCTGAAGGTCACACGTATCACATAGGATTGTACCAGCTCTACTCGGCTGAAGCCACCCATGCCGAGGGTGCAGATGACACGAAAGTCACAGAGGGACAGCGTAGAGAAAAATGCAGTGTCTGCCTCCACCCTGAAGACACAAAATGAAAATAAAATGACTTTCAGTGTAGTCTGGACAAGGCAAACCAAAAACAACCAGATGGCCTCTGGTTGAGTCTTAAAATAATGGACCAGCCAGCATTTACAAATTGACATGAATTATTCCAATTTCCTCGTTCCGAAAACCAAAACATCTCTCTTGCACGGCCTCTGGGTCTAATGCAGTAAAGATGTCATAGAAGATTTTCTTCAGATATTTCTTAGAAAATACTGCCTTAGGCAAAAATGTATACACACATTAAAGATACTTTCAGTGCAAGAGCTATTGGACTATTCAAATAAAAGCTCTTTCTGTATTTGGACCAGATAAAGCACTTACTTTGCCTTGACTTCATCACTCTCATACACTTTATTGCTCACATTCTCCAGTCCCCCGATTAGTTGTTTGAAGGATCTATTTGAAAGATACAAACATTCAAAAACTATTAATGGATCATTTGTGATAGACACATTCAACCTTTAGCTGTTTGCATGTAAATGATTTGGATTGGTTTCCTCACTCTCTGTCAATGACAAGACATGTGACATCTCTGACTGCTGTCACACTTGCAGTGCGTACATCCTCTCTGGAAAGAACACAGGAAATAAGATAAAGATTAGACATGCTTGGTTCAGAATATTAAACCACACATATTGATTGAATCTTTTGATAAGTCCTGCCTGTCCTGTCAGTAAATCAAATTGCAAATCCTTCAGCAGTGCACCTCATGTATGCTGTCTTTATCAATCATGGGTCACTTCCTTGAGAAGATGTCAGATGAACTTTTTAGATAGCACAGAATGTTTATCTGTCATTACTTTTTTTTTTACTTCCACCTTCAGCTTTGAAGCGCCAACATACACCAAACAATTTTTCTTTTTTCTATCGCATACTGTGATGGTTATCCTACCCTTTCAAGCCCTGCTCTCCAAACCAGTCTCCTCTAGAGAGTGTGGTCAGGAATCAACGTTCCTTTCAAATATTCTTTAAGTACTCTCTGCAATTAATGTTACTACAGGGCTGATTGACATTACCACTCTTGACTACTATCGGTGCATCCACAGGGTGACATGTGAGAATAAGCAATTAGGTTAAGTGTTTAATTATTTGGCACTTCAGTCTCACTTGGGAAGAAACCACCATCAGTGTCTCAGTATTTATCAAAGGATCTCATATACTGCACAAATGTAAAAGTGAAAGTAAAACAAATAATTTCACTATTACTGTTAAAAGTGCTGCATATAGCCAGCTTAAAAAGATGAAGACAACATGCTGCATGGATCTTATGTTGGTTTAACTTCACAATGCCATACATATTCATAGTGTACATGGGGAATTTTTAAAACAAACAATTTTTCATTTTTTTTGGATGGCATACTGTGATTGTTATCCTAACCCCTTCAAGGCCTGCTCTCCAAACCAGTCTCCTCTGGAGAGTGTGGTCAGGAACACTGGCTCCTCGCTGGGGCCTTTCTGCTGGGTGACCTTCACCTGGAGCAGCAGCAGAGACATGATGAAAAGAGCAGTGTTGTTGACGCAGTTAAAATGATGGATGATGCTGGCAAAAAAACGGGATTTTCCTCCTCCCGCTTTTTTTTTAGTGATTATTTACACGGCACAATGCCTGCTTTTTTGTTGTTTTGTTTTGTTTTGTTTGTTTCCTGGCAATTGGCTGAATCTGTGATCTGAAAACATGAACTTGGCTTTCAAAGATTTTCTCAAACACTTGCTATTACAATAGCTGCCTGTCCAGGCATACACTAATGGCCTCCTTTTTACATCAGATGGCACGGTCATGAATGTTTATAGTGCCATGTGTCTTTTAGAGGTCTTTTGAGGATTTTTTAAGTATTAACAGACAGGCAGAGGTCCTCCTGGCTTCAGAAAGTAAAAACCCTGCCATGTATTTCTTCTGCTTGTGAGCTTGACACAGACGAGCTATCTGTCTCGGTCGGTTCAGCAAATGGTTGGAATCAGTGAATGGTTGAAATAAATATGTGGCAGGGCTTTCGTTTTCTAAAGCGGGGATGTCCAGCTCTGCAGACAACAGGGAAAATGTCTGTAGATAAGCCAGTGCAATGTGCAGTGTCCATATTAAACTGAAAAACAACGATGTCCAGATAGTCGGGTCTGTCTCGTCTCACCTGCCCTTCGCTGATTATGAAGAAAGTGTCTCCGGTGGCTCCCTGGCGGATGATGTAGTCTCCGTCACTGTAGTGTGTCTAAGGGCAAAGGGAGAGGGAGAGAGAGAGAGAGAGAGAGAGAGAGCGAGAGAGAGAGAGAGAGAGAGAGAGAGAGAGAGAGAGAAAGAGGGAGAGAGGAAGAGAGAGAGAGAAAGAGGGAGAGAGGGATAGAGAGAGAGAGAGAGAGAGAGAAAGAGAGAGAGAGAGAGAGTTAGATGAGATCATAGGCTGACTCACATAAATTGTCAAAACATTTGTTAAAGCAAGGCCACCCAACAGCAGATGCAGAGAAAACAGAGGGAAACGAGATCAAAAGGACAAAAAATTTCCATTTAATTATGTCAGTGGGATGAGATTTGTTATTTCACAAGAAAGGTTCATTTCTAAGCACATTATTACAAGATCATGGTACAGTCAGCACAGCTTGTAAAGAATTCTATAGACTGGGGGAGGGATATAGATGGCCTTGGAGATACTACAAAACTTGTAAACAGGCTGAACTTTTTACATTACCAACTGCATGTGTGCAAACTCAAAATCATGCAGATCCCTGAAAACCATGCACAGATGATCAACCTTCCTTTCAAATATTCTTTAAGTATTCTCTGTAATTAATGTTACTAGAAGGTTGATTGATATTACCACTCTTGACTACTATCGGTGCATTCACAGGGTGACATGTGAGAATAAGCAATTAGGTTAAGTGTTTAATTATTTGGCACTTTAGTATCACTTGAAAAGAAACCACCCTCAGTGTCTCAGTATTTATCAAAAGATCTCACATACTGCACAAATGTAAAAGTAAAATAAATAATGTCAGTACATTGTTAAAAGTGTTTCAGGCAACATAGGCTACTGCATAGATAGTGGAGCATTTTATGTTAGTTTAACTTCACAATGCCATGCACGTTCATAACATACATGGACTTTTTAAGTTAAACCAACATAAAAAGGCTCCATGCAGCTTTATTTTTGAAGTTGGTTCTGTGCAGCACTTATATGCTTAACTGAAACAAATGAACTGACTAATAACAAATACATTAAATGTCCCACCTCCTCAAGGACATCGGCTACTTTGCTCAAAACATCCTCTGTCAGGGTCTTGAAGGAGGGCACGCTGCATGTAGAATAAACAGCAGTAAAGCTCAGATAAGAGAGGGTGAAACACTGCAAGTCATGTGAGCAGAGAGTTATGGAGGATGTAGAGGACACAGTCTGACTCTGTGGCCACACCGGGCGCAGAACCAGGGCGGAAGTGGCTGTGGAGCGTGCGCTGTATAAATAGATTACACTACAGTCAATTGGAAGTGGCTTCACCAGATGCTAAAGCGCTGTGTAAAATCGAAAAAAAAAAAAAAAAAAAAAAAAAAAAAAGAACCGTGTTCTAAACAGAAATTTTGCTCTGCAGCCACCATGTCCAGTGTAGCCTATGGGTGAACCCACTGCCTGCCCACTACAGGTACCTGCGCAAGAACTCCATGTATTGAGAATGCTTGATCAGGCCTGTCCTCATCATAATGGTCTGGAAGCCCTGCCGGTCGATGGCCCATAGCTTGATATCAGTGAGCGCTATAAAAAGTACAGAAAAAAAGAAAGAAAGAAAAAAAGAAAGAAAGAAAGAAAGAAAGAAAGAAAGAAAGAAAGAAAGAAAGAAAGAAAGAAAGAAAGAAAGAGCATTAACACATATTGTGACACAACTGACTGGAACCAGTGAAACACCCATAGTTTAGCAAACCTGCTGAAATGTTATGCCACTCATGACTATGGACACTAACACTAACTAAGGTAAAAAAATAAAAATAAAAACATGAACGTACTGCATGGACCTGTTTACATTGTTGTTATGTGTAGTATTTTTCTCTTTCTTAAGGATCATGAACATATGTTAGTTAAGTAGTACAAGTTAAAACAATGTAATAAAGCCCATGCAGCAGAATGCCTTAAAATTTGTACATTTCTTGGGGTATTTTAAAGTATTTTGTAGTTGGTTCTACCCAGCACTTTTTGCAGCGTAGGCGTGTTAGAAGAGTACATGGTTATCCGTAGGTAGGCAGTTCAAGCAAGATCACCAGCACAGATTACATTACTCTGAGGGGGCTTCAGAGGAGCTTGGCACTAACGTGAGGAGAGTTCACAGCCTGGTGACAACTCAGACACCCGATGCTCCAGAAGGCAGTATGGCTGGGTTTAGAGACTAATTACCAATTCAAGGATTATAACATGAGCTGTAGAGCGAGTGTTTATTGGCTGCACTAAAATACGTTGGAAGATACCTAGGGGGTGTTCTTCTGTTCTTACTTTAGTCCAGCAGTTCTTATGAATAAAACAAGTTAAATAGGCAGATGTTACAATACCTACAGCATATCTGTCCCTTTCCACAAATTCTATGGTAAGACAACAGGATAATGTAATTCTCAGAAGCTGAGGGTACATACTGTATGTCCAAGCTAAAGTCCAGTGACAGCCATACTGCTTTTTAATTTGTGTTAATTAAAATCATGATGCCTCCTCCGAATTTAACATAATAGTTTTCATTAAAACTCTATGTTTCAGAATTTCTAAATTGGAGCTGCCAGAGACTTTTCTTAAATCTTATTGTGGTATACATCTGACTACGTCTGTGACTAGTTTACCCCCTAATCTTCTTCTAGGACATTTTCAGAATACAACACAACAGTATAGGCTCATGGGCCAGGAGCAGGTTATTTCAGTAAAATAACAGTGTAACACTCCATCCACTCCCTGAATATAAAGACCAAAATAAAAAAGGAGAATAAGTTCTCATGCACATGCTGTATTTATTCAATAAGATGTTTCTTATTGCTTTTCCAAAACAAACAATTACTGAAAAGGTTCCATATTAACTTGATGGCTAAAAAAAAATCAATCCCACACAAACGAGAACACCAGAGCTACAATAAAAAGGACAACTGAAAATAGTAAGCGGAGAGATAGCAGAACTAGTTGTTTATTGACAGTTCTGGTAGGGTTATTCAAGTTCTGGAGCCATTATCCCTTATAAACAGCCACTGGTGCTCAGCTGCAATCATTTCTGGCCAAAACCACGACAGAAAAAACGAAAGTGAGAGAGAGAGAGAGAAAGAAGAGGGGGGGGGGGAGAGAGAGAGAGACAGAGAGAGAGAGAGAGAAAAGAGAGAGAGAGAGAGACAGGCAGACAGACAGACAGCAGACAGACAGACAGACAGACAGACAGACAGACAGACAGACAGACAGACAGACAGACAGACAGACAGACAGACAAACAGACAAACAGACAGAGAGTGTTGGCACAAGGTAGTGAGCGGTTTTATCAAAGGACCAAGGACAGACTGTCAAAAACACCTACAGAAATAAACTGAAATTGTCAGATAAAATAAAGGTTGTTTTAGTTTTCTGCAAGACAGACCACTGACAAGACAGACTACTGATTTATCTTTTGCTCATGCAGTAGATCTTCCCATTCAATTTTACCACAATGTATTTCAAATGAGGGCTGTGATGAAACAGCAAATCTTCCATAAAATTCAATAAAATTCAATATATATGGAGTTTCCCCTAATCCATCTTGCTTAATAGTTCTACCACAAAGGGCAAAAGATAGTCAGCCAAAACCAAAACAGGAGGAAAGACATGAAAGGTCCTGTGATCGTACTGCATCGAGTATTTAAAAATCTATTGAACTGTTGCAATTTTCAGAGGAGTGGTGGGGGTGTCAAAAAGCCTGTAAAATTTCATGTGAAAATGTCCCTCGAGTGCACATAACACTACATAATTGTCCAGTAAGTAACTGTGATGTGTGTGGCACTGCAGATTGTGGGTAGGGAAAGTGGAAATGTGAAGATGTGGAGTGTTTATGCGTCTGCGAGTGTGTGTGTGTGTGTGTGTGTGTGTGTGTGTGTGTGTGTGTGTGTGTGTGTGTGTGTCTGCGAGTGTGTGTGTGTTTGTGTGTGTGTGTACAAGTGAGAGATTTGGTGTAGGAACACATAAGTGTACAAGCGTAATATGTGCAGCAACACACTGACGCAAGGGGAATGAGAAGAGGAGAGTTTAAAACCTGTATGTAAGTTCATGTCAGGTTGCCATGCTGTACAGCTGATCAATACTGCAGTACATGCAGTACCTTCTTTGCAGTCCAAGTAGGCGATTTAGTGACTGGCCTAGCTAAGTTAACTCAGAGTAAGTAGTAAACCTCCTACTAGACGTATGGCTTCATTCTCCAAGCAAAACAATGTCACAGGGCTCTTATTAGACTTCAAGGCTTTTACTGTCATTGAACAGTTGTCTGTACAACAAAATTAGGCAGCAAGTCCACTAAGGTGCAAGAAAGTAACAAAGTGTCAAGTACAAAAAGTACAAAGTACAAAGTCTCAAGTACAAAAAAAGAGGAAAGAGGTGGAGGGGGTATATACAAGGGCATAATAAATAATAAAGATACGTGGTGAAAGGGGCATGGAAGGGAATAGTAAACATTGCACAAGGCCGGTGTAGGTATTGCACATTACATTGTGGCTGTTGCACAGGAAGAGGTAGTGGGGCAAACCCAGATAGAGCATGGGCGCTAGCAGCAGTTAGCAGTAGATTTACTTGTTTAGAGTGAACATCCCCAGGTCAGTAGCTAAACTCCCTCTTTAAAATACCCGTTGGCCTGTGTCGTTGCCTTACCTGTGACTGTGGCCGTGCGTGTGCAGTTGTAGAGGATGGCCAGCTCTCCAAACACCTTCCCAGGTTCGATGGTGCACAGCTTCTGCCCACCTTTAGTCACCTCCACCACGCCCTCTGTCAAAAGACAACAGCATCGAAACTTCACTTTATGCAGAAACAGCGCCCACAAACTGAAAAAAACAAACAGCTCCATAGAAATAATAACACAGCATTGGAGTGAAGCATCGTGCCCAGGGCAGTGAAATGTACGAGCAGCAGAATGGACAAGTGTGGGTGGTGATTGTGTAACACTTAATTGCAAGTCTGTTTCGCACCAGCCAAAAGAGCTTCAAAAAACAAAACAGAATAAAAAAACTGAACAGAACCGAAGACTGAACCATGTCTTTTTCACTTCACTAATGGGCTTTCTACTGAACTTATTCGCATCAGTATTGTTTACTCATAGTAACTAGGCTTAACAAGATGCCAATCAGCAGCCATTTTAGACTGTGAAGGTTACTGCACCTTTCGAGCATTTCCAAGAGAGGATTTCTTATTCGAAAAACTAAAATGCACATTAACACATAAAATTGCATGGAGACCTATTTGTCACAAACAGTGGGGTGGGGTGAGGTAAATCTCAAGGACCCTATGGCAAGAAACGAGAAAAGAGAGCTTCTCCTGAAACCAGGAACGTGCACCTGCAACTGTTTGCACGGGGTGGATTGAGTGTGCAGCCCCATTAATTCCACATTTTCAAGTGGGGGATGTGTGACTGTCAAGCAGGCACAAAACAGGGGATTAAGTGGGCTTAGTCATCGCCCCGCGATGAGATGTCATGAGCAGATGACACCAGCCGCTTGTGACCCCCCGACCTGTGTTCAAACAGGCTCCATAGCAGCGACCAGAGAGCTCAAGCTTCACGCCAATCAAGAACCTACGACATAAAATTGAGCCCGTCTCTGGCAGCGAGTCACATGTCAATAACGAGGCCAGAGCAGAACCCATCAACACATCTTAGCACAGCAAACACATCAACAATATCCTTGGAGAGATACGTGTAAATATGTTTCTTCGGGGTTGTCTGTCTCCACTCTGCTCTGTTTTGTCTGCAATCATCCTGATGTTAATTAAATGGCGTGTATTGATATTGGCAGCAGTGAAAAAAGCAATGAGAAAAATGAAGAGTCTGGTGGGTCGAAATGTTGCCACTGGGATTTAATAAACCTTTTGGGAGCTATACCATTGTGGGGACACTAATGCACCTGATCTCACTGAGAAATGTGCACACATTTACTCTTTTATACTCTGTAAATCCATTTGCCTTCATTCACAGTTTAAATCTCATTGTACTGCGTATGATGACAATAAAGGCTTTCTATTCTATTCTGTTCTAAGTCAATAAAATTGCCCTACATTCAGTTCAGAAAGCATAACCAAATGTAAAAAAATCGCACTCCAATTTTAAACTGTCAAATGAGAGACCTATAACAAAAGGCGGGAATGGTCAATTGCTGCCGATATATTTTATTCACCGGCCATTTTCATTGTGTGTATGTCTTTAATATGCATCCCAACTCCCTTCCCTTTCCTCTCACCTTCAAGCACATAAACAAGCGACCCGTCGTCTCCTTCCTGAATGACGCAGCACCCTTGGGCTACAGTGGTCGGGTGCATACAGTCCATGATGGTGAGGATCTGGCTTGGCTCCAGGTGCTTCATGAAGTCGTTGTCCAGTAGAGCCCTTTGGATCAACTCACAGGACCTGCAGAAAGACACTAGTCGGTAGGAATCCACCTCACAGGGTCTGCAAGTATCCTCCTCTCCGTATTAACTGAGTGAAGATGAGGACTGCACTGCTTTATCAACTGGTTTAGATGTTCCATGTGTGCATTTATGTTTACCGTTCTTAGTAGATTAATTTTTTTCCAAAGCAATGTACAATACTAAATATACCGCATGCCTCACAAAAACACTTGGCTAAAATTTGAAAATAACAAACATTTTAGGGAAAAAGTAAAGCATACTGTTACGTGTATGGGCTAGGATAGTCAAAAACATAATAAATCAACTTCACTACACAATAAATGACTACATCATACTCTAGAATGAATAAATACGCCTAAATAAAACAACCTATAGACCATACACATCTTATGTGTACATACACTATGTATAATGCAATTGTATACACTGTACACATTTACTGTATGTGTGGTGCAGTTAAGGTATGGTATTACTCTTTGCTCTTGCTGTAGTTGGTGAGGGTGACGTGGGTGAGCTGAGAGGGGTCCAGGGCCGTGGGCTCTGCAGAGATGGCCTGCCGCTTCATGCGCTGGGGCTCGTCTGGTGCTGGCGGGGGCACCCCTCCATCTGTGCAGGCATGATATTTTTTTATTCATACAGAATACTCTGTGGTGCACTCCACTTTTGCTGCTGGCATATTCTGCACCTTGTTTATTTAACCATAGCTTGATAGTGTAAAGTGTACATATTGTTTTTATATTTTTGTATAGTCTTATTTGTATATATTGCTGTAAATTGAACCTATATTTTAATTCTACCGAGCTATTTTTATCTGTTTCAATTCTTATTCCTATATACTGTGTCTTCTTGTGCATCTGTTGGCTGCTCCAAATGACATCTCACTACACTTTGTATAGTGACAGTAAAGACTTCAACAATGTAAAAGTCTAGTGTGGCGTATTTCTTAAGCATAACCCTACATGTCCCTGGACAACCCCCACCTTAACTAACACATTCCCTGTGGGAAGCACTGACAGGCATAACATGTAATTACATTACATTACAAATATATGAGTAAATCACTGCAATAGGTTATAACTGTGGTCATGTTATACTCCCCCCTCACCTGAGGAGTCCGTAGGCCCAGAGGAGGACGAGTGGCCGGCAGCGGAGCGATGGCGGTCCAGCTCTCCCTGGAGCTGCCTGATGAGGTCATCTTTGGTGTCCAGCTCCAGCTCCAGCTCGTCTATGAGGGCGTCGCGCTGTCTCAGCTCCTCGATCTTTGTCTGCAGGGCAAACTGGAGGTCCCGCAGGGTTCCCATGCTCCTGAGATACACACACACACACACACACACACACACACACACACACACACACACACACACACACACACACATGCATGGATGTACACACAAACACACACGCACACACATACACACACGCACGCAGACACACACACATGCATGCACATACACACACACACGCACATATGCACACAAAATCACACACGCACACATATGCACACACAATCACACACACACGCACATATGCACACACAAGCACACAACCATGCATGTACATACACATGCACACACACACACGCACATATACACACACAAGCACACACACACACACATCCATGCACATATACACACACAAACACACACACACATGCATGCACATCGGTGCACACACGCACACACATATGGAGAGAGAGAGAGAGAGAGAGAGAGAGAGAGAGAGAGATTCTAATTAGAAGCAAAAGGAAGTGCAGCTGCTCCATGGTATAAGTGCATGATTATAAGGGTGTCACAATGAGAAGTAAAAGGCTCATGATATTATTATGTGCACATCATTACCGGTAGGAAAATGTGAGGATTGCAACTGTCAATCAGTTTAAACAGTGTGCACTCTGCAGTACTCAAATTAAGTCCAAGTAACTCAAAACTCATTCGACTTCAACAGCTTGTCCACCTGCAGACTACATTATCGAATACACATCAGACTTAATAGTAAGCTTATGGCAAAACCAAAACGATAAATCAGGCTTAACAGTCTTACCTGAATTGCTGAACGCTTGTTAGGTATGGGATGTCGTTTCTGCTTCTATTCTTCGTTGTTGTATCAGTAGCTTATTAGACTACAATAACAATAGAGCCGGCACGGAAAGCTTGAAATGCACTATCCACCTACATAAGGATTTCTGGTTGTAAACGCGTGCGATCTGTAAAGAACTTCTGAATAAGTGAAAGGACGCTTCTTAGCTGTCCGCTCCGGATGGTTGGGCATGCACATTGCGCACTGTTCAGTAGCAGCAGCAGCCTGTGGGCTTGGCGACGGCATCCTGACAGCGCTACCGAGCACAAAGCTGTATCGGTGCTTCACCTGTCATTTACCCACAGTATCATTCCAGCTCTGTTTTCGGCGAGCTACATCGAAACAACAACGAAGTTGGTAAAATACAAGAAAGAGGGAGGCTGTCAAATATTTAACTAGATAACATGCTCACAAAACTATCATTCCTTTGTAACTAGTTTTGTAGCCTACTTTTTGGCCTCGGGCAGTCTTTCATCCCAGATTCAGTTTTGTACTCTCTGCCAATAATAGAATAACTCCCCAACGACGAGACATCGCGCTCCCTTAACTCTGCTTTAGATCCATCTAACGTGCAAAAACCTCAAAAGCATTAGTCATGCTGTTAACATTCCGCGTTTCTATACTTAACTTTTTGCAGTGTGAATACATTATGAAATAGGCCAGCGTGTTTATGTGTAGGCTATTGTATTGGTCCAGCCATTCGTTTGTAAAAACGAAATTCTGACAGGGTTTTGGTCTGCCTCTTTCTTTTTTGCATGTTCTCTCTCCACATCTCCTCTCTCTCTCAATATCCTTAGTACGGTATAATGTAGGCCTAAGTGAAATCTGTACAATGACATAATTAATCCCAAAACCACCATGGCTTTTTCAATAATTATTAAAGTTGGATTCAATTGATTGTGAGATGAGATGAAGTGTTGTATCCAGTAGCAGCTAGGTGGCGATATAAGCTCTAAGTGCTCATGCGTCCTGCCGTCCTCCCACCAATGAAAGAAAGAAGATGGCGGAAGATGTGTCTGCAAACAACCATGCATCGCAGAAGTTGGGATTGTATCTTTTTACTCAACACTTGGGTTTACTAATTGTATTTATAAATTGTATGTCTTACCCATGACTTTAATATTTTCCAGCGACATTCATTCTTTTAAGGCGAAGTGCTTGCAAACTAGTGGCATAGCTGGCTGGCTAACTTCGGCTGGATCGTAAACTGAGTGTGGGCTTATTTCATGGTACATGCTTACATTGTTATCGGGTGCCTTGACTTGCTGTAAGTACATTGGACGTCCCCTTCCCATCTGAAGGCGAGGCTGTCATAGCTCTGAATTCTCTGTCACCAGACCCTGAGCCAAGAAAAGGAGGAATCACGAAAGAACTCAAGGCAGTGGGCAACGTGCTATCAGTGTTAGTCATCCGCCTCCCATAATGCCGTGTGCTCTTGTGGCAAGTGTTAGTGCACTGTCTGTCTACATGTGTATTCTTTAAAGTTTAAACCATGGTTCTCTGTGATGCTGATATTTTTCAGGCAATGGACAGCAGATGAGGCTCGCATTCTACGCGTCTCAGTGGGGTCTTTTTTGGATCATCTTGCCTTGGTATTGGAAACCATGGAGGCGTTTGGACCTCCGGTACCCCAGTGACGGTGGGCCACGGGGGTGGAGTGCCAAAACACAGAGGACCTCTGACATGACTGTCAGGAGAAGTTGTGGCGCTGCTGGACAGTTGTCATTGCACACAGACAATTTAGCCTCACAGCAAACTTTAAAAAAAGAACAAAAAAAAAGGTTGCTGTCTGTCAGTGTCTGGTAATCCCTCAATGGATCTGGATTTTGAAACACATTGTTTATGTTTTATATTATTAGGATGTGTTTGAACATAAGGTCAAAGTATGTAATCACCACTAATAAATGGTGTTCATTGTAAAAAATTATTTAAAATTTGTCTAGTTTTAGTCTGTTCAACAAGCAATCATATTGGGGGCCATGGACACCTAATGTCTCAAAGCACTTTTAAAGCCTAGTGCTTAAACACGACACACCAGGCTCAAATGACAGTGGTAGGGAGATAGAAAGAAGAAAGTAAGGAAAAACATGTTTATCCAGAAGGTGACCGAGCAGTGTCTGTCTGAGCAGTGTGGCTACATAGGGATGTTTCTAAGGACCCATCATCATTGACAGAGGGCCGTTTGAGGACACTAAGGCCTGCTGACGGGGGGACAAATGGGTCTGTTCCTGGGCCCAGGGAGGGGGGGGGGGGTGGGGGTGATCAGAACTGGTCCCTACTTCAATTATGGAATATGGTGGGGGGAGGGGGGGGGGCATCAGATTATCTTGTCTCAGGCCCAGCCAAGGCTGTCAGCAGGCCTGAAGACACTATTAATATGATCAGTGGGAGAGGGGCAAAACTGTATTCTTACATGAAGCTAAAAAACTTCTAACAGTGCAGCTGTGTCTGGTAGATAAATAGAAACAGGCAAAGAGGAGACTGGATGGGAGGAGAAGTTTAATTTAAATTTAAAGGAAGTAGATAAATTATTCAGTGGAAATCATTTATAAATGTGGCACACTCTTTAGTGGCCCTCACTGGAATTGAGGAGTAGTGTAGATTTGAACGAGAGCTGTAAAGACCTGGGGCTTAATTGACTCACTGCATCTTTAGCAGAAACAGCCTTGCACATCCCTGCAGTAAAATATATTTTTCCAGGAAGTGGACGATCAGGTTATAAAAGGAAAAGTGAGCAATGCTTGAGAAAGCATTTATTATTCTGCAGTCTAATTCAACTTTGTTTTTGCCTCACATGCAATACATTTTCTCAGTTGTACTTCATTTTTACAATGCTAAACATTGGTAATAATGGTCCTGTCACCATGTACTTCATTTAATGTTACACCCTCATTTAATTTCTGTCATTAAAACCTGCCATCAACATAGCAAGACTTACAACTTTCAATAATTACCTTTTGCTCAATGACATTGTTTAAAACTGGCCAGGCTATGTTGCGTTTGATTTTATAAAAATCAGTTGAGGTTGGGATGGCTATGGTTTGGCTCACAATAACTGACTGGACGCTATATCTAGTGAAAGCAGCTGTGCTGTTAAAATCATTCTTTTGTATGCTCTCCCTGTGTGAATAGGGGAAGCTAAATTAAAGTTGAACTCCTTCAACCCTTTCTCAGTAAGAACATTCTGAATGTATCATACTTTAATACATGTTTTTTCACATTTAGTTCATTTTGCTTTTGTGCAAAGTGTCAGTGCATTCAGTGTCTTTGTACTGTCTCTTGGTAATGTTTATGTTTTTAGTCTTGATAGCTGTTCTGAATGGTTGTACCAGTCTCAGTTTTTCATAAATTGCTTACAGGCTCATTTAGCATTTTGGTTCATTTCTTTGATTTTGTCCAGTTGGTTAGAAGTTAAAGTTTTGAAAACAGATTTTTCCATTCAAGCCTGCTTGATGACAGTTATTTTAATGGATAAAATGGCATGGGGATGAAAAGAGCTTCAAAATTACGATTACATGGTCATATTAAAGTTACAGCAACATGCAGCGGATGTCACCAGTGTAACCAAAGAACCAAGCCAGGGTTGTGCAGGGCAAACTGGGAAAACTTTAGTCGTAACTTTTAACTGAATCTGTACAAAATGCACAAAAACCTGATGCAATTTTAACAGGCTCTGCTCTAGTAACCATGACTTAATTGTTGATCAAAATAATCGTGATTACCACCTATTTTCATAATCGAGCAGCCCTATGATTTCCATCAGAACATCACTTCCACTAATTGTTCATGTATTTTCATGCATGAAGTAGTTCAAATAAATTAAAACCCACTGCAGTGTGAGTAATAGCATCAAAAGAATAAATGAGGTCACCATAACAAACTGCCCTTATCGATACATTTATAACAAACGTATCTTATCGAAACATTTATTTTCGCTGCTTGGCTGAGAAAATGACATTTGAATAAACATGGTGGATTGTATTTTAATGTAGGTGGCTCCAAAAAACACATACATACACATACAATTTGTTCATTGGTTTCCTGTAAAAGGTATTGATGCATGTCAAGATTATTTTATTAATATCTGTATAGGATTGGTTTCAATTAGAGTGATTTTTGTCATATGTCTGACTTTACCCAAGGCCTTTGAAAACACAGTCAAAGTGGACATACTAAAGAACGTCAACACTGTGGTGAGGATGTACCACACCAACCAACAGGACAAGTGGTAGTATACTAGGGGATTTATAATGTCAATGTTTGAAGCATTTGGTCTTCAGTGTACGCTCCTGAGAACATTTTAATTTTACACCCAACATGTAAAAATGCAAAAAAAAAAAAAGTGTTTCAGTAAAAACAGACATAACTTTTGTCAAGGAATATCATTTTAAACTCATCAGCATCCTCTTAATATGATAACATGCTTGTTTCTGACTCCGGAAAAGTCTGACATACATTCATTTTAGAGGGGGTGGACAAAGATTGCAATTAACACGCATCAGGATATGCTGTGTATACACAGTCTCAAGTATGACTGATTAGAGTTTTAGACTGAACGGATAGGGAACACCAATATCTCTATGTATGTACACAGTCAGATGCATGTGCATGTGTGTGTGTGCATACTGTATATGTAAACACACATACACCTATCCGCTACCTGATGCCAGTTAGGTTACCCAAATCTGATAACCAACCTCCTCACTGAGTCCCTTAGAAGTAACCCAACAGCCTCCGTCCATTAGCTCTGTTGTGCCAAAGTTCAACAGTCAGCTAGCTCAAAGAAACAGAGCTATGCAGAGTATTTAATTTCATTACTTTTACCTACAAGCACTTTCTCCACACCTAGGATGATTACTTGTACCTGAAATAACAACTGTGCATGTGTGCTATATGCAAGCAATATGCTTTTCTGTAGCTGAACAGAGCTGCTGTTGTAGCTTTCTTTTTTTCCTGGAAAGGCAGTGTCAATGGTGGAGGGGTTTAGGGTTTGTACAGGTGACAAAAAAAAATTGGCAACCGAGAATAATTACACAAGGCAGAGTAACAGCACCTGCCAAATAATACCACAGAAGATGGAAGGCACATTTAAGAAACACAGAAGCAAGCAGACAAACAAATGGCAGCTGAAGACTGCCTACCTGGGGGGTATTCCAAGTAAGTGTTTTAAAGACTAACCCAGAGAGGCTAACTCAAATTAAGTCGTAAACCTTTTAATAGAAGAGCCAGGTGGCTTTGTTTTACAAGGAGAATAAATCAATAAGACTCCAATATTATGAGGTTTACCTCTTGCTCCAAGTTAACATACCCAGGTAAGTGACTAAACTTGCTGTCCAGAATACCCCCCTGTACCCTTAGCAATGATTTAATAAATCATGAGATGGAGAAATAAACAAAGCAACACTGACAATATAATGACTATCACATATAACATTTTATAGAAATATGTTTTTTTTCCTCTAGAGTAGTTATAATAAAAGTGATGCTGTGCAACTTGTTTCTGTCCTATGAGATCTTTCCATAGGTTGGGCTAGTTAAGAAAATATGCAATCTATTTTTGTTTGTTTTTAATTTGAATGTTTTGCATATGGGAGTACTGGTGAGGGGCATCTACCCATGCACTGGCCTCTCCCCTCCTGTGTTCTTGCCGTCCCGGTCCAGGCCCACACATCCATCTGTCTGTCCGTCCGTCCATCAGCATCCCTTCTCAGCAGCTGCACCCTTCGTTGGTGGCGGTGGGTCTGTCCAGTGTAACCTGGTCTGGGAAGGTGACTGGGTCTTCCTGTGATTCCTGTCAAGGTGATGAGCACGGATGTATTCATTTTTCTGTGTTGCCACTAGGTATTTATACAGACTGACATCTGCACAAACACACAAACATGTGACACACTTTTTAAAAACACTGCGGCTAACTCAAGCGTGAGACACCAAACCTGTTAGACCAGGTACTTTTTTTTTAATGGGCTTTGGATGTTGCAAACAGCATGACTCAGTGGTGATGTACCTGTTTGAGGGCGTTTCGGGCGATGGTCTGGAAAGCTTGGTCGACATTGATAGCCTCTTTGGCACTAGTCTCGAAGTAGGGGATACTGTTCTTGCTCTGACACCATGCCTGAGCCCGCTTCGTTGTCACCTGCAAGAGTGTGAACAAGCCAGAGGTTACTACTCTCCCAAAAGAAGAGATAGTGTTTTACTGAACACAATAGTTAGGCGTTTTCCCTGACAAAATGTTTAGAATATGCCACAAATGACAAAGATGAGACAAATGGGGTCTCCACAGGAAAAACAAGCATGGTCACAAAATGCAGAAACTGAGAAAAGGTCATTTATTCGTTTGGTTTTTGATGTTATAAGTAAATGCCATTTTAAAATGCTACTAGCTTGAGACTATATTTGTTTATTCACAGGATTACTTTTGAAAAAGCTGGGGTTTCAATGCAACTACTGATGGGGGGGGTAACTTTAAAAATGTGATTTTGTGACTGTGCCCGTTTTTCTTGTGGTTTCCTCAAATGTGAAATAATGTGCATTAACAGTGTTTCCCCCAGTGCTTTATACTTAAAGCAACAACCTTAACAACACATCCCTGTCACCTTAACTAAGGTGCCCCAACAGAACAACTGGAATTAGACTTAGGCTTAAAAATAGGTGGTAAGATTATACAACTCTTTACGACAACAGACACTTCATCAATTGTCTTCAATTCATTTCCACAGGAAAACTTAAAATGCCCACAATGCAAAGAATATGAATATGAATTATTTGGAAGTGATATCTTTCTTAACCATAACCGTGCACCTCTGCGGACAACCACTATGTCAACAAAACAATTTCCTTCGCGAAACAGATGTGCATATCACTTCGTGCTGTTACATGGGCAGTGGGTGTAAGTTCACAAACCTGCCGATTCTCCAAATCTATCTTGTTGCCGAGCACCACAAAGGGGAAGTTCTCTGGGTCTCGGGGGCTGGCCTGGATAAGGAACTCGTCCCGCCAGCTGTCCAGCGTCTTAAACGTGTTGGGTGCAGTGACATCATAGACCAAAACACAGCAATCAGCCCCGCGATAAAATGCCACACCCAGTGACTGGAATCGCTCCTGTCCTGCCGTGTCCCAGATCTGGCTCATCAGATTCAGGAGATAAAATGAGAACACCATGAGAAATGACTACAACTAGGCATACACAAACACCCATGATGTTGTAATGTAAATTTTAGCTAAAAATAACATGACAAACCACTTAACAGTGTAATTTGACTTCCCAAATGACTTTGCCAAATTAAAATCACAAACCTGCATAGTGACAAGCCTGTCATCCACCATTACTTCCTTGGTGAGGAAATCCGCACCAATTGTGGCTTTGTACTGGTTGCTGAACTTCTTATTTACATACTGGTTCATCAGTGAAGTTTTTCCAACCCTGTGTAAATAATACAAATGATGACACAGAAAAGTTAACTGAGTGTGTTTGCCTTTTAATCAATTAAACAGTCAAAAAATCTAACTTCACTCACAACCATGTCAACAAACAACATCACTTACCCTGAGTCTCCAAGGATTATCACTTTCAAGAGCACCTTCTTTCTCGAGGTCATGACGGACCCAACTGAGACAAGAAAAACATAATTAGGCCTATCTTTCGCTATATGAGTGCTATCAGTACAACTGCATGACATATAACATTAATAACCCTTATAAAAACAAACGTTTCAGACTGTTGCAGGGCAAAGACTACAGCAGCAAAATAGCCAAGGAACTGGATCGCAGTGCATGTTTCAAGTTTAACAGTCGATTTGACGCTTCCTCGTGAAATCGAAAGTGGTTAGAAGTGTTTGCACAGTCATTTTCTGTTTTCAGGGATATAGACTGAAAAAAATGTCCAGCAATGTAGCTACCTGTCCAATTAGCAATTAGTTAACAGGCTAACTCAACGCAAGACGAAAAACTGGCCAAAACCGAAGGTTATGTCAGTGGTAACATTGTGTTGGCACTGCAGCTAGAAATTCTTACAAAGTTAATGTGTAGTCATAGACGTCCTATTACATTAATAATAAGGTAGGCAGCGAGTCTATCCCATACAGTCTATGGTCTATCCTCGATTACCTAACGTTACAACTGGCCAGTTGCTCCATAGCTAGCTGACAACATATTTCCAGCAAACTTGTCTTAATTTTTTCAAAACTCACCTTTTCTTTAAAGATTGCACTTCTCCGATAATAACTCCGTCGTAAAGGAACAGTCGAACAACTCTGACACTTAACTGCCTATCCAAGGCACAGCTTCGATATAAAGAAATTGTGGTTTAAAACCGTTGCTGAAATAAAAAAATCGCAAGCCTGGAACATCCGCTTTTGTTGTGCTTGTCTCAATATGGCTGGAAGTCACGGGGGTTTGACGTTGCATTGCAAAGGCCGTCCCATTAGACGGGAAGTCCGACAAAAAAAATCACATAGCTCGAAATGTCTAGCTGCAGCCATATGTCTATGCTGCAGCAACCATATTAAATATGAACACTATTGACCTATATGGGTTTTGCCTATTCGTTTTCAAAACATCTAGAATATGTTTAGCTGCGTATGTAATGTAATTCTGTATCAGCCCTTATAAAAAGCAGTGATGACTTTACATTTTTACATACACAATCAAGTAATTTTGGAGCCAGGGAAATTGATTTCAGGAATTTTATTTGATATCCAGTCTGGCTATTTACATATGTTTACAAGCATATTTCGATACATGACACATACAAAATCTCTCTTTTTCTCCAGGCATCAACTTCAATTTTGCAACTTTGAAGTGTGTAATGTTTTCTTGCACTGGTGAATGTTCCTTAAAGCAGTCATTGTCCCCATTTACATCAGTTCAGAACGTCTTCAGGTTCAAAAGTCATCGTCATCACAGATGTCAAGGTAAACATCAAATGCTTCACGGTTACAGTTTCCATCAGGGGTGAAGACATACTTGTGAAACGTCCCGTCAACACATATAGCTACAAAAAAAAAGCATTAAAGGAGTGAATAAACACCACACCACACACGTATATATATTTATATATGTGTCCCGTCAACACATATATACAAAAAAAAGCATTAAAGGAGTGAATAAACATCACACCACACGTATATATATTTAATAAAGACAAATGTGTCTAGACATAAACTCACCGATGACAGAGTTGACATTTTTGGATGTGTTTTTCCCAAAAGCACAGATGCAGGCACATTCCGCTGGCACGGTGAAGCTGGCAAGAGACCACTGGCTGTCAACATACTGTCCAATCACTGGGCCAACCTTACCAACTCGGGCAAGTCTAGGGGACGAATCAGACAGATTACTAAATGTGTCCATTTGAAGCACTCACCAGATGGTAGCCTTCATTTTTCTTTCAACAACAACTGGATGTCACATCACTGTTTTCAGTACAATGTAAAAAGTACTGTTTAGGGCCAACTGAAAACAAATTAAGGCAACAAAGCTGTATGGATCTTTTTATGTTGGTTTCACTTGCACTGTTTTTCTTGCAGAGTTTTTTTTAAGTATCATTAACATAAGTTATTTGAATAGTGCAAGATGAACCAGTGTAAAAAGGTCCATGCAACACATTGCCTTAGTATTTTTAGCTTTTTTTGTAAGTATTTTTAAGGTGGTTCTGATCACTTTTTACATTGTATGTAATATTGTGACAAATGATGCCTTACGCAGAGCGGCGGTTAAGTTTAGTGTCTTTGAGGGCAAAGATGTGCACAGTCCCCTTGTCACTCGATGCACAGAGGAATGAAGAATCATGACTGAAGTTGATGCTGTTGAAACAAGCAAAGGTTAGAATGGTTAGCTATAATGTGTTTTATTTATAAAGTGCTTTTGATAAAGAGGAAGTAGCTCAAAGTGCTTGCAATTATACAAAGTTTAAATAAAAGGGTTTGAGTCAGGGGCCTTTAGGAGCTCAGCTCTAGGCCTCCTAGAGCAGTGGGGCAAGAAGAAACTCACTAGAAGCATTGTTTTCTTTGTCGAGGAACAAAGGTCCATTCACACTAAGAACTATAACGATAACGATAACGACAACTATAGCTACAACGATATGGGCGTCCACACTGAAGAACGACATTTTAACAACAAACCTCCTAGTCTTGAGTTAAACATCTAATAGAACATGACGTCCTGTGAATTCTTATGATTTCTGATTGGTTGACAGTGCTTTTACAGTTCATAAAAATCGCTCTGAAACTCATTCCAACGATATCGTTCAGTCTGAAGTTAAAGCGATTTTTACAAAGGTATAGTTATAATTATGTTTATAGTTATCATGCTATGGCCCTTAAACCTTGAATGACCTATGATTTGTCCTGTCACAATCATTCTGAATCAAATGATGTTTTTAATGTTACGTAGTAAAAAGTAAGATTAGGGTCTGCATCAGATGAAAAAACGTATGAAGACAGACAGAGGTGTCAATCCCGTCTTCAAAGAGTAAAAATCCTGCAACATATTTGAGCCAATCATTTTCTGAACCAACTGAGCACACAACTCATCAGACAGGTAAATTGGCAAATTAGTGATACTACCTGAGTTAAATGTATGGGCAGAAGGGATACATGGCAGGGTTTTCACTTTATGAAGCTGCAATTGACAAGCCTGGTAAACCAGCCTCTCGTACTTCATTTCATTTTGTACAGAGGGTCTGGCTTTGCTGCATTGAGAAACAATTTTGTCTTGGAAGTCTTGACTGTTGAAGTCTAAAAAAAAGTGGCTCTGCCTTTACCCAATCGCTAACGTGTGGTCGTCACATATGAAATTAGCCTGCCTACGCACTACAACTCAAACGTCACACACAAGTCAAAGTCATCGCTCACTCTATCGCTTGGTCCGAACACATGAATGTCAACGGCAGCAAGGCCAGACCCTCTGTACAAAATGAAATGAAGTACGAGGGGCTGGTTTACCAGGCTAGGAACTGACACCTCTGTAGACAAATACGGCTTTATGAGGAAGACTGTACCAGTAGAGAGTGGCAGGGTCTGTCCCTCTCCGTAGCTCCACCAGCTTGTCTCGGGTGGTGGTGTCGAAGAGGCGGATCAGAGTGCCCTTGCGCGAGGCAGAGGCGGCCACGCTTCCAGGCTGGTTGAGTGCCAGGCAGGCGATCTCACTCTGGTGGGCATTGATGGTAAAAGGTGCAGAGGACGTCCCTGGTTTGGTATTGGACAGATCCTGTACAATACCGGTTTCGAGAGGATTTAAACTTTAATAACTAATGTCAATTTCAGCAGGTAATACACAGTGCTTCCTAACATGGCTAATATTCTTCAAAAACGTTTACTGTATAGCAGTGAACATAGTGAGGTCCTTGAAACATAGCACATCTACTTGTACAAGATGTAATGAAATAGACCTAAACTGATTACTGAGTGGAATTATTCCCATGCTATTTAGCTGATACTCTCGTCCAAAGTGGCTGATAGTGAATTAGATGAAGGGATCAGTGCCTCTAAGCAATTTTGAGGTTTGATGCTTTGCTTAAGGGCACCTCAGTTGTGGATGAAGGTGTAGGAGAACACTAGTATTTCATCACCCACCCACATTTTTTTCTACTCACACAGAACTCCAACCTGTCATGCTTTTACCATTTCGATTTGTCTTTTTGTTAAGTGCTCCTGACAATTAGCTACTGTTCCTTAATTACAGTATATTGCCTGAAATTCAACTTGTTTTATGTGATAATCATTGCTTAATATGTCCCACTTATTTTACACTGGCATTGGTTAACTATAATGATTTTTGAAGCCACAGCTTCAAATAACTTGGCCAGAATTGGCAACCTTGGCATTATTAGTACCAATTTCTGACTGGTTGCATGAACTTTAAGTCAGCATAAGCAAAAAAGTCACATAAGATGGTCACATTAGAGCAGCTGCTTGGTAAAAATACACATACTATCACATTCTGTTCCAAAGTAAGAATAAATGACAATTTACCACAAGCTGTAAACTGCCACACTTGTGTCCAGGGAAAACCAGCAACTGCTTTTCAAGGCTAGGGCATAGGTCACACAAACCTGAAAGTAAAAAAACATGTTTAAAAAGAAGCACTTTTAAACAGAGTTCAACAAAATAAGAAGGGTTTACATTTCATGGTAAAATAATGAGTGATAATGTTGCAGAGGTACCTTTTGGATTGTCTCTGGTGTCAAATTCAAATAATTTTGTAGGGTTCTCAGGGAAACTGTACACATATATTTTGTTTTTCAGGACAATGATGATCCTGCAATAAGCAGAAAGGAACAAATTGTGGTCTATGTTGGCAAAGTTACACTGAATTCATTTGTTACATAAGATCATTTCTCAAGTAGTCTTAATTACTGTGTTCCTGCTCTAAAAAAATACATTTGATTTAGCATGGTCATATAAATTAACATCATACACAAAATTTGATGAAGTGTATTCAATAGTGAAATTGTCCTTCAGTGGAAAAATCGCTTACTTGTCATGTCTCATGCGGACAGACAGCACAGGCTTTGTGAAAGTGAATTCCAAAACCAATTTGTCCTTGGAATCTCTTGACTCCCGGGCATCATCCCAGATCAACACTAGTTTATGTAAAGAACGGCATCCCATGTGATAAAGTAATGTGCAATAACACGACATAGGTCTTTAAAAGGCATAATGGCATAGTCTTAAGTATATCTTCCAAAGGTACGCTGTGGATACACGTGCAACAAACAAAACTATGCCAAAGTTGTAAACCTGAAATCTCGGAGAATTTTGGGTTCACGCCTCCTCCAACGACAGCCAGTAGGTTAGAGCGATGAAGCATGGAGCAAAGAGCCACACTTCCAACCTGTTCATGATCTGAAATTCATTAAAAAAAAAAAAAAAAACACCAAGGCAAATGTCAGGCAAATATCATTTAGAAAAAAAGAAAGAAAAATAGAGTGAAAACAAAAAGCTTCCACAAAAAAAAGATGTTTAACACTTTTTCTCACCAAGATGTCCTTTTTCCATGAGGGGCTCAACATTATAAATGCGGACACCAGTCTCCATTGCACAACAAAAGCAACCTAAGCACGTTAATGAGAAAGCATGGATGAGATCAGAATCTTGTGGATGAGACAAATCAAACCAATGGAAGCCAAGAACACAACTATAATTAATCACATAAAAACAAAGGCAATATAGCTATATTAACATTACCATTCCCTGAAATCTTGCCTCCAAACAGAAAGAGAGAGAGAGAGAGAGAGAGAGAGAGAGAGAGAGAGAGAGAGAGAGAGAGAGAGAGAGAGAGAGAGAAGACGAAACGAAGAAGAAGAAGAAGAAGAAGAAGAAGAAGAAGAAGAAGAAGAAGAGCTAAGACAACTACAAAATACACTTCACTCACTCTGATCTTGATTAAACTGAAGACTGTTCACTCCTCTCTGTTGAGCCATTGTTATGTGCTGGTGGTAGCTACTATCAGGACAAAAAGCTTCTGGGCCTGTTCTTTAAGCCACAGTGTTAACTGATGTACTGTAGATCACCTACTGAAAGCAAACAAGAAAAAGAGCTAACGTTACATGTCATTTGCATTTAGCTTGTCAGTTCATTGGGTACTGTTACGTTCCGTGTTAAGCTTAGAAATAAACTGTTGTTGTAATGGTTGATGGTTAATGGTATCTTCAACAGGTAAATCGCTTTCTATCTATCTCCTAGTGATGAAATACTTAGCACACCATGTTCCACAATGTATCGAAACGATTCTTGTGGCACTCACCGATAAGAAGACGACCAAGTCGCCTGCTTCATATTTTACATAAAATACTGATAAAAACAATATTTTTAAAAACACGCTATGACTTTAAAATCTGGCAATGTTTCTCTCCAGCTCTGGGTGCTATTGTTTTTGTTTTCTGAAATGTGACGTAGGGTAGTAATTGCACATGTCCGGTTACCTCACAGATTTTTCTTGCTCTGTAGTGTAAGCCTGTTGACTTCGCTCCTTTGCTGCCTCCTGCTGTAGTGGAGCTTACATATATACCCAAGTAATCATATTATAGTCTAATTTCGAGAATAAAATAATGAATGCAATTTATGTCAGAAACTTGGTTAGACCAGTATCCAGACTTTGTAAGTATGCTGTAGGCTATACTGTAAGGTGCAGTATGTAGGCTAAAAAATTATCCTAAATCATACAATGGTCCTGATATGTCACCAGAGGTTGGGGAAACAGGTTAAATTAAAATACTGATTTTACAGAATTGTACAGGTGAACTATTCCCGTTTTTAAACTTAATTTACAGCCTGCAAATTCTGTTTGTTTTGATTTTCTGTCTTGCCTCTTTTCTTTAGAAAGAACAATACTTTTGAGTATTTAAAAAAAATAATTGCAGTACCCATTTTGGCCACATTCTAGGTTCAAGGTTCTTTTATTCTGAACTTCTCAATATGTGCAGGACATACAAAAAAAAAACAAAAAAACAAAATGCTGTTTCTTTACAGAACAGGTATTATATAAACCTACACACAAACTTAGAGAAAATTAAATATACACAATACAGTAAATATACAGACAGTACAATAAATAGACAGACAGTGAGACAATAGACAATGAAGGTAGGGCAAAAGAGAAACAAATGTGTCACAATGCAGTTGTGAACAGATAATAGGTGATGCTCTCCCTCCTTCGATGTGCACCATGGTGAATAAAACCTTTTTCACGACCATCCTGACTGAGTCTCCACATCTATCTGTGGCACAAACTTACCATCACTACACTAGTCTTAAAACATCCTGGGATGGAGCAACACCCCTGACACAAGGCAGTTCTTTAAAATAGTTTATCCAGTGGCTGTCCAGCATTGCTTTGATTTCAGTTTTCCATCCAGCAGGTGGCAGTGTGGGGTAAAAAAATCATTATAGTTAACCAATGCCAGTGTAAAATAAGTGGAACATATTAACCAATGATTATCACATAAAACAAGTTAAATTTGAGGCAATATACTATAATTAAGGAACAGTAGCTAATTGTCAGGAGCACTTAACAAAAAGACAAATTGAAATATGACGTGGAGTCTGGTGAAGGGAAAAAACACAGATGTCTGGTTGATTGATGCTTAGTAGGACACATATCTGAAAAAAATACAAACATCTGTCTTGTGCAATATAAATGAAAAAGACAAAATCAGTTTTCCCTGCAGCAAATGATCCAATTTATCTCCATTAGGCCTTCTCTTCCTCCTGAAACGGCTTCCTCTCTGACAGGATTCTCTTCCGACCCATCGCAGAGAAGAGCCTTCTGCCCTCATAATGTCAGGGTGCTGTTTCCTTGTGCTTTGTAATATGGGCCCTCCAATTCCTGTTGAAAAAAAAACTGCTGCCTGTGATAAGTTCAGTTTTCCTAAGGCTATCGTCCTCATCAGCTTAAACTTTCTCAAGCGTACCCCCACTAACCCCTAACTAATTGACAGAGGCCACAATTGTTATCCTGATAGAGGATGAAGGCACTGTCTTTCAAACATAATGCATATGTCATCTTTTGTTCTGAATGAGTGACTCACAAAGATGTCATTGTGTGTTCTTCATTTAATGTGTCTGTCCTAACCAAAATGCCATACATGATGATGATTTGTGGATGTATTGTCTGTGAATCTCACAATACCCCCACACCCCCACAGCAAAAAGTCACAGACAAAAACCACTGACATTTAATGAAGTTTCAAGTCAGATGTAAGATGTTCATACTAATTTTTGCAGCTTCCCATACCATTCTATACCACGCATGGATATTTAGCAAGTGAAATGACTTGAACTCCCAGTCCCACTTCACGCATTTGAATCAATTAAGAAAAACTTTTAAAATATGAAATGTATGCCCTCCTAATCAAAGCCACTGGGATTCAGGTAGGAATGCTAATTAGTTTCATTTTTTTTCCCACCATGCCTGCCTTATTTGCTTGTGCGAGTGCAGACTAATCATATTTACTGTCTAAGCGTACTGGGAATCTTTTCTGCTCGTCTTTTCTTTGCTCTGTTGTGAAAAGGCTTGGTAAATTAATGACAGATCTTAACTACAGCAACTGTCTCACAAAGAATGGAGATAATACCAGAACTCAAATGTACACACATACCGTATGTACACTTCATGATATGTATGTAAAACTAGTTGAAATTCAGAAGTAGACAGACTTACCTCGAAGCTAAAAATGCTTAATCTTAAACTGTCTCCTGTGCTGCATTATGGTGTTTCATGCCTGCGGAGTGTGTGGTCATGCTGATATGTGTCTGCCCTGTCTTCTTCAAGTCCCTGCCATCTGTAATTTCATAAAATTGGACATGACATTCTAAGAAGCTCACTGTTATTCAATAGTGAGGGTTGAAGGGAGAGGACGGAGCAAACAGACCAGCACAGTTTGTATCCTGTGGAACTGTAGTGCCATTTTTGTGAAATCATGGTAGAAAACACAAATAAAACACTTTATTTGAAAGTGCCTACATAAGGGTGACATGAGCCTGTCATGCACATTAATGACATGTTATTAATGTTCATAACTGTTGTCATAAAGTGTCGTCGGTTTTTCTAATGTCAAGTTGACAATGTTGTGGGTGTCCTCATAATGACAACTTGACATTAACTAAGATGACATTGCCTGATAATGTCTTTGTCGTGACAACTTGACATTAGCCAACAAAATACATAGCTAATGGAAAAATGTACCTAAAATATCTACCTAGTCTTAAAAGCATTCTGTGTACTTGGAGTTAATTTTTCCATCTCTGCCTTTACCCTTGGGCTCTGTGCTACATTGTCTTTCCCTTGTCACCCCATATCCTGTCTTTGCTCCTTTTAACATTTTTATCTCTTTTCATCCCTTGATACTTTCAGTGGAACAAAGCTGTTACTTCATCCAGTTACAATTGAGATTCTTAGCAAAACCTGCAAGTGTTAATATCATGGCAATGGCACAGTTGCAAAAACAGATGAAGATGATGATGATGTTCTTATGCCTACTGACTTTCTCACTTGAAAATGTGGTTGTATACTTGTGAAGATATAGCACCATTTGTGAGAGGGATACAGAGATTAAGCAGGCTCCATCACCATTTACCCCACCACCACTCAATAATAGCAAGATCACATCAACTAAACTGTGTTTTAGATGCCGCAAATAATATATGTCTGAAACGGATTTAAAAAAAGAAAAAATCCCATTGGGACCCATCGAAATACTGGACCCTTACTGTACGTTTGGACCATTGACTGGTTCAGACCGAACACAGTTAAGGTGTTAAAGTACCTGAAGAAGCCCAGAACTGGGCATACATTGTTACACGTAGCAAAGTAGGCTATGACGTGAAACATTTTCATGTCCAATCAGGCAAAGTAGCTCAGCATTTGAGAGATGTCGACAATCTGATTGGTTGCTGCTGAATCGTGTCATAGCTCATTACCGTAAAGTTAACTAAAGTTTAACTTTCTCCTGATGCTCTTTGGTTTGACGCTCCACTAAAGCCTAAAACACTTTCATTGCTAATCACGCTGTGTCTTAATAGAAAATTAATGATTTCCGACGTTCTTGCCGTCTGAACATACAGTTAGAATTGGTTTAAACAGGATGAGCTCAAGGGAGGTAATCAGACATGAAATTAGCTTCAGAAGTAAGCCATTAGCTAACGGGGTGGTTGTAATATATTGTACCAGGCACTCTGAATATGCTAGGCCCTACAGGGCACAATGACTTGGTCCCAACAAGGGTATCGCTTGGGGTCTTGGGTCTCTCGTCACAGAATTTGTGCTGACCCTACAGGGCACACTCTGTATTTGCTGGTCAATAGGAGGCCAACAGCCATCAGTCCAGAGGGTGGTGCAGTTGCAGAGGTGCGTGAAATGTGGGCCTTACTCCAGGTCCCTCTGTATATAAGGTCAGTTGTTGCCCCGTGGAGGTCTGGCCAGACCTCAGCACGCATTGCTGGTGAGACTTTACGACATGTTCCTTTGATGAGGGGCAATCTTGGTGAAGGGCTGCTATTAGTGATGGGATAGCCTGGATTCTGAAGCTATAATCTAGTACCACATATTCCAAATGATCTGGGTCTACTTGTCCACGTAATTCAGATCATTTCAATAATTAACTCCTTGACCTGCTGGAAGACTTGTGTTAATTAGAATCAGCTGATTTAATGGCTGGAACAAATACACAACACTGGATTGTTTCTTAAAGAGATACTTGGAGTCACCTATCGTATTTCAAGAGCAAGTACTAAACGGGAATAAGGAATCTGCCCATCAATGCCTTTGGCAGTTGTCAAAAAGCACATGGCGTCACACTATAGTATAGACTAGACTAGACTAGACTAGGGGCTGAGCCACACTATAGTATAGACTAGATTAGACTAGCACATGGCGCCACACTATAGTATAGACTAGACTAGACTAGCACATGGCGCCACACTATAGTATAGACTACACTAGACTAGGGGCTGAGCCACAAGTGGTTACCGCATATTCTCCAACCGTCGTTTATCTATAGCTTTCTTCTGTGGGGATTTCCAGCTGACTGTATGGGGCGCCCTTAAAAAGGTTTAATGTCTTCTTTAAAGTAAGCCCATGCCTTAATTGAAGCAATGTGTTTGGTTTGACATATTAAAAGGGCAGCTAAAATTCATGGTGTATGACAAATTAAGTTGCACTCACTTGTTTCATGAATTTGTATTAATTTGCATCACCTATAAAGAATACCATTTCACTATGCCGTTAAACACAATAACATTTAATTGTATGTTTTTTTTCTGTTCCAATGGAGGTCAATTTAATTTGTTGTAGTCTAAATGAGGAAAGCCACCAACGTTATTTACACTAATAGCTTAACATTTTGTACAATTAAAATTTCAATGACTATGTTTTCAAACCTTCTGTTGAGAGATTAAGTATGATTCATGCTAGCCCATTAACAAAGCTTCTATGACATTAAAAATGTAATGGAAAAAAAGTAATGGAAAGTAATACCATAAAACTATTTTTGAAACCCTTTTATGTAAGTGAATGCACTCAAGTAAATAAGAAGAAATACCTGCAAAAGCTGTCATGCAGATTCTTTCGGTTGATATCATGACATGAAATATTTCTTTTTTAGTATTTGCAGAGTACTTTTAACAGTGCTTAAGGAATGTGTTTGCATTCACATATAAATGTATTTATATCTTTCAAACAGTTCCAAATTTGTCAGATATGTAGTGTGATTCGTTTCATTTAACATCAACCTTACAGTAAGCATTAAATAACTGTCAATACCGGCTCCTATTGTCTCCTGTTGTTTTTTTTCTAGAGTTTTAACTACAGGTCACCTTCAACCATTTTGAAAATCACAAACTCATGATTTAATTTAGGTAAATCTTTGAGACTTTGCTAATAGATTTTTTATGAAATTTACTGGCCTGCAGGGTTTTATTTCTTAAGTGCATAGCAAAAACTGCCATGACTAAGAGTGCCAAAAGATATTTCACAATAACAATAATGAGGAAGCTCTTATAGTGCAGGCTGCAATGAGATGGGGGACGACAGGTGCATCCTTGGGGACCCAGCTTTTATAGATGTAGGCTTACTAGCAATGACAGAATTCCCCTCTACCTGTATGGCAAGCCATCTTAACATTTAAAAGCTAAACTGGATATATGTTGCAGATATCTGTAATTCAATTTTGTCTAGTCAAAAAGAACATTTCAGATATCCGCAACTACATTCTTCCTACCCGTAATTGTCATTTCAGATATCCACAAAAAAATTCTTCCTAGGACAAAGGACGTCACTTTTGCCACTCATTTGTATGGGGTTCATCATTACGGATATCTACAATTCAGTTCCAGATATCCACTACGTGAATTACGGATATCCGCAACTGAATTATAGATATCTGTAATTCCAATTTGAGATATCTACAATTTGATTTTGTCTAGTCATAACTCCAGTTCAAGATATCTTTAATTCATCTCAGTTCAAGATATCTATATGTTCCTTTCCGGATGTCTGAAATTCAGTTTTGACTAGGTTAAATGCAGTTGTAGATATCTGTAACTGGAATTATGACTAGTCAAAATGACATTGTAGATATCTCAAACTGGAGTTAGGGATAGTCATAATGTAATTGTAGATATATATTATCAAGTTATAGATATTTATAAATTAATTTTGATTAGAGATATCTGAAATTGGAGATATCTGTAATGTTCATTTTGCCTAGCCAAAATGTAATTACAGATATCTTGAATTAGAGTTTTGACTAGGCGAAATGACGTTGCAGATATCTGTATGCAAATTAATCCCCATCCCACTTTAGGCGGGAGCAGAGCGCCTTCATCCACCTGTTAACTGTAAAATGATTATGGTACTTAAGGGACGTTTCGGAGTGGCCAGAGGGAGAAATTGTGTTTAACTGACTTTTTAACGCCGATGCTCATGCAAGACAGGAGCTGCCAGAGAGAAATGATAGTACGTTGCTTTCTATAACAAGACTTAATTCCTCTTTGATTTTGGCGGGGATGGACATTACATAGAGCAACGTCATGCACAACAATTTGCACTAGTCATAATGACGTTTGAGATATCTTTAACTTTCATATTGCCTAGTCAAAACCGAATTACAGATATCTCTATCATTTCGACTAGTGACAATTACATTACCAGAGATGGGTGTAACGGGTTACTGTACTCACATTACTTTAACGTAGTAGTGTAACGCGTTACTGTTATAAATTCATTAATCACACTACAGTTACTAGTGGTGCATATACTGATTACTGAACTTCCCCAGTGGAAAGTCTGACCACAGATATCTGAGACGAATTCCCTGATCCTCCCCCAAAATCCTCAGGTGCACGCTTGCATAATATAGTCGCGAGACATGTCCACACGCAACTGTCGGTGATTGTTAAATTCAGGCTGATTGTTTTTAATATGTTGAGAGACATTGCCGACGTTAAAGTGCAATGGCTTAGGGAAGAGGGAAAGAGAGAAGCAGTGAGGAATTGTGTCGTGTTTTGCACCGTGATGTGGGGCCGGTTGCGCAGCAGAATTAGAAACCTGCCACCATACAGCGGAGAAGGAGATGTTTGCTTTTGATGAGAGAGATACAGCTTCTTTCAACTTTGACACAAAAGCAACAGAGTATGTGAAGTCGCTTTCACACATCGAAATCCTTAACCGTTTCCCTCATATAAAAAGTATACACAGCTACCCCATCTAGCGCGCCAGTCAAGAGGCTATTGAGACAAGACGGTCTCGTGCCTATTAGTCCGCCCTTTGTCATATTAAAGTTTTGAAAGACTTCTCATGCAATATGATCATCGTTTTAGTGGGGACCACCCCCAATGATTTAACAAAGTGCCTTGGCCCTAGACAGCAACTGCTATGAAACGTGTTTACCCTGATATCATCTAATGTGGTTAGATGTCCAGAGTTATTTTATTTAGTAACACGTTTTATTTAAATGGTCTAGTTTGTTAAGGGATTTATGCTGTAGTAACTTATATGCCAGTCTCTGCATGCTATTTTATTCATTCTATTACAATTATTATCTATTGGTGAGTGCTGTTATCAAGTAAACCTGTTTTAGACTTGTGGCTTGTTTTTTTTACGACATAAGCCTGCCAGTAGTGCAATACTGATGTGACCCTGTGCAGTGCTCTATAGAACTTTGTGGTGTAGCCTGTTATCGTTAAATGGCATGAAAGAACTACTTGTCATACATCTTGCTCGTTGATGGGAATGTATGTGTTTTGCTCGTTGATGAATAACGCAAAGTAATGTAAGGAGTTACTTTCCATACTCAGTAAAGAAGTAATGTAATGCATTACATTTTTTAACAGTAGCTAGTAATGTGTAATGCATTGCTTTTTTTGAGTAAAGACCCCAACACTGTACGTTACAGATATCTTGAATGACAATTTCGACTATCCAAAATGTAATTACGACTAGTCAGAAAGATGTTGTTGATATCTACAATGTTAATTTCCGATAGTCAAACTTAGCTTTTAAATGTTAAAATGGCTTGCCATACTACCTGTGACAGTTACTGTGTGCTTATGACCCTCTGGAACGTGGTGCTGCTTTCTGATTGGTTGCTAGGCATGCAGTAAAATCGTATATCATGCACGCCTTGAAAGTAGTTCTGGCAAAAAAAGTTTAAAACTTCAGCACCGTTCCATATCAATACCCAATAGAATGTACGTACCTAACCGTCTCTATCAAACTTCACAATTAATGGCAATGTCGAGTTCAATTTCCATGAACTTAAAAAAATAGTAAACCAAAAATAACAACTAAATCAATGTTTTGTAATAAGTATTGCATGTGTCGCTTTGCTCAATCCAAGCTAGCTAACACCTGATGAGCAGTAGCAATCACCTTACCAAATGAAAGGTAACCTTGACAACCAATTTGGCTAGTGACTGAGGGCTGCGTAGCGCTCTACTTAACGTTACAAATATTAGGCTACATTGTAGGCCACATTGTAGCGAAACTGAGTGTAAGTTAACCCTCTAAGTTAATTGAGAATTATTTTAAATACATTCTACATAATTGACTGCCATTAACCGGGTCATAAGCGGGGTAACATCCTCCGAGGTGTGCATTATACAGTTTTAAGTCAACTTGGCGGAGCAAACTTCCCTCCGCTTCGCGTTGGGAAGTTCTTACGCTGGGTGTCCACTAGCAAGCGAAGCGAACTCCACACCCCAGAACCTCTATTCATTTCTATGGGATGCGACCGACCGTTAATTCCGCTTCTGCAAAGAATTGTGGGTAGGCGGCGCGGCCAACTCAAGGGGTGCGGCGCGACCAAAAGTTCAGCCATGCCGAACTTTATGCAAATGAACGCGTCCAACACGAGGCGGCTAGCCAATAGCAGATCAACAGTGTATAAAGCAGGTATGAAGTAGGACAATGATTACAGTACATTTCACGGTCAACTCACTGTCAAAATGAATGACGAGAGGTTGATTTTGTCGTTTTTTTCACCCCTGCTTGTATGACCGCACCCTTACATTAGATTAATATTTCTGGTCTTTGAACATGTGTAAATAACATACAAGAAATATTCCCGCCCTTCCATGACATTCGCGGACCTGATCAGAACTACACACCCCCAAGCGTCCGAAGGGGAAGGGGGGATGCAGAGAGACGGAATTCGCTTTGCTTGCTAGTGGACACGGGGCGTTACGGTGCCTGTCCACTATTGCGGCGCGTTGAGATAGCTTGCCCTAGAAAGGTGCATATTCACGAGAACTGATTTCGTCATGACAATACCTCGCTTGTGATCTACTTTCATTGGATAACGCCGGCGCGTCCGCCGGAATAATTTGCATAAAGTTAAGCAGAGCCCAACTTGTTGACGCGCCGCAACTGTCCGAGCCACCGCGCCGGAATCCCAATAGGCTTTGCGAGGACGGCCATACTGACTTGACGGACTCCATTGGAAATGAATAGAATGCGTGCAGCGCGGCTTGACGCGCCGCGATAGTGGACAGGCACCGTTACCCCCCTTTCACACTGTAGCGTCAACGCCACGCTTCACAACGTTCTACCATTCATTTTCAACGAGAGGCGTGCAACGCCTCTCAAAGCATCTTGGGATCGCGTGAGCGTCACGTTCATCAGTGGCGTCGCGTCAAGAAGTTGAGCTGAGCTGAACTTCTTGACGCAACGCCAAGGCGGTCAACCAATCAAATACGGGCATGGGGGCGCAGCGGGAGAAACCTCCGTTGGCTCTCTGTTTACATCGATAATTGAATACGCCCACCGGAAGCGTCCCATTCAACACAGGCAGAACGTTTTGCAGCGCGGCTTTGACGCTACAGTGTGAAACCACCGTTAGGCTCCCCCTTACTTATGCACTGTGTGTGCCTGTTTGACACTTGCCTTTTGGACAGCTGCCTATCCCCTCAAGCAGAACATAGACTTCTTTGTGTCCCTGCTGTTTGCTTTACTTCTGCTGCATCATGACAGAACTACAAACTGTGTACAAACAGTATGCTTCGCTCAGTATGTCTCTGCTGTTTACCTTGCTTTCCTACGTCAACAATCGGTCAGATGGATCTTTTTGTGACACGCTCCAGCTGCAGACCACTGCACCACACTGTGGTACCTTTGAATGCCAAATGTGTTCACCTGAATTTGTGTTATTTTTACCAGTCTCGATGGCTGACAGCTGTCTCACACCGTGGGGTTACCAGTCAGGCTCACAGCATTTTCAACTGAGAACAGTGTTTTCCCCCCGTACTTTATAGTTAAGATGGCCATCTTAACAACACATCTCTGCAATGAGAACAATGCCTTCTAAATAGAAAACTCAAATTAGACCTGGGCTTAAAATAAGTTGAAATTGTTAGATGAAATTCTAGGAATGTGTTTGACAGCAGACTTTTTATCACTATGTTTCTTTCCATTCACACCAGGAACCAGGAAAGCTGAAAATAAACACAATGCAAATGACTAATTGGAATAATTTGGCAGTGACATATTTATCAACAATATCCCCACACTCCCAGGACAACCACCACCTTAACTAACTACCTGTAGGAAACACTGAAGTACGATACATATAGGCTATATAAAGATCTTTATACAAAGGTATAGAGACATTTAGTCAGAGGTATACCACACAATGTTTTTTTAATTATTGTTAAGACAGAGCTCAATAATTATGAGTAATTTTTTTATTCTTCTAAAGCATTCTGGAAATCCACAATGCCACTTTGCTAAAAATGCCTCAGTACAGATTCTCCTATAGGCCAGAGCCAGTTTTAAACCCCAATGGGCTGTGGCAATGCTTACTGGCAGTCACAAAACTGATTGTTTCCCTCAAAGATCTCTTTCATGTCACATTTGCGCAAATCGTCTCATAAATCAGCCACGAGTGAGTTTAGCCGAGCCCGACTCCTGAGCAATGACAACAAAGGGAAACGGTGAGGTGAAAACCTTGACCCTCCCCAACAAGCATTAACACCTCCCCACCCCTGGCAGCTTATTTCAGTCTAATCTTGTTCATCACCCCCAAGTGAGATGGATGTCTGGGGAACCACAAATCAATAGAAGTGTTCTCGGGAGAGAGAAGATTAATGTGGGAATCAAAGCCTCTGGAAAGGCAGTTAAAGTAGAGCACTTCCCCCCTAGGAAATCGTTCAGATCTTAATTAGCTGTTAATGTGACACAGGGTGAAGACACACTGCACGCTGGGATTGAGAGGCGTGGGCATGTTTGTGAATGGTCCCAGTAATTGAGTTATAGGTGTGTGTCGGTCGAACACCATCAGAGGTTTTACTTTTCAGAACCCTTCCAAAATCCCTGAACCACATTCTCTGAACCAGCTAATCCTCAAGAGCATGCAGATTATCAGGCAGTTAAATTAGCTAACTAGTGAAATCACCTGTGCTAAGTGAGTACTATACACTGAATTCATGGCAGGTGCTTCTTCTCTGTACCTCTGGACACCATCTACTAAGAAAGTGTGACTTAGGTGACGTGAGTGAGTAACCTGCACAACACTAGGCTCAACTTGAGATGGAGAGCGGGGCAAAAAGTAGCACCCTCAAGCACACAGGAAGGAAATGTAAACACAAACATAAGTTAATAAACCAAGTATAAGACTTTGTGGAAGTGACACGCATCACAAAAACTAAACTTGTATGTGTTCGGAATGTAGCACTTCTGAAAAGTGAAGACTTTTCCAAAGTCTTTCTGCTACAGGAGCTCATACTTAATCTCACCAGGCAGAAAGTAATAACTTTATTGCTACAACTTTTTTGACATTTTTAATAATTCCAGACTGATGCTGTCTGCATAAATGTGGTTCCAAAAGACACAATTTATTTTACTGCAGAGGCGAGGAGAACCTGAGAAATAGAAGCAGAACTGACGTGTAAGAAGTGTACACTATATAGATGGATAGGTTGCATAATACCATTTTGATTGTTTTGCTGACTTCAGGATATGTATGTTGTCAGGTGCTTCACACCAGCGCTGAATTGTAAGCAAACATGTATGAACAAAAAACATTTATCAATGTGGTCTGCTGTTATGCTGATTTCCATGTCATATATCAATACGCAAAACATAAAGTCTCAAACTCAAATGGTTATTCATTACGCAAGATCACATTTTTCTTATTTGAACCTGCAACCCTCAAATAACAACAATGCAGTGGAAATTTAGATTATAGGTATGTTGGGATTTTGTTTATCTTAGTTAGAGTACCTAGATGTATAATCATTATATGATGACCCAAGAGAGGGGGTAGATGTTAAACCAATGGCCATGTATAAAACACCAGAAATAAGAGGCTTTTGTTTGTAAAGATCCCAAAACTGGGTGTAGAAAAACAACATTTCCAACATTCCCTAAACAACATTTGCACGAACCATTGTTCCATCACACGTCACATCCTCAAAGCCTTTATCTCTGACCAGGTGTTATTTGCCTAGAGCTCTTATCTCTGATCAGGTGTTATTTGCCACCTCTGCTGTTTCTCACAGAACTAACTAAAATTGTGTAAGAGGGTGTCAGTCATTCAAAACATCCAGTGGGTGGCTTCAGTCATGGTCGCACTCCAACCTCATTCGAATTGGTGAGTCAGGTCACTACTGGGTCGGTACAAACTTTGAATGTTAAATATGATTTTGAATTGCAAATTTCTTCCTGCCACATATACTATATTCCATATATCCCATACATGATTAAACTAACAGAAAACTGTTGAACTGTGAGCATTGTCAACATCTCACCAATGGCCTTACGTTCATTGACTGTGACCAGAAAGCCACAGTCGTGCATGTCTGACACTAATGAGAAATCACATATCCATGAAAACAGAATTATTGTTTTGCTATTCATTCTGAAGGAATAAATCCAATCCAATCCACCCAATCCATGACTATATCAGTGTAACAGTGCCCTGACTAGAATTAGAGGTGTCTCGTCACACAAAGCCCTAGGAAGCCCTGAGATGAGGCACAATCTAATTTCTCCATTCATGTGAGAAATACACACTTTTAGATCAAAGAACTTTAAAGAGAAGATAAGAGCAATTGTAAATAAAGAGGCAAATTGATGTAGCCTTTATTCACATTTTAGAAAACCAGCCACACCTTTAATTGAATGGTATCTGGACTCTCTTTCTTTTTTTAGCGCTTAGCTGCAGCCTTGATGATAGAAGAGGCAGTGCATGTGACAGGAAGCAGATGACCATTAAAACACCCTGTGTTTAATTTGAAATCAAAATGTATCTCTACTGCAGTAAACCTCTGTCATATAATTATTCACACTGAGGTGCTAAACTGATTTTTAATTACTTTGGTCTTTGACAGACATGAAAGGCACAACTTACCACTAATATCTCAACTGGTATTCATTATGTAAAGGGCAATATGGTTCCAGGGCATGGCCTCCACTGTTCACCTGAACAGACAGTCCTCCGGAACACAGAAGGTCTCAGAGGTTACTCTAAAGCCGAGACCGCTGGGCGTGTGTGACTTGTGCACCAAGCGAATATGATTGATGTGTGTAGAGTGACTAAAGCAGACGAGAGTCCCTCTGTGGCCCCTGTGAGGGGGTTACTTAGCAGCTGTTCAACTGTTGTGAGATCTTTGGTGAATCCCGGAGAGTGTCACAGGGTGAATGGGACAGAGAGAGAGAGCAAGAAGGTGCAGACATTGGTGAGTACATCAAAAAAATCCTGTACCTTATGTATTGTGTGCCACCATAAGGTGACTCATACATCATTTATGGCACTGGGAACAACAAATAGGTGAGCGTGAGGAAAACAAGTGCAGGTGTCACTCAGAATAAGCCAGGGGGATGTTATGAATTCACAAAGGCATTCCATCTGGTGAGATGGGCAGTAAATGTCAGATGACAAAAAATGAATCATTTATAAATTTATTGCAAAATATAAAAGTTCAGCAAAGCAGAGGGCCCAATACCAAAGCAAGAATTCACAACAGTGAACACATTCAAAAACTGCTTTGCGTTTTTTATCTACACCTGTGTATGACACTGTATAGACAAATATTTATCAAAATACAGAAACAGGCTTTAATTATAAAGTACATAAATCAGTAATTAAAAGTTACATTTCAGTCACTTTTACTTCAAATACATACCACTTATACATTGTTATAAATTGCTTGTGCATAAAGGTGTTAATCGATGAAATGAAATGATGTGATATCATTACAACACTCGTGACATGTTTTGTTTTCTTCATCTGTTCATATGTTGTGTTTATGTCATGTCAAAATGTATTTGTTCATTTTTTAATATGTAATTCATAGGCTATGTGTTTTTTAAACAATAATTAAGTGATTCATTATGTTAATTATGTATGGTACTTTTTCCTGACTCTCTCAGAAAGACTCTCCATACTGACTGGTAATTTCCATCTGGCATTGTAGTTATAATTCACGTTCATGTGGTAATTGTGATTCACCCCCACCCCAATTAAATATGTTGGAACATTTTCGGCACGTGCTTCTGCGCCCATCACGCACCTCAGTAGTTTTAAAATCTTGGCTATGGTCCTGACTACAGGTAATATAAATAATACATAAACTTTATGGTACCTACTTTTGCATTTACTTTTTCGATTTTAGTCCTAACATCCCATTCCCCATTTACCTCTTCTCTTCTCTTCTCTTCTCTTCTCTTCTCTTCTCTTCTCTTCTCTTCTCTTCTCTTCTCTTCTCTTCTCTTCTCTTCTTTTCTCTCCTTCACTTTTCTCTTGATGAAGGCCACGTAGCTTGTGCATGTGACACTTCAGTCTGAAGGCTCACAAAGTAGCCATTTTCAGATAAGAGCTGATGGTGTGTGAGACTGTGAGTGTAGCATTGTGTTCTTGTGAGAAAGGAGGGGCATGCAATTTCAGAAAGATAGGATAAGGCCTGTCAAAGTTTTCGAAAGTTGGACAGAGATTCCTCTTGGAACTTTTTAGATATCGATACTGTGACTCTTCACAGTGTGCATGACTTCCACCTGAGATGGTGAATTAATTTTAGAAGTCTCCTTTTTTGTTTGCCATTTTTTTCCTAATCTATGTACTCCATGTGCAAAAACCTCTGGTGTTATGAAGTGTGTTTTTGTAAGCAATATTTAATACAGTGGGCCTTTTCCAGAATATTAATGTGAATGAAATTTGTGAATTAAGAGCACAAAACCCATTGCCATTGACAGCAGTCATTATGCTTTTCCAGCAGTCATTATACAAAAATATGTGACCTCCAAACATTGGATTCAAAGTCAAAGGGACGTTCATCAGCATTCTAAAGAGCCGTATAATAAATTGTTGTATTCTGTCACTCCTGCAACAACAGCAGCCCGGACTACCGACCTCATGAGTAAAACAACCTCTAAATGAAGAGATCAGGAGTGGCAAAAGGTCCATCTGTAGTGAGTGCATCTAACAGACTCACGAAGCAAAATAAAATGAATGTTCTTATCCTCCCTGAGTAACTCTCAGTTCTCACTCCATGCTCTCTCTCTCTCTCTCTCTCTCTCTCTCTCTCTCTCTCTCTCTCTCTCTCTCTATTGCTTTTAATTTCACAATCCTTCTCTCCTTCTTCTCTCCAACTCTCACTCAGTATTTGTGCTCCCCCACTGTCAGCAGTGGGGCCCATTTTTTATTCCCCAAATTATGCCTCCTCCGGGATATAATCCACGTTTGATGGATTTCCTCCATTTCCTCTGCATTAACACAATGTTTTCCCTTTAGGATCATTATGGAGATACGGTAACCAGATCATCTCTTTGGTCGCAGACACAGCGATAATTGCAGACATTTAACTTATCACTGCTCATGCACAGCTTTATACAATTAACAGTTTTTTTTTATAGTAGTCATTTACAAAATAGAAATAAGCACACATTACATTTTCATATTGTTTTTACTTATTGCTGTGTTGACTTTTTGTACAGTAGTGAATACTGCGGAAAGTCTGTTGTTACCTATAAATACTCTGCACAAGCCATTATTTGTGTTCGCGGTCTTGAAAAAAGCTTCCAGTGCTAAACTACAAGTGTGTGTATTTAGATTTTTGATGACTGAACAATTGTTATGTTTTGTCTGAATTTAAGTTAATTAGTTTACTTTCCTTACTGTATAGCCTACAGCTCAACTTTTGGTCTTTTTTCCTTTCACATTTATCTGATTCTGTGCAATAAAAAAATGTTGACCACAGAAAAGGTAGCTCTAGGGTGCTGTTCTTCTCACACTGTCCATGGCTCTAGCGGTCAGTGTAATTGGTGACCTTTGTGTCTCTGTAGCGTATCATGGGTGAAGACCTAGGAGAACATGCTTAATTCTCACAGCAATTTAAAGGGTCACTGACCTTGAATGCTCCTTTCAGCCTATACTAGGCCAATCTGGACCATCGAATCCCATGTGATAGGTACTAATTTAGTTCAAACATGTTTGCCTTTATAGGAAAACAAGGGCAAAGGGCACCTGTCTCATGTAAGTGTCATAGATAGTTAGTCCCTTAATCCTGGCAAGAGTATCAAAACACAAATGCAGCAGGTTCTAAAACTATAGCATTTCTACAGTCCCAGGATGTTAGAAAGCCATTTGAGGGCACAATAAATATTATTTTTAGAATTCTTTTCTGTTTCCCCAAAAATTGTAGCAGTACCCCCGCACTGCTGTATCAGTCATCACTGGAGCAGTAACCTAGGCTTCACACGCTCAGGCACAAATGCTTTGTCGGCACATAGTCCATCATGGCTTCCCACAAAACAGTTGAACTTAAAGGTGTCACTGCATCGCCTAGTAATAATGAATGCCCTGTGAGCCGGTTTTAGTGAAAAAAAAAAAAATGTTTTAGTGTTCCTGTTACAGGCTGTTCTAGTTTGGTGGAGGAGATGGAGCAGGGAGAATAACAGGTTCTCGGCTAGTCACAGGCCACAATCATTCGAAGCTCATTCAGTCATATCACACCAAACAGAGGATTGAAACGTTCCATGAAACGGAACCATGATCACACGAGAGGGGGTCAGTAATCCCCCTTTATGCAGTGCAGAGGCACGTCTGTAACATTGAGGTCCCTTGCAGAACCCTAGAATTTTACAGAGCATTTAAAAGCCTTATGTTTTTTGAGCAATGGATGTACATTTCGGACACGGTATCATGATCTTCAAAAGCCCCCTGCCCATTTAAGGAAAATGTTGTGATAGTATGACTGCCCACTCTGGAGAAAATCAACTCTAATTCAGGTGTGCATGAGTTTATTTTTAGTACACGGTATGCCAACGACATGCCATCTTTGCTTACATTTGTTATTTTGTTATCTTAAGGAAACCAGGAGACTCTGTCATATGATCAACAAAGAAGAAGTGAGTGCTTTGTCGCCACTTTCCCATTCCCCATTCGGTTCCCACTTTTCAGCAAAACCATGAACCATGTTCTTCCAAGGTAAGAGCGAAACGCTGATATGTTTTCATGTGAAGATGAATGCGGCCTACGTTCTTGTGTCCCTCAACCAGCTATTAATGTAGCTATTCTCAGGTCCCCTAGCGGCTAATTACCTGGAGTGTTTATTACATGCACAATCTATTGGATGATGCGGCTCAGAGAGCATCATAAAGGGTCAGAAGATATGGTGATAAACACATCATGCGAAAACAACGCCTGAAATCTAACATGACTTTCTCATCACCACCAGCATGCTGCTTTGCTTGCCACTCTGCTCTGCACGATCAATTCTGGGGTGCGTTTCCCAAACAACTAACCAACTTAGCTTTAAACCAACATGGTACGATGCACCGTTGAACTAACCAACATCCAAAGTGCGACTGTTTCCCAAACACTATCGTACCTTAATTGTCTGAACCAAGTTGGTTTGAACCAACATAGTTTGAACTAGGCTACTATGTTTCCAGATGTGTTCGGAGAGCCTCGTTTATTGTCAGAGAAACAATCCGAAGTAGGCTATGACCTTGTGAACGGAATTTAACAGAGATGACTAATTATGTAGCCGATTATAGCCTATTAGGCTATTTCACATCGGGAATAACTGTGTACTAGGAAATAAACAATAGAAACTGAACAAATCTAACGGTGTAAAGTATCACTGAACCCTATGTACTGCTGGCTTAGTGTTCATTTGTAATATAGTGACAGATTGGCAAGACAGTGATTAAATAAACGTTAACATTGTTTATTAAATGACGCAGACCTCTGGATATGAACACAGATGAGTTGTGACTATGTAGGCCTACGTCTCAAAAGTACCCTACTGTTCTAGGCAATACATTAAGCTATAGGAAATCTCCCTGACTTTGAAGTCATGTGGAAGCCAAAGTCTATATAATACTTTTATTTTATTTAAATCACATAGACTACGAGCCATCACAGCTAGCCTGATTAAAATAGCTTTTAAAATGCTATTTTGCATAGACAACAGGCGATGTGCCATCTGTAAATGCATGTGGTTATAGGGCAATAAACATTAGGTTTATTGCTTACAATGCACGTAATGACGGAGGAGGTGGAAGTTTATTTTCGCCTTGGCGACCTGCATTCTGAAGTTTATGAACACAAGCCCAAGAATATGCAGGCTGGCATAAATTGGCCACACTATGTTAATACGCAACAGGGGAGAAACTACAAAAAAGCGTGGCAGTTGAGGATGTCAACAATTTCATGTAGCATCTTAATTGTGCATCATCTCGGATTGGAACCAGAGTACTATCTACAAACACAGGTGTGCATGACCTGCGCTCTACCAATAGCACCACAGAAACCAACTCCTATTTACGGAATTTGGAGGTACTTGAAGGTACGTCACAGCATGAGTCGCTTAAGGCAAACTGCCAAACGAGTTGCAAATATCCTCCTAGATCAATTGTTTTGCTACAATAACGGCCTTTTTAGATTCTAAACTATGCAGTTTAGAACTATGCAATCTCTCCTCTCCTCTCCTCTCACCTCGTTTTGTGAAATCTGAGTGATACAACGTCAAACTATAAGATATTTCAAATGATCGAGGATTTCACGACATTCGGTCCGCCATGTTGAATGCTGTCAAGACCTTCAAACAAAGTTGGTTAGGTGAAACTAAGCACTCAGAGGTGTAGTTGCAAACCTCAGTAGTTACCAACGTGGTTGCGAATGTTCATGTTTTGGGAAACGCCTGTGTTGGTCGCACCATGTTGGCACTATGTTGGTTTACACTATGTTGGTTTAAACTATGTTGGTTCACGGTTGAGAAACGGTTTTGTCGCACCTACATAGTTTGAACCAAGTAAGTTGCTATCACAGTTAGCAACTATGCTTTTGGGAAACGGACCCCTGGTTGTGTTGTATCTGCTGTTGACACAGAGGGTAGCCTGCTGATAATAGGTGGTTTTTTTCGAAAGCACATCATGTCTCTACAATTTCTCCTTGGTCGCATGAGTTCTATGAGCAAGGGGGTGCAGTGGCGCAGGTGGTAGAGCACCCGTACCATGACTGGGCAAAGCGCCCATGGAGACCCAGGTTTGAGTCCGGCCTGGGTCATTTCCCACAACCCTACCCCATCTCTCTCTCTCCCGCTCATTTCCTGTTCAACCAGCAAGCGGTAAATCCTGCAAGTTCAACCAGCAGAAGGCAGGGTTGTGGGTGTGGAAACAACACTTTCCACACTTCTCCTTGGTAGCGGCAAACTGAGGCCGTCATGCACTGTACATTTGTCCTCTCACTATGAATAATTCAAAAAAGTGCAGTCTGCAACAAAAACAGGTCACAGCAAATAAATACATTGCTTTTGTTCTTGTTGTTTACCTCTCTTTTAACAACCAGTAATGGCCTTTTATATGTAGTTTTTTTCCTCAACTTCAAACAGCTGACATAAATATCGGCTACCTTGTTAGGATGGATGTAATTCTAGTCTATAGAGATTATAGTCAGGTATCAACTAAAGCCCTTTATTTTTTATTTATAGCCTATTATGTAGCCTATTAGCCTATATGAGCTTAAGTGATTATGCAGCTTAACTTATTTTTAGATTGCAGCCTAATGCAGTTGTAATGATTTCGCTCAGATATATTTCTTTTATGAGTGTGGTCAATAGTTTCTGAACAACTGCAAATTGTTATGTGTGCAGTGAAATAAGACCTCTCATCATGTCTTGATTGTGTTGTTGAAAATCTTTAATTATTTAGTTATTCACTCTCTAGCCTAACCTAAAAGTACTCTGGTCATGATCATTTCATATTCAGACAAAAGCCCAGCTTGTCTCTAGAGAGATCAGAGTGCAAATAAAAAACGTGAGATTCACAGAAATGTCACAGCAATGATATATGCACATAACCTTGTGGGTTATCCCATCTCATGGTGGGTAGAATTCAAACCATATAAAAGTAAAATGTTTAACAGTGTCTTTGAGGTACATATCTGTACCTCCTACTGATGTTGACCTGGTGATGGGCATCATTTTGGATGTTGATGTATTGAAGAAAAATTAAAATGTAAAGAGAGGTCAGATAACAGAGCAGTGAACAATAAAGAAATACGCGGTAGCTTTCAGCATGCATCAATCGTCTTAAACCCTTTTACTCTATGTGTGAGTGTGTGTGTATGAGAGACAGAGAGAGGGAGAGAGAGAGAGAGAGAGAGAGAATATGTGTGTGTATGTGTGGTATGTGTGAGGTGTGTGAGATCTCTACCCCTCTCTCTCTCTTGCTCTCTCTCTCTCTCTCTCTCTCTCTCTCTCTCTCTCTAACTCTCTTTTAAGGCAGTTTAATGGACATCTGTGTTTAATGATGCAAACAAAAGTAAGGAAAGACATCTTTAAACATATTTGCTTTCCTGGCACTTGAAGCTGTGGAAAGTAACAGCCTCCTGATGAATGAGTTGGGTGGTGGTTCAACAAGTCTCTCTTTACACACCACAAAACGCAACATAATTAATCCAGCTTCTCTCTGAACCATAATCACGGAACAGAAATCTCATTTGGCTGCCTGTTGTGTTGTAAAAAAATTTGACCTATGATTACTGTTACACTTTGGAGTTTGGCTGTAGGTTAGGATAGATACCAGCTATACTTAACTGAAGCAAAGTTTTAGATTAAAGAGAAGTAGCTCGTAACTAAGATGGCAATACACTGACCAGAGTAAACTCATCATGAAAAAGTAAGACATCTTTGGACAATACATTGCTTAACATATTTTCTGTCCACTGGACTATTTCCAAATATACCACATTAACTGAAATGACAGGGACACGGTTGTTTGGGAAACTGATCTGACAGTTCAGAGCAGGCCATAAGTAATGCACAGTGTTTGTAAATGCTGTCAGTGAGGGTCCATTTGGGAATTTCTACCACATTACTGACAACCCTTAATGAGTCTTTGCTCAAAGATTCTCAGCAGACTGAAACTGCCAATGCCCCATGCACGGAGTGCAGGGCATGATTTGCATGCAAGCGTGATGGGTACCGAAGCCCTTAGCATGGACGAGGCAACACACCCTCAATTTTTAATCAGAACATGCACACTGGGGGGGTGGGGGGGAGGGTGGGGTGGCATAGCACGCCAATTAACAGTTCAGCGGGGGGGGGGGGGGGGGGGCGTGGCATAGCACGCCAATTAACAGTTCAGCGACAAACAACACTGGGCCACCGGTGTTAAGTATGGAACAGATGGAACAAACAGACCAGGAACAGGATGTGTAAAACCCATACTTGCTGGGTCTCGATAGCTAAAGAAAAGACTGACATGTTGAGAGCTGGTGCATAAGTGGATTGTACGTACACAGCCTCAGTTTACGGAATTAATTGCCATCTTGTTTGTGCTACATACTTTATAATAATCTATTAACATGAGAGCTACTGACATATTTTCATGTGTATCAAGTGGAATTTTTGTGTTAGCGTAAATAAATGAAATGTTCACAGCAATTGCATTAGCTGATCTTATAAATGGAGAAAATGGTCAATTGAAATGTTAAGATTCAGAGGACATATGTAAACACAGAGGACAAAGGTAAAGGTAAAGGCTGATAAAGGTTTTGGGGAAGAGCTGACAATATGGATATTGGGTCGATTTTAAGTGCACAAAATGAACAAGAAAAACAAAACAGAGATATGATAGCCTGCGGAAGTTCTGCCAGGAAGACGTCAGCTGCTGGGTCAGGCGCAGTCTCCAACCAATCAGCGGCCGCCGCCTGCTTTATAATGTCTCGTCTAACTTACCTTTTCCGCTGCTTCAGGTGCTGACGTTTCGACGCTCCCACCTCCATCCCCACCACCACCAGTTTGGTCCCGGTCCATTCGCCTGGGGGGGAAAAGTTCTGAATTCTGCCAAATAGCAACAGCTGGTCCTGCCGGATCCAAAGATGCAAGTCCCAGGCCGATGACCGGACCTTCGCCAAAGAATATCTATTGTTTAATTAATGTTCGCTTGTTTATTTTATCTATATAAAAATGCTTTAATTGAAAATCTTATTCTCTGAGTCTTTCTGGCCGAACTAAAGATCCATTCTCAAAGCAGAACACTTTGTGTATGAGGCAAAACACCAGTGTTTTTACTGGTTGGTGTGGTCTTCTCTCCTCTGTATGCATCTGGGCCCAGTCTCCACAGGGAACACATCTGGGTATGAAGGTCACAGCAGAGGTCAGTGCTACAGAGCACCCAGAGCCTGATGCTCCCCCAGGGACTAAGGACCACGGCGTGAGTGTGCATTGAGATATCCCAGTTAAGACGACCGACCGACCGACCACATGCATTATGGACCAGGGTCGGCCAGCACGGGTCGACTCTACAGAATACAAGAACATGCAGGGCAAGTGAAATTGAAAAGAGAAATGCCTCACCTTCTCTCAAAACATGAAGCAGCACATCTGTCATTTGTACACAGCAAGAAATCTAGTGTTGAATTGACTTCCACAGAGCTTTTGAGGGTTTATAGAGCTCCACACTCTCCAGAGTAAAAAAAAAAAAAAAAAACTTTCAAGATGTGAAAAAACCCAGACTCTGGACACATATTTAAATCCGAAAGGGTTGAAATTACACTTTGGGAGTTAAAATTGGCTCCCAAATCTTCAACCCTGAAATTTTAACGCTCCAATTTTTGATGTGTAATGATGGGCTTGTACACCATTAAATAATAAGGGACACAACAACAAATGTGTAAACAATAAGGTATTTATTAAAGGAAAGAAAATTAACCAAACAAATACCTAGGGATAAAGTGCTGGATAAGGTTGTGTGCGTGTGGATGTAATGAATGTGTCAGTATGTAAGATGTGTTAAAGGAAAATAAGAAGGAGAGTAATGCAAGAGAGGGGAGCAAACAAGAGAGAGAAGGAAAATCAAAGTAGTGCCTGCAAGAACAGAGAAGAAGCACCTACTGAGAGAGAGTGAGAAACCATTATGAAGCCCCACCCCAAGGTGCAGGTGTAGTCAATAATATAATAGGGGACCAAGGCCCAGCCCTGCCCATCCACTGACAGTGCTGGACCCGAAGGGGGCTTAGATGGGTGTAACACATTACAGGGCTGGTGGAGCACACAAGCTCTGCTAACATTACATTCCAGCAGATCTCAGCAGTCATTTTGACTTGATTTTACACTGATTCGGGACTCACTGTGGTAAACAGTCTCTGGTGATGTCTTTCCCTACATGTATCTCTTTTCCTGTTGTGAGAGATATGGTAGCAAGATATGATACATCAAATGAATATTAGTGTTTAAGTATCCATGACATGCAGGAACAGGTTAGCCTGTAAACGTACATATTCCTGAACTTTTTAGGTAATGTATGGTCATAGTGGTCCAGATTATGAAAATAAAGACAATAAAGTGAGTTTGCACAACTGCTTTTCAAAGCAACAAAGAAACTGTAAATGAGTCATAAAATGATTAAGAAAATTGAACCCCACACCCAAATACAAATCTCTGCTTGTGTAATTCACAAAGGCTGTGCGATATGCAGCATGTCTCTACCATTGTGAACAAAATGTATGTATTGCTGTGACATCTTTTACCACAACATTTGCTACAGCATCCCATATTTTTCCACAACTACAAACTGGGCACATGCACATACACATACACATGCACAGACTCCAAATTCCAAATGTGTGTCGGACCTCATGAAAAAGTTTTCAACCGAAGTTCATTGTGGTATTTGCAAATGTCTGTCCACTCAATGTGCAAATGGCGCATTGCAATCCAGGCACATGGCATCCTCCAAATTTCACACTGATAGTAGTAGACACAAGTTTGTTGTGTAGTCTTCAGACTTACACAGATGTATCTAAACAAATTCTATGAAAATGCTAATCACTCAGCAGTAAAATTTGCCACAGTGTTCTCAAACATCTCAATAGTGTGGTGGTAAGCCAAGACCTTGGATGCCTGAGTAGCAATGATGTATCTGAAAAAGGTACCTTCCTACCACTATGCCACCATACTTTAAATTAATATACACAGGCGGAATATTATAATTACACCCACGCACGCATAGCAATGCAGGTGTATTGTCATCGCGGGCGTCTGTCTGTCTGTCACATCCCATTTGGATCAAACTTGGTAGGTAGGATGGGACTGGGGTCAGGACCTGTGCTACTGTGTGGTTACAGGCCAAGGTCAAAGTTTTGCCCCCATGCTAAGTGCATCAGAATACTTTGACAGCTCATATCATGAAAATGCTTTGAGATACAGTCATGGTTTACAGTAAACACTTATATAAAGTCATATATGGACTTTCTAAATAACATGTTAAATTTTGGTTGGTAGTAGATATCCTCATTGCTGTAGCCACAGTTTACACCAGTTCCATCACCAACACAATTACTTTATAGAACATTTTCTTAAAATTCGTTTTTAAAGTTTTATTTAATTGTATTTCACTTCACTTCACTCCACTCCAGTCTCCAGTGGAATGATTCTCGTCCAATCAGAAATTCATAAATAGTTTAACGGAACCTAACTGTTGTATAATCATTGTTATAACCTCATTATCGTCATTAATATACATCATTGTTTTAGCACTGCATGGCATAGGAACAGCAGCTATCTGCAGCTGAACTTGATGTCTAACCGCAGAATGGCAGCAGGATTTTGTCATGTATTCCTCTGAACCTTGTGTTCCCTGCTGGAGACACATAATGACGTTCTTCTGGGGCCTCTCTCCCATGAGAAACCTCTCTGTGCTGTTTAGACTGCTTCCACACTCCCCGCGTACGCACTTTAATCTCATTTCTGCATGTAGGGATCTGCTGTGTGGTACGGCCCAGAGGAGAGAGGAGCGCACATGTATCTCACTGTGTGTGTGTGTGTGTCTGCGTATGTGTGTGTGTCTGTGTATGTGTGTGTGTATGTGTGTGTTTATGTGTGTGTCAGTCTGGCATGGCCTAGTAATGTTTTAAGACAAAAGGTCATAGTTCACGTCAGGGTCTAGGAGTGCAGTGAACATGACTCATATAGAATCATTCTCTACATAATGAGTACATTTTAACCCACAGGATGACATGCTTAACATAACTGAACTGGGCTGCACATAATATTATATTATTTCAACTCTCACACTTAATCCATTTTTAAAATGTGTTTGTGAGGTCACTTTATGTGGGGTGACATTGTGCATGGTATTGTTCAGACATCTTTAAGTACTTTGTACTTTGTACTTTGTTTTTCAGGGATGCATCCTTATCATTCACCTTTAGGCAATGGAGGGATAACAGGAGCCAGAACTAAAACGTCCTCTTAAGTCTTAAAGACTTAAAATATATGATACAATCCAGGGAAAAGTGCTTTCAATGCAGTATTGTCACCTATGTAATGGTTTTACCTTAAATTAAAAGCCACAGACTCAATTTGATGGACCATCACTTTAATAGGGAGAATCATACAGTACACTATCTACAGTTCAGGCTGGGCTTGGTTGGCCACTAAATACCAAAATTACCATCATAATAACTCAATAACACAGAAACAGAAAGGTTGGACATTTGTTTTTGATGCTGATAGCTTTAGGTGAGGAATGGCTTACTTATTTATAACAAGATATATTTTTAATAAAAAAAGACTTTCCTCTGTGCGTTGTAGCTGCTTCCCTGTGGTCTGTTGAACAGTCTGTGAAAATAATTCATTTCATGGATTCTCACTTTTGTCTATGGTATTTAACAATAGGCAATTCAGTGAAGAAATGAACAAACAAAGTAACTGACCTTAACCTCAATACATATTCAGAAGAAACTCCCAACTGAAACCATCAGATCAGTTCAGATCAGATCAGCTCAAGAGAGAAAATGTAATTCTGAGAAAGCTTATGAAACCAGCAGTTGTATGGGCTTTGCGGTGCCTGGAATCATTACTAACCAAACCTAAAAGTGACATTTATGCTATTTGCTTATATTGTTGAAGTTTTTTCATTATGTTACATTTTTTTGTATAATGAAAGCTAAAAAATAAAAAAAGAATAATAACCAAGGCTGTGCTATTCTTCTATAAAATAACAATAAACAACTTATAGACTGTGTTGCAGACTCGATTCATTTTATCAGGTCCGTAAAGATAAAAAGACATTTTAGGAATTGTAACAATTTTCTGCTTGTCGGACTGAGGTCATCTTTGTTGAAGTGTTCGCTGCACACGCCATAATCCTTTTCTCGAAGAACTTGAAACTGAGTTTACGCATCAATTTGAAGAACGACCAGCCACAAAGGCAACGTGTTGGGGTCGTAGAGGGGCAAACAATGAAAGCTTAGACGCTTTTCTTTCCTCATTCTATTGCCACAATTCAGCTCTGTAGAAACACAAATCATTTTCACAAAATAAACCTACTGCAATCACTTCAGAGCTCTGCTAGCTCTGGTAAGCTAGCTTTCAGTGCAGAGCGAATAGGCTCATGACCTAGTGTTTCAATGTTGTTACATGGTCAGTAAGGGTATGGAAAATGCTGGAAAATGTGGTTTCTGTCTGCAAAATTCAAGTTTTTGTCTCTGCCAGTGAGGGAGTAAGCGCAAGCTCAATGAATTGACTTGTTTGGACTACCGGAACCCAGGGCTGTAAACAAACCGATACGTGCCTCCTTGCACAAACACACTGTTTTAACCATTTTTTTAATTCATTTTAAGCCATACATGCTACAATGCTGTGTTGTAAGGTGTCTGTGGATGTTGCATAACTTTTGGGGTGAGATGTGGAGCTTGTTAAAACGCTAATAACATAAACTTAACTTAAAGTTCTGTGCCCATGGGTTAACTGTCAGTGCAAACTCTTTATTTAAGGAGACCTATATGGGTTGGGCCAAAATTTCTTGCATCCTCAGTACTGGCAAGTTTGAGGTAGCTTGAGCAATAGAGCTGCATGTTGAAAATGACCGAAACTGTCCTGCAATGCAGTGGTTCTTAACCCGCGTGGCCTAGGGACCCACAATTTCCCATCACGTCGTGACTCAAGTTTTCAAACCAACTCAGTGACACCACAAACCCCCACGGGCCTATTTCATCCATATAACCAGGACACATCATAAACTAAACAACTAACTGATTTAGGATGAATAGGATTTTATCTTAACATTTCAACTAATGTAATGCCCTGGCATTAGATGTAATATGGCAATGTTTTTGTTTGTTTATTTATTTATTTTTCTTTAACTACAAGTTCTGTGACCCACCCAGAATGGCTCCGCGACCCCCTTTTGGGTCCCGACCCACCCGTTAAGAAACCTGGCTTTAATGTAATTCTGTATTACTATTTCTGAGATGCACATGGTCCTCCATAAGAAGAGGCATCAGGATCACCTAATATGCTGTGCTTTGTGTGAGACAAAAGTGTATGACATTGCTGCTGTGGAATATAAACATCCAAACATTCCCATTCAAATAAGGAAAATGTGCCTCTGTGGTTTTCGAACATTTTTTCTCTGTACAGGTGACCTGTCTGACAGACAGACAGACAGATAGATGTGAATGGGAGCTGACACAAGCAGTGTGATGAGGACACAGACAACAACACAACACCATTACCTGGGCAGACAGGACAAAAAATCGTAAAAAGTGTTTGTGTCCAACAAAACATTGCAAATATGCATCCCTTATTTTTATGTAGCACAGCAGAGAAACAATTTAGACTAGACCCCCTCATCCCTCACACACACACACACACACACACACACACACAGAGCCACAGGTCAATCTGCCACTGAGGTCTTCAGGAGGGACAGTGATTGTGTATCCCTTTCAACCATCTGATGCTCTTGCAGAAGAACAAACAAGCCTATTAGCGGAAGCAAAGTCCTTCTCTCCCGGGCCGATAATGACGGGCAGAATGTGGCGAGCACGTACGGTGCAACCATCCGCTTGATTGCTTTAGCGCCGGCGCCGTTCCCATGCAAAACAACCTCATTACTCCTTGCCACCGATTCTGTGTTGTTTGTGATTTGTGCTAACAAATAATAAAAAATAGGCCCACTTTTTTTTGACGGGTGTTTATGGGGCCGAATTGTGCGAATGTGCTGTGTCTGGGAAAGCCAGCATTGCATGAATAAGTCTCTGGTTTAAGCAAGGGGACAGAGAGCTAATTACAACTGGGCCAATGATGAGAGCTGACTCAGTCTCCCTGATTCTAATCAGCCCAACCACAAAGTACACAAAATCAATGTAACTGAATGATCATGTACATCATGTATGCCAGCTATTTGCTGTTTTTAATTTAGGCATTAAGAAAAAGTATGGCACTAGCCCATGTTCAGGGACCATGTAGGAAACAAACTTTCTGACTTGTACATGTTATCCCTTGGATCTTTACTTTGTGTACTATATTCATAAAATCAATCAATCAAACAATTAATCAATTAATTACATTGCGTTAGCAGTGGATTTTGGGATTTATAACTGTATTCACAAAAAACTTCTTCTTCTACAACTTTGACTCATGACTGAGGTTTCATCTCCTTGCTTGAGAAAAGTTAAACTTAAGGAGAGGACCAGGGGCACAGTGTGTGCCAGGAAGCAGCCTTAATACTTGAGTCCTCCTCCATTTACATTCATATGTGATCATAGCATGTCCACACGTCTCTCACTTCCTGCCTCAGTGACTGACAGGCAGCCTGCTAAATAAAAGAGAAGTCCATTTCAGAGCCTCTTCCCACTCCCGTCCCAAACATTTCAGATTTATTGATGGTGTCCCTGTCCATCAACTCTTCAAAGGCCATTAGAAGTCAGAGGCTGTCCCCCTTGCACTTCTCACACATACTTTTGTGCTGTGGGAAGAATATGAGAATATGAGGTGAAGAACGTGTTTGGTGAGCTTTTGAAATGGATGAGGGTCTCCTCCTGCTTTTAAATTCCTTTTTTTTTCCTTCTTTTAATATGATGCCCACCTCAAATGCTGTATATATTTTCACCTACTTTTATGGCGTAAGCACCTTTTAATTTAGTAATTCAGTCAGTTATTGTGGCAGTGAAATGACTGTCAAAATAGAGCCTCCCCCACAGAGAGTGATATTGATCTGTGCTTGCGGAAAAAAGGGGGGAAAGCGGCGGAACAGCGGAAAGCAAAGGGAGGAGAGGAAATATGGCTTACAGGACAATAGCTGATAAGACAGGAAAACAAAAGGGCAGTGCGGCAAAAAAACAATTAAGAGAAATTGTATAAAACGAATTCTACACTGCTGTGCGATGACACTGGGAGGAGAGTAGAAAACAGCCGTAAGGCGATAAAAGCAGTGCTTTCTTTCTGTGTGTCTCGCAAAAAGACAAGCAGAGACACTGCCCAATAAGATCTGTCCCAACAAGAAAAAAAACACAGATGGCCAACTGGGCCACAGCATTGAAAAAAGAACATTAGGAGAGTAAGAGCAGATGATGGAGTTAGGGCTGAAATGAGACCAGCCTGCCTGTGTCTACATCAGTCTATGGTCTACATCTAAACCCTCATTAGTCTGTTAGTTGACGGTGGGAAGTGGTCAGACACAAGGAATCGGAGAGAAGCACATTCTCACGCTCACATGTAGAGAAGCATGTACCCTACAGAATCTGTTCCTCACTTCAGCCCCCACTACCACACACACACTTACACACACACACATACACACACACACACACACACACACACACACACACACACACACACACACACACACACGCATGCATGCAGGCCTGCACACACACATGTATAAATGCGCACAACACATGTGCACACACACACACAAACACATGCGCACACATAAACACACACACACACACACACACACACACACACACACACAACAAAAAAGACATTCCCACTGTTACAAACTACAGCCCCACCAACGTGACCCCAGTCTTGACTGTAAGACATGTGCAAGGTCTCAGTAGCAGATCCACATGTCCATCTCTAGTGTCCAGTGGCAGGCTTCCCTCTCTTCTTAGCTGGTGCACTAAAAGCAGGGAGCAAGGGTGCGTTTACACAAACCAGAGCCTGTTTACATTGCACTCAGCTACAACCGGAAGAGGACCTGGGTCACTAGCTGGACGGTCTCACGCTGTAGTGCACCCACACCAGTGGGAAAAGGCACACCATAGGCATCACTTCACTGCTTGCAGTTCCTCTGACTGTTAGGTGCTTCCAGGGACGTACTTAGAATTTTTTAAGTATGTTCTTTGGGCTTTTGTGCCTTTTTATTGATAAGACAGTGAAGAGTAGGACAGGAAATGAGTGGGAGAGAGAGAGATGGGGTGAGGTTGGGAAATGAACCAGGCTAGATTTGAACCTGGGTGCCCACAGGCACTTGCCCAGTCATGGCACAGGTATGTTACTCACTGCACCACTTGTCATTAGAACTTTTGGGCTTAATGAAAGAACACAATTTTGGATACCCCATTCTACTGTTAATATTATTAATAGTGTCATAAAGGGCCTCCTGTCAGTGCTGCCAATCCTAAGAATTGTCCTAACTGCTTCGCCCTTTGATGTACTGTTTTGCTTTTTCATATAAAAGAGTTTTTAACTATGACAAAACTATCTGCACAATAAATCGTATATTGAATGTATGCACAGTTATTAGCTTTGTATTAGTTTGCATCCAAACCATCAATTTTCATAAATGTACAGTATGTTGTTGCTAAATGGTTCATTAAAATGAGCCACACATTTGTGCACTCGTGCAAGCGCACACACACACACACACACATACACTCACAACAGATTAAGCACTTACTTAGCTGAAGAGATCCTATTATCGGCATATCGCCTGTTATCAGCCATTTTCCCTGCTGCTCCACTTAAAACAATGCTTCACCTGGTGAAATGTTGTCACTGTGAAAATACACAAATTCAAGTTTTATAAGCCTCATTGAACTCATAATGTGTATCTATAAAGAGATTTGGCTTCTAAATTACTCCATCATCTGCAACATCTATAATTACGCTACATAAATTATTAGCTGTTCTACAAAGTTCAGATACCGAGATGGAGAAATTTCTGTGCCATACTGAGAACACAGGGTCCTTTCCATTTCCTCTGCAAACATCTGCAGACATCTGCAAATGCAAAACTACACTGACTGACTTCTCTGGGTATAGTCTGCTAGATTCTAACTTAGATTCCTGGTCTACATCTCAAGATTGTGTTCGGCTACAATATCCAGTGATCAATATCCAGTGATCTGGTGCATTGTCAGGTTTCACACAAGAGGAACTGAAATTGAGTTTGAGACATCATCATGACATCATCCTCCATGACCATGGTGACCCTCCATGTATCAAATGGACAAGTCCTATTCTGAAGGCAAATGGGTAGGATTGCAATCAGGCAAGGCGTGTATAATGTGATTAGGGAAATAAATGTGTGTAATGTCATAGGGAATGAAATTAATTCCCTAATGTTCATGTTTCCCCAGGCAATTCATGCCTGTTACCTTGCTTTGATGTGGTCAGTTATAGGGGGCCAACCAGCAAGGCAGTTTAAGCAGCCATCACGTTGCTGTCTTCATCTTTTGGATGCCAAGCAGTGAATTTGCACAGGCAGCTCTTGAGTTTCTTTTTTTTGCCTTTTCTTCTCAGGAATCAAATTGTTCCATAGGAAAATGTTATTTCTCTAAGGAGATGCCAACAATACAAAATGATTTTAAGACCTTAAATTGAAGTTATGTTTTAAAACAGATGATTTAACTTATATTGGTTTTCACTGAACATTGATTCTCAGTTGGACACTGGGCATTGATTCTCAGGAAGTACAAGACATAGAGTACATATAAGAAGTATAAGACAAAGACCCGATCTTGCTAAATTTTGAACTGTCCCCCCTAAAACTCCCCTGGGAGAAGAAACGATGAAAAACAGCTTAATATAACATTTAATTTGTTTTTGAAAGACAAATCAATCTAGACAATCTACAATTCTAGCAATCTTTTCCCCTGGGGTTAGCCAGTGTATGCAACCTTAAAGTTTCTCGCTTTTCTTTTTTTTCAGGGCTTTGCAGCAAAGCTCTGTAGGCCTTTATTGTGTTTATACATCTTCTACAAAAATAGCTATCTGCCCATCTTTAATAAACATTTTTGTCAGATTGTTTTACGTGAATGCTGAGTCCACAGTGTATTATTTAAATCTGACTGCAAATGTTTCTTGTGCCATTCTTAAGTGTATGATTTCACATAAAAGTGCCATTTAATGATTAATTAGCCTAAAGCAGAATACATCAGAATAATAAGAAGAGCAAAGACAATGTGAGAACAATACTTGAACCATGACAGCACAGAGAAATAGAGCAGAGCAGCTGAACAGATACATAAATGAATTGTGATGCAAGAGAGAGAATAGAAGAGGACAAAAAGTAGACCTATTTGAGGAAGCAGACTAGGAAATGGCAACATATTCAATGATACATTTTACAGCCGGTGAAAAGAGGAAAGTCAGGACAAGTGTTGGTGTCAGATTTATTGTAGGCTTCATCAGAACTGAGTGTTTTAAATAAAGATGCATTTCAGAGTCTCTCTCTCTTCCTCTTTCTCTCTGTCTTTCACTCTCCCTCCCACCCCTCTCCCGCCTCTCTTTCTCCCCGTTCCCACTCTCTCAATCTGTGTCTTTTGTCCCTCCCTCCCTTTCTCACTCTCCTGATCTCTCTCCCCTCTCCCTCTCTCTCTATATCTCGCTCTCCTGCTCTCTCTCTCGCTCCCCCCCCCCCCCCCCCCCACTCTCTCTCCCTGTTTCTGAGAAATTCACAAAATGGCGACTGATGGGTACATGTTCACATGTTCGTGCCTCTGGTCATCTGGTCTAATTTGGGCTAATCTGCCTCTCCTGGGTCTAATTGCACTCATTAGGAGGGGAGAGCATGCACATTCAACCACCAGTGTGAAAGGATCATGCCCTCGACATCAGTGCACCATCATTATCCCCACTACTAGTGTAGTGTTCCTGCCTCTCAGTTTCATTAACAAGGTGTGCTACTCCACTCACCTACTGAATGGCTACTTTGGGCCTTACATTATCCCCACTTTTGTCACTGCTATCATTGTTGGGTCAGTTTTATGGTTCTAGGGCACTTTCGGGAGTGTTGGTTACCAGAGGCATATTGATATGCGAGTATCAGCACATTTCCACATCAAATCACGAAAAATAAACACTACTCCCCCTCTCCAAACCCCTCTCCAAACATAAATACGTCCATTTCAATGAAATAATGAATGGTTTGATGTGAAACTAAAAAACAACCACACAACAACAACAAGCCACCATGTCACTGTTGCAGATCGGTAAGAAACAGAGAGAGGACTAACTTTATCGATTTTTATTCAAGCTTCATCTCTGCATATGGCTGACGGCATACACGTCGGGAGGGAGATTGAAGGCAGAGGCAAATGTGTGAAAATGTGCTTCACTGATTTCATCTAGTTTTCTTCCTCTGCTTAGTCAGCACTAAAGGGTGGGTTGGGGGGGGGGGGGGGTGGATATTTCAGGGTTTTTTTTTTCATGCTGAAAGAGAATTACTCTCCTTGCTTCATTCCTCACGCATAAATACAACAGTTACAGTGCTTGTTATGCACTTTCGAGCGTAGGCGTGATAGAGCCGGAGTGTAAGTATGCCAGCTAATCACTGCACTTAAGAAGTGCATCAGAAGCAAGCCTGAGTGATGTCGTTACTACATATGTGGGAATCAGAGAGAGCATGCAGGTTCGAGTATTTTTGGAATGTATACAGGAGTGATGTCTTAAAACCAGTCATGAAGTGACCCTTCATTAATGTTTCTGTTTTTGTAATGTCAAGTGTACATTGTCCTCTATGGTGAACATTTATAACGAGTCATTAATGTGTATGACGTGTCATGGCATGTGTATGACAGGCTCATGTCACTCTTATGTAGGCACCTTCAAATATAATGTTACCAATAAGCGGTTACCAGCAATCCTAACCTGTGTAATGTGTCACATCCAGCTTTGCTGTGGCTTTTTGGGTTTTCTATCTCCACATCTGTATGGGGAGCTGTGACCTGGATGTGGACAATCTGAGGGCTGATGGGGGGGGGCGTTTAAAAGGAGGCCTTCCCATCTGCTCTCTCTCTTTCACCTCGAGCTAATTCATCTGGGCAGACCGTTTGGTCAGGCCGACAGCAGCTCCAGCTCCTTACTTAACACCTGTACTACACCTTTTCCACTACCGATATGCACGACACTCTTTGTGGTTAGCACACTACAGACATGCTTTATTTTGTAAAATAAACATTTATTGTTTAAGCTTGCAAAGCGGTGTGGTCTCTCTACATGTCTTAACCATTTTACGAGCCAGTGGTTCTGACACATAATATATGTAATCATGTCAAATCGCTTTTATTAGTATAGTACATTAAAAATAAACAGGAGCTGACCCAATGCACTTATAATGTGCAGGGAAAAGGGTTGCTGTACTATTAAAAACATAAATAGTTCTGGTAAAAATCATAAAGGAAAAACAAGGGATGAAATATACAACATAAAATTATAAAACGAGCAATAAACAGTAAGATAAAAATCATTAAACAAGCAATAAAGTAAACAACATAAAATAATGTAAGAAACAAAATTGGAAGATATATATGATGATAAGATACATATAATGATGTGTTCGATCGAGTATTTTTTTCTTGCCATTACAGTTGGCTTTCATTACAAGCCACTTGTCCACTGGTTTGACCCATAAATTAGGCATGGTCATGGACCCCCTGAATTGTCCTGATTGCCCCCTTAGCGGCACCCCTGTCTGTGGGAGAGGAGAGGGAGACACACCAGTGGTCTGGATACTGTTACCAGGTCTGGGTGTCATATCCACCTTCTTTTCCAGGAGTGGAGAGCTTGTCTGGACAGTACATCTGAGAAGGTTATTTCACAGGCTCTTGAAGGGTCACTTGAACAGTGTGAGATGCACAGTGTGACATTAACAGACATCAGCCATGATGATGCAAACAGAGCATGAGAGAGAGAACCTGATGAAGCGATAGCAAGATGTGTTGTTGTACCCACATAAAAAATAACAAGACTAGAGACTACACCAGTATGCCGTGATTTTTTACTGATAAGAGACTTAATTTAATACTTTTGCTGCAAATCATAAGCACCTGGACCTTTAAAAGTCTGTGCATAGGTTTTTATTTTAAAGAGTATGAGAGAGGTTTAAGGCTCTTTTATACTTCTGCTCCCATGGCTGCATAAGCACAGTGTGCTTGGGGAACCCTAGGCATACTTTTTGTCTCCAGTGGACATTGGGGCTTTGTGTAACCGAGGGCTGCAGTTGCAGTTCTTGAAGCTTCTGGAAGCTCAAAACACAGCATAGCTCATAGCTACACACTGGGAACACACTGGGAACAGCACAGTATTTTTGTGGATAAGGCAAAGTTTTCAACCGGAGTTCATCGTGGCTCGTGGCTCGTCCATCTCAGAAACTCATTGCAGAGGATGTCGGGTGAATTTAGAACTTAAAAGAGTTCAGTTTTGTGCATGTGCTGTCCTCGTGCACTTAATGGCATTCTGCAATTGAATCTGGCAGACACAGAAAGAGCCCTCCAAGTGCCACAAGGTTGATATAAATTTCATCACAAGTTTGCTGCGGTAGAAGGTGCTGTAAAAGTATACTGTGGGCTTTAGGGGAGATGCACTGCCTCATCCATCAAAGTGTTTGTCTTGTTTGGTCTCACTTGCTGTCACATTTCTCATTTCCATACAAAAAAATACCACGTCATTTGTTTGACAGTTTAACATAGTGGAAAGTCTGACAGAAAGTCTGATGCCACATTATATCAAGAAAAAGCTTTCTGAGTGTTCCTGAGGTAATGGCTCTCTCACTGCAAATGAGCATCCTTATATATTTTTTTTACTATGAGAGAAAGCCTTGCAGGCACTCACCATGTGGTCTACAGTTAAGGCTGAACACGCAGAAACGTAAAACTCACCGATATGCATAATGGAAAGAGTAGTGGTGAAAGTGGTGTTTCCTTAATGGAGAATGAAGTTTGTTTTGCGAGTCAGCATAACCTGATTAGATAAATACATTTTCTCCAAAGTCTAAACAGGTTTAAGCAGCTTTTTAAGAGCTAAATAGCTAAGTAGTTGCTTTGGTCTCAAACACAGACATGTCTGCTCATCTGTTAATATATACAAGTATGACCAGCCTGTGCATCCATCTGTAATGCAGAATAATTTGGATTTAGCTAATTGGGATGATCTCAATGTACTGAGTTTGCTGCTCTTGCTTATTTCTTGAGCTAATAGGCACAAGATTTGCAAACCTGATTTAAACTCTCCAATGAGGCATAATGTTGTGAAAGTTGTGAAGTTGTGAAATTGTTCATTTTTTGTTCCATGTTAATCACTTTAGGCTTCTTCCTCTGTTTACTTTAGTACACCAACATGCTCCCAGTTGTGGATAACATAAACATTTACAAAGGAGGAAATAACAGAGCTGAAGGGGTTAAGTGGGTGCCATCACCCTCTCAAACACTGTTAGCAGGGGCATGCGATATGGCGCCAAGGACACCCTGGAAACTTTCCATAAATGATAACAGATTTTTCTTTCTGCAGGTCCCACCCCAGCCTGGGTCCTCAGTCATGTGCCTGTTTATGGTGCTGGTGCCATCGCCAGCTGTGCTACATGCTGTGCTTTGAGGATTGAGGGAAAAGCATCAATGCAGAACAAAGCATGTCAAAAATCAGTACGTCTGATGAACACCTGAAATGAGCTCAGAATCTCTCAGCAGTAGCACAAGCCAGGAGCAGAAGTACTTGCTGAATTATTTACCATAGTAATGTGGCAGATAAATCTTGGGACAGAGCTATACTCATCTGCTGAATACCTGATAAAGGTGCGGCATCCTACTGTTGTCAAGTTTAGTTGCCAACTAAAATGCCATTGTGAGAGAGTACATTACACTCAGCTGACGCTCTTATCCAGAGCGACTTACCGTTATTTATTTATTTACAGTCATTTATTCATTTACAAAAGTAATTTTAGATGCCTTACTCAAGAGCACTTCAGCCACGTACAGTATGAGGGGGCAGGAGAGCACTGGCGGTTTACTCCCATACCCCTATTCTTCCTACTGCAACGGGATTCAAACCTGCAACCCTCCAATCCCAAGACCAACTCCCTAACCACTAGGCCACAACTGCCTCAAGAGTCATGAAACAGTTCTTGAAAAAGCCTGGGATATTAGAGGTGTGTCATTCACGAACGAATCGGTTCTTTTGAACAGTTCCTGGGGAGGAACGTCGTGAACTAGTTTGCCACTCTTGTTCCCGGTCGTTCCTTTTGTTTCCGGTCGTTCCTTCGAGAATCAGCACAGCAGTCTGTGTACTCTGTCAGTGGCCGCAGTGAAGCCCACCAACTAGGCAGCCAATCGTCCGCTGCGCTTTTGTGTTGTCTTTATTGAGTCTGACAGGTTCTCATGCATATTATCCAATGAGAGCCTATGAAGCATAGCAACTGTTTCCATGAGTAAACAAAAGAATCAACTTTAATCTAGCGCTACAGAAGACAACAGTAGTTGTTAATACAGTTTGTAATAAAGTTATATTTACTTTGTGTTGTAAATGTTGAATAAAGCATTGTTCATTTTAATCTATTTTAAGATGGGTTTGGTCGTTCATCCATTGATCGTACAGTGGACTTTAACTGACTCGGGGGAGGAACGAGGCAAACAAGTTCACTGATTCCCATGGTCGGTCGTTCCTTCGAAAATCAGCACAGCAGTCTGTGAGCTCATTCAGTGGCAGTAAAGCCCACCAACCAATCGTATGTTGTTATCTTTATTGAGTCTGAAACGTTCTCATACATTTTATCCAATGAGAGCCTATAAAGCATAGCAACCGTGTCTATGAGTAAACAAAAGAATGTAATCCAGCGATACGTTAGATAACTTAACAGCAGTTGTTAACACTATTTGTAATCAGGTTGTTATATTTACTCTGCCTTGAATGATGAATAATTCATTATTCATTTTAATTCCTTTAATGGGTTTGGTCATTCACCCATTGATCTTTGGACATTGGACAGACTCGTTCGTCCCATCGTTCTTGTGTTGCCACGTACCCTAACCAAACATCGTTGAATTCTGGCGTAACTGGGAAGATATTGTTCTGATATATATAGCACTAATGCTGTTTCAATGCATTTCACTTTAAGATTGACTGACCGGTCAAACGGACTTTGGTTTCATGGCTTGGAGTGGTGCAGGACGTGTGATATGACGTCATCCAAAGGAACGAACTAGTGAACGAATCCGAACGAGTTCTTTACAGGCACTGAACAACGAGAACTAGTCCTCAGCGAGGAACGATAATGTAACATCACTATGGGATGTACTCCCCGTGCGAAGTCTTACGCGTGCAAAAGTGACGTCACAGATGCGCCAGACCCTTTATACTTCATTCAACACACACGGCAATCCTCTCCTCATCAGAGGTGTCAAATGCCACAGTAGTTTGGGAACTTTGTGTGTCAGAGGAGTGAAACATGACTGAATAGCAGGTTTACATTTTAATTTGGGAATTAAACTGGATAAATCCGAAAAGGTTCGAGTCAGTGTGTATATTTACGGTGTTTTCAGCTGTATAACATTATGAGTGATGATAGGATAAGGCAAAATAAGTTAGCATAATAAACGAACTGCAGGTTTGCACCTATGTTGGTTTGTGAATAAAACTGAACAAAATCCTAAAACTTTTTAGTCACTGTTTGTATTTCTTGTGAGTTTCCAGTAATATTAGCTGATTTGTAGCAATGGAAAATACATATTTAGGCTGGTAGTTACTAGGTTAAAGTTAGCTGAAACCAGACTAGCCATTGCCTATTGTTTTCAATGGGCTGCTGTGCAAGTTACAAAAAAATGAGGTGCAGACATGGCAAACGTGCACTAGAAACGCTGCGCCAGGTGTGCACCGATGTAATTTTGACATCACTTTTGCGCACGCACAACTTTGCACGGCGAGTATATCCCAGACTTTAGATGTTCATGCGTCATTGTGACATTGCGTTATTGCGTTAAGAGCGTGCATTGCAACATTGTCATTGCGTTATTGTATTCTTCCACTCCGACGCCACTGGACTGCAAGAAATGTTGTCTTGTGTTTTTCTTGCCAAACTATGAAGCATTTTGAGCTGCATCTTGTATGAATTGTGCTATACAAGTAAAGATTATATGATGATTATTATGCTTATTATGCTTATTATTATTATTATTATTATTATTATTATTATTATTATGACTGTAATGGTCATTTTTTTCTGCAGCCTCTGGTTCTCTGGTCTATTTATTACCAGTGTTCTTCCTATTCACTGGTGCCTTTAGTCAGCCTCATTCTCTTGTTCCACACACCAGTGCCTCTATTCTCACCTTCTTTGCGTCTAGTTTTTCGGCACATATAAAAAAAGCAAATGTGTTAAGGTAACACTAAGGTAACACTGTTTGCAGAATGTGCCAGAGGCCTCAAAGAAACTTTACTGTGGCAGGGCCCACGTCAATGGCTTCAACAGCAATTAGATCCTCCTCACGCTCGTATTGCATGATTTAACTTGTTTGGCCACGAAGCCCTTTGAACAAGAAGTACCTTAATTGTGAGACTCTTCTGTTATGTGATTGGTTATTTGTGGTAATGAGACCTTATACACATAACACCTTATTATTCTTGGCCTCCCCTTTGTCCTTTAGTAGCATGTGTGGAGACAGGGATTTTGTGAAGTGTGCAGTGTCTTGGTTGTTGTTTAAATGCTTATGCTTGTCTCTTCACATCTGGTAAAAATAGTCTAAGTTTTGTTCTCCCTGTTGTGGCTAATTAGTGTGGACTAAGACATCTCTAACTACCTCCTGAGTCATGGATATGTCTTTCCACCTACGCAGCTAAGTCACCACGGTGCAACTATTTAAAGTTTCAAAATCTCTATCCTTCACCATACACAAGAAAACAAGACACGTCAAGATGCGCTGAACTTATTGCATGAGGTGTCAAGCCAGCAACAGTTTACAAGCAAAAAGTAGGCTAATGCCCTTCAACAGTGACACCCTGGAGGGAGACCGAACACTGGCAGTCAGATCATCCAGCACTCTTGCGGGGGACCTCTGAGCTTTACTGCAGCTGTTTTTATCACGCTGCCTGGGCCTATGGCAGGACGGTGCCAGGCTGTTTGCCTCAGTGTGTGTGTGTGTGTGTGTGAGCGTGAGGGCTCATTCACACCAAACACTCTCCGTATACAGCGCAAGCTCATTTCCTGTCCGTATTTTGTTTAGAATCCATGTAAACAAATTAGACTATTCACCACACGCGTGATCTGGGCGTATTCTGTCACTATACAAACATATTGTACACGGTTACGTGCTACGCACGCTTACGTCGGTGTGAATAAGCCCTAAGGCTTACAGGGCTGTGCTATAAGCAGGCTGGGAGATGTTTACCTCAGTGTGTGTGTGTGAGCGTGTGAGGCTTATGCGGCTGTGCTGTGAGCGGGCTGGGAGCTGCGACAATGAATAATGCAGTAATTACGTGGAGCACAACTCCATAGATGTGTATGCAATAAATCTTGCAAGGAAAATGTGTGTGTGTAGGTTAAAAAAAACACTCATGCATGCATTTCCACACACACATATACAGTATATACACAGACACACACATACAGAGGAGTAGCCAGCACATTGCTTCTTCTGAGGGGCAGCTCAGCCCAGTCTTTTATTTGGGGGTGGCACTTGAAGGGGTGTCAAAAACTACTATTTTAAAACTCAGGCACTGCATCAGTCAGAGCAGTGGTTTTCCAGCACGTTAGGTCATGAACAATGGATTGAATAAACTTTCTTATGGACACTAATAATGTCTTATGGATAATCCCATGCTAATGGTATGGGTGTTGTGCTATGAATAATTATGTGAGGGAGTTTGGGGCCTTAACATGACAGAAGGATATTTTTAGTGTAAATGTCAGAAAGATACTATAGGCCTATGCATAGCCTAATTGTCATTTTAGGTAAAAATGTATTTAGGAAAAAAATATTTTTGTTCATTAGTCAGAGGATGGCCACCACTTTTATCAAGTCTTACATTATCATTTGTCAATTACGCTACAAGCCCAGCCATAGTATATTTGCAACACAGGGGGGGAAGCCTCTGTCAACAACAAAAGCCACAACCAGACACAACATGCCTGCATGCTGACATAGCTTGGAGACTAGTAGGCCAGGAGCCAGGTCCACTCCACAGGATGTTTTTTGCAACTTGTTTTCACTATTATTTCCTGTTATACCATGGACTATTACAAGTTGATAAAGATCACTACCAGCTTGGCCGTGTTTGGTCTTAGGGACCAAGAGAAATGAAAACTTTCTCGACTGCTCCCGCTGTCTGTGGACAGAATATCATGCCCATATCTGAACATCTCTCCTGGCACCCTCAGTTTCACAGTCAGACAGACAGACAGAGTCACAGAGTCTTGAATGTTGTGAGAAGCAGGATCACGCTAAATTCTGAAGAAATTCTGACTGTGCTTACCTTGGTGGACATGACTACTTTCGTATTCGCCGGTTACTCTGATCAGTTGAGTTGAAAACACCTGCACATTGTGAGAGGAAGGCACTAGGGGGAGCTTTATTGAAAAAAAAAAGCAATGGAACACAAAGTTGCATAGTTCTGCTTTAACTTGAACATAAAATGCAGAACAGAGGTGTATGTGGCAACACACAGATAACCAAGCGTATGCCAGTCATTCAGATAACCATCTCAGCAGCTGGGAAAAGTATTCACCGTTCAAAACACACGTCTCAAGGGCTGTTATGCCACTTGTGGCCAGGTTGCCACACTCGAGAACTACTTTCCATACTGTAGGTAAACGGTTTGATGGAATTAATGCATACCCCGCCAGCTAATCAGAAAACAACATTCTGTTTGACCGGGCCATAAAGAATGTTTAAAAACTCCCATACCCAAAACTGAGAGAACCCCTGCAATTAGTAACAGGCCAAAACAAATGATTCCCTGTCCCCGCACACATGCAGGTTGTAGGTCTTTTCATACGATGCACTGAAATAGTGAAATGAACACACACGCAGAGAGAAAGAGAGAGAGAGAGAGAGAGAGAGAGAGAGAGAGAGAGAGAGAGAGAGAGAGAGAGAGAGAGAAATTGTGAAATGATTGGTCACAGTGATCTGACCAATTGCTGGGTCTTAATTAGTGGCACATGCCGTTTTGTGTGTGTGTGTTCCAAATGTGTGTGTACCAAATACACTCAAGGTGTGACAAGGCAATTTATTTGTAAAGCGCGTACTACACTCAATGCAATTCAATGCGCTTAAGCACATCATGAAAACAAAGAATAGACCAGACCATCAAGCAAAAAAGAAAACTAAAAAGTATATTTTTGTGTAGGACAGTGGTCACCAACCTTTTGAAGCCCAATATCCCCAAACTCAGCCCTGGCCAAAGACAAGGTCTACCTATTTAAGTGTTGTGGGAAAGACAGCCAAAATCCAACTTTTATTTAAGCAAACGTAATTTCAAGTACACAAAATAGGCTACCTTTGTCAAACTTTCAGTTGGATGCCACCAAGAAAATTCTCAGAGCCAAGAGGTATCGTGCATAGTTACTATCACTGAGTTTTGCTTAACTTTTAGTAATGACAGTGTTTGGCTAATTACAGCTATTGTGATGGCTGACATTGAATACCAACAGTGAGTTTTAATCTTCACCTAAGAGGTGCTATCAAGAAGGTTCATGTAAGCTATAATGTGATTATTTGAGGTTGCCTATTTGAATCAGAGATGTCTTGCACAAAGAAACAATGGCAGCGTTTTGTAACCTGTGTTGCTGTGTGTTTTCACCTGTGCCAAGCATAACACACAATAACAATAACATGCTTGAAAATGATCACTTTTGATGACAAGTTGTCAGGCGGACAGACTTTGTTTGTCTTTTGGGATAACTAATGATTACATGAATGAATGAATGAATGAATTAATTAATCCAATATTAAGCCCAAAAACAGTCCTTGCATGATGAAAGTGTAATATTATTTAATATTATTTAATAACGTTTTTTTTTTTTTTTTTTAAATGCAACATCATCAAAACTGAACAGACTCACACCTGAGGTGATGATGCATTTAGGGTCCACCCTGTTCGTCTGTATCTGATTTCAGCACTATGTAGGGGGAAATGTTCTGGGTGAATCCAATAATCTGATACGCTGAGTATGACATGTACAGTATTACTGATGCACTGATCTGGACGGCTGTAACCCTCAAGCCTTTCCTAGTCTGGACACATTTGGTTAAACCGATTAATAGAAGTAGCAGAATGTGTGTAAAGCGTCTTAAACATTGTTGAATACGACTGAGGTCTTTTTAGGAGGCGTTAAAAACACTGTTCCTCTTTCAAAGGGTTAATCTCACAAGAACTCATGATGAGGTAAATGCCCGGATTTCTTGTTTGTCAGTGTGTTATCTGTCAGGAGATTTGACTTTGTGCAGATGATTAGTTGTACAAGGGGTGCATTCTGATCAGACACGGACGGACATGATGGAGTTAAATCTCTGTGGTACGGATTATCTCACAGCCCAAATGAGTAGCTCCCATGGTAGCTTCTGACAGACATATACACACACACATACACACACACACACACAAACACGCTCTTCTGAGGGCTAATTAAGACATGCTCGTATCTGCAAGCATTAAACACTCGACTCAAGTGGTTATATGCATAGCTCAGAGTCTAAATAGTTTAACAAGACAACACGTTACGGTCCACTGGCTACGTGAGAGGGAGAAAAAATACAGTGTCCCATTTGTGGAAGTCCACCATGACTCTCAAAAGTTTAGCGCTTTTCAAAGTGAGTCCAGAAAAAGATAATTCACTTAGCTATGATTCATCTGACTAAAAATGGTTACTGAAAGTAAGTTCTCAAGTATGTGATAAACGGAGGACCCTGAGGCCTTCAGTGTTCCATGCAGCAGGACAGCACGGGAGACAGACAGAACACAGGGAGATGGATGGATACAGAGGGGAAAGGGGGAGAGAGAGAAGGAGGGAGGAAGGGAGTGTGAGTGTCAACGATACACCCTTTTCAGCACCCCTCTCCTCTAATTGCTCATTCAGAGCAGCACATGCTCAATCAGAGATAATGGGAGTGCGGCGCGTGGGAGGCCAAGGCCCGTTTTGTGCTGTTCAGACTCTCCGTTCTGCCACGGGTCACCACCACCACCACCACCCCACATCCGCCTCCTCCCATTAGAGTCATCATCATCGCCACCACCGCACAGAATAGGCCAGAGCAGCAAACAGCACTCTCTGAAGAAGAAAAGAACATTTTAGCATATTTGTTCCTTTTTAAATAAAAAGTAATAAACTAATAGTACTTCTGTTTCCCACCATCTTATTGTAATGATATAAAAGACAAACATTGCGGGAGCTGAGATATTTACTAAACTCTGGTGGATCAGAGTAAACAATCAAACAAACACCCAGGTGCTTCATTAAAAAAAATCTGTAATGTTTGGGCATCTTTTGCGTACCACACCATAAGTGAGCCTTGTGTTTGTGGATGATCCGAGCATCTTCACATACAATATGTTAAAATAACAATCCAGGGGGAAATTAGTCTCACCTGCTGAGATTTTGTATTCACTCAGAATATAAAGCCAAAACCATATGGCCAATTAAGTCTAAAGGGTTCAGGAAACAACAATCCATTAGGGCTACTTTATTTTGTGCAGGCCACTAGTCTTTGTATGACTCATGTAGGACTTTTGTTTTGCTGATAGACACACAACCTTAAAAACACTTCAGCCGCACAGCAGAATAAGTAGAGTTGCCAAAAAGAATTGTCTTCCATATTCCTAAATAATGATAACAATCACCCAAGAAAATATACTGTATGATGGAGGAGCAGCTATTTCTTAGGGAGTAATGCATCCCCCACCAGTAACCAAAGCCTGAAGGCTGTGACTTGGTGGCTGAAGACAGTGAAATGGTGACTGGCCATGCGAATGATGGAGAGTGCAGCCTCTCTAATTGTACTCCACTGGTGTGTATCCAGTCAGGTTAATAGGCAGTCCTGTGTGTGGGCAGTGCTGCAATGCCTCCCTGACTCCCTGTGGCCCTTCATTACGATCAGCCAAGAGAAGGCCATCATTTCACAGCCAGTCAGCTCTGTCTAGCCATCTAATGCCATGCGTGCCCAGTGCCCACCTGCCTGTGCTGGACACATCCATCCTCCGGCTGCCAGGCAGCCAGGGCCAAAGGGGGAGATCCTTAGCCTGGTAAGCCAGCCCCTTGTACTTCATTTCATTTTGTGAGGTGTAGACTCTGCTGAAGTTTAAAACAAGTGCCTCTGCCTTTACCCAATTGCTAACGCCTAGTTATCACGTAAGTAATTAGCCTAACTATGCACTACAATTCAAATGCAGCACACAAGGTCAACGTCATGGCTCATGAACACACCCTCTGTTCGCTGATTGGACCGGTGTTGCTCTGACCGCTTACATGACCCTCAAGAGATTCCTCTCCAGGCCCTCTGTACAAAATGAAATGAAGTACGAGGGGCAGGTTTACCAGGCTAGGAGATCCTGGCTTCAGCCATAGAAATAGCAGAATGTGTATAACACTTCTTAAACATAACACAGGCAGTCAAATGGTTTGGTTTAGGCAAAGTTGTAGGGATTCAAAATGTCTATTGAGGTCTTTCAAAGGGTTAATCTCAGAAGAACTTGTGATGAGGTGAATGCCTGGATTTCTTGTTTGTCAGTGTGTTATCTCTCAGAACATTTGACTTTATGTAGATGCTTAGTTATACAAGGGGTGCTAGCCATCTCATACCATTCCATGCCTACCCACCTGCCTGTGCTGGACACATCCATCCTCTGGCCTCCGGGCAGCCAGGGCCAGGGGTGGAGATCTCGGCTTCAGAAAGTAAAAGCCCTGCCACTTATTTGAGGAGTCCATGGGAAAAATGGGCATAGCCACAAAATCACATTTTTCAATTTATTCCCCCTATCAGTAATTGCATTCAAGCCCCAGCTTTTTCAGAAATGTAATCTTATGAATAAACCAGCACAGTCTTAAGCTAGAACCAGTTTGAAAAAAAGCATTTACCAATAAAATCAAACAAAAAAATCAAACTTATAAATTACATTTTCTTAGCTTCCTCATTTTGTCACCATGCCTGGTTTTCCCACGGACTCCTCATTTGTGCTAGCCATTTTCTGAACCAGCTGATCCTAATGAGCACACAAATGATCAGCTAATTAGTGACATCACCTGTGTAAGGTGCACAGGCAAAAGGAATACATAGCTGTTTTTTTTTACCTTCTGAAGCTGGGATTGACACCTTTGGTCAGGGTACACTACCATTAGACATTGTGTATGATAAAATGCCAATCAACTGGTCTTTTGTCATGCTTGTAACAAGACACCCGGCTACACAAATCTTGTCGCTGTCTTTAAAAATCCATAGCATAGATCAACACAATACGGAAGAGCTGTTCATTAGCCACAGTTAATTAGCTGTGACATTAAAGCTGTTTGCAGTGAGTGTGTAGTGGGTTGCTGTGGTATTTGGCTTTAAATTGATGAATGAATTACTTCATTGATTTAGCAGCCTGGGTATTTGTTGTACATTTGTGGTGCTCTGACAGTGAGCGCACAGGTGTTTGTGGTTACTAAAAGCCAGAGGTGTCAATCAGAACCTTAGAAAGTAAAAACCTTTCCATGTATTCCGTCTGCCTGTGTACCTAACACAGGTGATTTCACTAATTAAATTGATCTACCTGTCTGATGTTTTTGTCCTTAATGTGTGGACCACTGGCTCATTAAATGGTTGGATGAAATAAGTGTCAGGGCTTTTTTACTTTCTGAAGCCTCACCGGCCGTTAACACGTGTGTCTCAATGGGTCTCAATCGGCTAATACGCCATGGTGGTGCATCAAGTACTGTCCCAGCTGTGGCGTATGTAGCCGACGAACCAGCACTTCGAAGCATGTAGACCCTTAATTGGGACACAGTGATAAACTACCTTAAACTATCTTGCTCTGCCTGTCTACCATTTTGGTTTCACTGCCAGGTTGACTGGCACACAATGTGGGTGCTTAAGATACTCCAGGGCCTCCCCACACTGTCAGTGCTGAATATCAGTGTGCAGAATGGATCCTGTGCTGCAGAGCCCACAAACCTTCTCCCTTCTCTGTTGTGCTTTATTAGAGTCAGCTGGTTTTGTGAATGGTTGGAACAAATATGTGGTTTGGTCTATTCTCTGAAGACAAACCACCCACCTCCGCCTACCTATTAATATTCATTTAACAACAACATGCTTGAAATATTTGTTTGTTTGTTTTTTTTTATTGTGATAGAGTAGTGAAGAGAGACAGAAAATGACTGGAAGAGTAGTGGGATCAAAGATGGTAGATAGGCAGAGCAAGATACTTCATGGTAGTTCATGTCTATGGGAGCAAAGTGGGGATCAGCTCCGGCCTGCATGCAGGGGTGTGTTGTTAACATATGACTGACGTTTCTCCACCTTGTGGCCTCGTGGTTGGTCCTCGCATGAGGAGGCCCCCCCCTTGTGCAATCATGGTTCCAGGAAGTGCCTCATTATGATGAATCTTGTGATATCTACCATCTTCGGTGGAATCAGGAAATGACTAGGCCTATAGGTACCCATGTGCGTCTGGCAATGTGATGCCAGATGTGCCATATATGTGCTTTGAAAATGAAGGTAAAAGCATCAGTGCAGAACAAAAAATGTCAATGTCAAAAATCAGCACTTCTGACAAACAGCTGAAATGAGCTGAGAGTATTGTAAATCAGGAGCAAAAGTACTTGCTGAACATGGTAACGTTATAGATTCATCATGGTAAAGGGCAACACTCATCTGCAAAATAAGGAAGCTGAGAAAATGAGATTTATAAATTAGATTTTTTATTTGATTTTATTAGTAAATGCTTTTTTCAAAATGGTTCTAGCTTAAGACTGTGCTCCTTTATTCGTAACACCTGATAACTGTACACGTCATTGCTATTGTCGAGTTCAGTTGCCAACTAAAGTGCTATTGTTAGAGAGTAATGAGTCAGTAGGCTACCTGAAAAGTTAGATGTTCCCGTAATGGCTGTAACAGTCCCTTTTCCAGCAACCTCTTGTTCTCTCGTCTATTTATCACATCCAGTTTGTTCTTCCCTTTTTTAGCCAGCCTCATTCTCTTGTTCCGCACATTGGCACCTCTTCACTGTCCTCTCTCTTTTTTTCATGGTGGCCTTTCTCTAGCCTGGTAAACCAGCCCCTCGTACTTCGTTTCATACGGAGGGTCTGGCCTTGCTGCCGTTGACATTCATGTGTTTGGACCAAGCGAATCCGAGCCAATCAGCAAACAGATGGAATGTTTGTGAGCGATGACGTTGACTTTGTGTGCTACATTTTAATTGTAGTACGTAAGTAGGCTAATTGCATACGTGACTATAGCGAAGAGGAGGAGAAGTCACCCCACCCGGCTTCGAACCTGGGTCTCCGGGGTACCAAACAGGGGCTCTGACCGCAACGCCAAAAGCCAGGCTCATTGGGATGGCAGTCAGAGCACACCCACAACTCTAGTGAGGGTCACTCCATCACATGGTGTAGTGACGATCAGACATTAGCAATTGGGTAAAGGCAGAGCCACTTGTTTTAAACTTCAGCAGAGTCCACACCTCCAGGAAGAAGTTGTTTTTCAGTGCAGCAAGAGTAGACTCTCTTTACAAAATGAAATGAAGTACGAGGGGCTGGTTTACCAGGCTAGCTTTTCTCTGCTCCAACATTCAACACTCTGCTCCCCCCCCACCCCCCCTCCAATCTCCCACTCCCACCCCCACTGTCTGTTTTCCTCAATGCTGTTCCCTCGCTCTTATTTTATTTAATTACTCATTTATTTATTTTGCTGATTCTCCCTCTCACTCTCCCCCGCTCTCCTTCTTTATCGGTGTGAAATTAAACGTGGAGATTAATCGTTTGGTCCAGACAAGGCCCCAGTGTAATGGTTGCAAGTGGAGTCCCTTTCAGGACTTTGTTTGAATAAACACTAGGAGGAGCTATTTTCTTCCTCTTTAATACATTTTTAATTGGAATCCTAAATGGATTTCCTCAGCTCCTTGTGCTGTGCTGTGTCTTCCTTTCATTTTCCACATACCGATCTTTAATATGTGTCTTTTTTTTTAGAACAAAACTTTTGTTCTGAGCAGGATAATCTAGTTGCTTTGTTAGGCTTTAAAAATACATCAGCAGTCTCTCTCTCTGGCTCTCCCTGATCTGTCTGAAATAGAGCTGTTCTCCATTCCTCTCTCCTACACAGGGGAAGGTGAAGCAGGAAGTGACTGATATTTCTGATGCATTTGTGAGGTGATAGAAGCGGGAGATGATGGTCATGATCGCCACATTCCTTATTGAATCTGCATAAGAAATCAGGGCCCTAATATCTCCACCCTTCTGCAAAACACATGCAAATGAAGACAAATGCAAGCAAAAGTTTTCAATATCTGACTAACTTCTGCATTTCGGAGCTGTTGGTAACTGTCTCTTCCATATAACAAAAAAAGTTCCAGTTTTATCTGACCTTCTTTATCTTTTCACAGTTATTGCAATATCATGTCTGTAATCAACCTTAAATGAATATATCATTCAACTCTCAAACCCACCCATGTACATGTATTATTAGTGATGATTATGAGACTTCACCATCTGACGTTAAGGTTGTTTGTGTAGCAGTAGCACAACATTGTGTTGTTGTGCATTATTGCGTCATGCAAGAGCCCGCATTAACGGGGCATTGCATAATTACGTCATTGCGTTATTGTGTTCGTCCCCTCCGGCACCACTGGACTGCAAGAAATGTTGTCTTGTATTGTTCTTGCCAAACTGTAAAACACTTTGAGCTGCATCTTGTATGAATTGTGCTATACAAGTAAAGGTTATTATTTTTTTATATATTATTATTGTTATTATTATTATTATTATATTAATAAAATAGTATGACACCATTCAGTAAACGTTTCATATTTTAAGGACTATAACCTGTCTCACTTTTCATCAGTCTTTTAATTTGTCCTTACAAGTTGGCCTTAGCAAGTTCTAAATGAACTTGAGACAATATCATTGAAACTCCATTTATTAGCCATTAACTGGTTTTCATACAATTTCACTGTCTATAATTAATATTAGTAGTCATTCATATCAACAATATGGCATCACATTATTTTTTATAGTATTGTGTATAAAACATGTGGACGTCTGTGTAGATCCTCATTCATTCAGGTCATGGTAGTCAAAGAAGCTAAGTTGTAAGCAACTGGACTTCTTTTTGGAGCTTGAAGACATTTCACCTTTCATCCAAAAGGCTACCACTTCTCAAACGTATGGCTCAACACAGGAGGGCAACCGCATCAGGACAGGATTCAGCAGTACATCTGCATCTAAAGGAGAAAGTACACTGACGTGCACATCTTGGACAAGGAGGACAGGTGTTTGAGAGAGGAGTGAAGGAGGCCATGTGTGTCCATGTGGAACAACCAACTTTGAACAGAGGAGGGGGGTTGCGTCATCATCTATCTGCTACATATACATTCTGCCTTGAGATTTCACACCAGGAAGTTTAACTGCTCTTCACCATCACAGCAGTTCTCATTCTTTGGATCTGGTGACCACAATGACTCTCACTCCAATTCACATCTTGACGGGTGACTCGTGTGACCCTTTGTCATGGAATGAGGGGTGTGGTCTGCAGCTCCACCTACAATGATCTAAAGATATAGCTCCTGGTTTCCCATTATCAGGCCAGAACTGAAGAAGTCTTCAAGCTCCAAAAAGAAGCCCAGTCGTTTACAACTTAGCTCCTTTGAAAACAGGTGGGCATGTTAGACATTATCTATTCTTTGAAAGGAAATTGCACACATTTCCACGCATTGAAGCAACTGTATTTGTCAGTTGCATGCATATGACAACAAACTGCTTGATCTTATCTGGTTGTTGACATTCAGAATGCATGCTAATGTAACATGCATGGTACCCAGTTCATATCCTGTGGCTTAGATCTGATGTTATCACACCTCTGACACTCACCCACACACTGTTTGCGTTGTGTCAAATTCTCAAAATTGAGTTGTCAAAAAGATAAGCAGTTGACTTTCCTGTTTCTGTTTGTGTCTTTCTCTCTCTGCCTCTCTCTATCTGTGTGTGTGTGTGTGTGTTTGTGCGTGTGTGTGTGTGGTGAACAATGCAAGCATACAGTAGGAGGTGACATTTCCACTGTTTTATTTCCGCTATAGACATTTAAATATAATTCATTTTTTTGCTTTTCAATATACATTTTGTTCAATACTACATGAATTCTGAAGCCAGCACAATACAGACTGGCAGCTGCTTGAGAGTTTTTATATATTGTCCTTTGCTTTTATTTTTGTTAAGCACATTTAACTGTCGTTGTGTATGAAGTGCACTATACAAATAAACTTGCCTGGCTGACTGTGTGTAGCTACACTGACTATTGCCTTCTGGTTTATTCTGAAACAATAACAGAAAATAATATCAGGAAATGATGCTGTGTTTGTCAGGTAGACCAGAAATGTGATTATCAGGGTCACTAAACTGATCACATTTTAGACAGCTTGATCAAATGATTCTGGCCTACTGTCAGGCTATGTCTTCTTCAAGTCTTTTCATACTTTTATGATTTATTATTTATCATGTATAAGTTATCATGTATCAACTTCTTTTTCCCATGACAGATAACATGCTGAGAGCGTCACACATTGATGCCTCTGATAAAAATACCTTACCACAGTCAACTCCAGGCTTTAAACTTCCTTCCTATTTAAAAGCTGTTACGCCAGCTCTCTCAGCAAAGACCTGAGAGCAAATTAAATGAGAAGTAGATAAGCCCTCAGAGAAGTGCTACACCCATACCACCATGCACTTATCATGCACTTTACCACTACCAATACTTATGCCTATGCTTCACAAGATTTTTTCTTTCTTAATGTGTAACGCGTTGTTCTGTTTAGAAAGCACTTAGTTTCACACATTGTGTACGTTGTGGGAAATGGCTGCCAATCAAGGAGAAGTCTTTTACGCCATTTTAATGTATGGTCCTCATCTGCAAGGAGCTGGAGATGAGCTCATTAGCTAATTAGCCCCGTTCTGCTGCACATGCACAAACATCAGCCCTCCATTTAGTCTGCACTCTCAGGCCCTCTGCGTACCGTTCTCCCTGTGAGAGCTCAAATTAGGGGCCCCTCCTCTCAAACATGGCACTGTGACAGCTCAAATTAGGGGCCTCTTTTCTCAAACATGGCCCTGAAGGAGACAGCGAAACAGTGCAAACATGATGTATGAAAACAGCATTAGGTAGAACATGGAGACCTTGCTGAGGGCAACCGAGGATTACTTAAACATTGTGCACTCTCTGTTCAGTGCCACGGACATCCAGCTGGTGTTGGAGAGGAGTAATAGCCGTGCAATGTGCTGTGACATGCAGAGGAGATTCTGTTCTCTCAGGTGAGGTGACACACATGCAGTGTGTGCAAGAGTATTGGCTTCTCCTGTTGTGTGCGTGTGTGTTTGTGTGTGTGTGTGTGTGTGTGTGTGTGTGTGTGTGTGTGTGTGTGTGTGTGTGTGTGTGTATGTGTGTGTGTGTGTGCGTGTGCGTGTGTGCAGGCCTGTGTGCTTCAGTGAAAGTGGTAGTTCAGGATAAGACTGATCTGAGACTGATAGTTTGTGTGTGTGTGTGTGTGTGTGTGTGTGTGTGTGTGTGTGTGTGTGTGTGTGTGTGTGTGTGTGTGTGTGTGTGTGTGTGTGCAGAAAAAGCAGCCACTCCACTATCAGTCTCAGATCAGTCACGTACACACACAGAGTCTACACCTCTGCCGCTGAGTCTGACGATGTATCCGTATGCCGGACAAAAACAAGACGAGTTTGATAAAATGCTGAATAAAAAGGGGTAAAATACTATTTGTAGATATAAAGGTGTACACTTAGGTCTCTACACAAAGGTCTTTGATTTCGGCAACTACATTAAATTACAGTGATTATACTAAACAGTGCTTACATAAGATCACAGGCACACTTGTGACTTTGATTTGCCTGCTGGAGATAAAAAAAAGATAGAGTCTGGTCTAATTAGCAACCCTGCTGCAGTTAGCTGGTTTATTCATCAGTTCTTATAAAGATGGATGGCTTAGTCTGCAGGCCAGTAGCTAAACTTTGCTTAGCTTCTGGAGCAGCACAGGTCACCTCCTCCTTCTGAAGTCTCCCCTGGAGACAGAAGCATTCACGGCAGCTGTAAAAATAACATTTACCTGCTTTTCAAAATGGGAATAGGATAAACGTAACAGAAGAGACCCTTTTTTTTAGATTTCTTGTGAAAAGATGAAGTTAATTGTAATGCATAAGAACAAGTAGAATGTGCTTAGTCACTTCAGAAAACCTTTTATTTCAATAATCTGACTACACATTTACAATCTGCCAGCAAGTAATATTTTAAAGAATACAAACCAACTACCTGTATCACTCATATCTTATTTCATGTCACTAATCAATAATTGTTCAGACTGGTCAGATGTTTGAAATCCGTCCCTTAACGATGTGTTGTCAGCTTATTGGGCCAGACACTCAATATATATCCAGTGTGGGTGCAAAAGTGATGATAGGACAACTTTTTGAGTCATGTTGCTCGGCAACAACGTGATGGCTCCTTACATTCTGATTGGATAATCAAAACAAGATGCATACTGATGATTTAAGTTCCCCTGATGAAAAGGTGTTGCCTAATATCAAAATGGGAAAGTGCCCAAACATCATCTATTGCCCGACAACATTGCTCAAAAAGTTGCCTTGTGTATCATCACCTAAACAAAATCATCAGTAGAGCATACTGTAGGAAATCATACTAAAACAGTAGCATAAGGCCTGCATTGCATGAGCAGTTCCTAATCATTCACAGACTCACTCACCTAGAGGTCTGAATCTTTATTTCGAGCATCACACATGATGTACACCAACATGTTTGACACGTTTGATATTCAGTGAAACAGTACTGCTGTAGCTAGAGAGGGAGATGCTTACAGTAGGAATTAACACACCATATTGTTTTAGTGGCAAGGAAAAGGTGAATGTTTATATAATTTGGGCAAAAACATTTCTCACACATTTATGAAGGGACTAGCACTTAAAACATGCCCGCAGGTTAAATGGCTAAGTGATTCACTAAATCATATAACACAGGGTCAAACAGTTATTTATTTGATATATTTTAAGCAAATGTGTTTTCTAGCATTTATCTATTTTTTCTCCCTAAATGCTGTGTTTAAATGCAACGCAAAAGTGACTTGATTGAACTTGACATTGCTCTGTTCATACATGACATGGGTAATGGTTTCATTATGTTGGATGTGGCAATTATAATTTCAGCTTTTATCCCCGGAATTCATCTCCATATGCAGTGACTCAAACTGTAAAAATATCTGTCACTTCAACACAATGAGAACAATCAACCTCCTAAGTTGCGTGATGATTTCCTGCCTCATGTATTCAGACCACACATCAGAATGCATTAATAAAACATGCTGGTTTTGAAACCTGTTAACAGCAGCTTAAAGCTATTCTACTAAGAGATTGTACATTATAATATAAGAAGGACAAACTTCTAGAGCATCATAACCACAGGCAATATAGTTTTTTTCTTAGGTTGGTGATACCAGTAATACATGTATTTTACTGCACTAACAAAGTAAATTTAAGTCAATTTAATTTGTCTTCAATAATTATTGTAGCAGATTTCATTGTATAAATATCTAGTCAAAATGCCTCCTCTGTCAAGATCATGTCCTTATGCACATGTACAATGGCTACGGCACAGCCATGGATAATTCACTTAGAAGAAGCAAGAGCTGTAATGTGTTGTGTTGTTAAACAACCATCTTGACCATGTTTAATCACAGCATTGATGCAGGATTGACATTCTCAAAGTGGCCTTTTAGCTTTTAGACCAGATAGCCACTGACTGAAACATCCTCGGGGATAGAGAGAGAGAGAGAGAGGGAGAGGTAAATACATTTGTGAAATACTTCAAAGACACTGGGCTCTTGAGAATTCTACATGCTCATTACTGCATTGGCCTAAAAGTAGCAGTGCTAATGAATGTCATGCAGAGAAGTCTATTGTGAAAATCCATTAGAAAGCTTGCCTTTGGATATTGTGTTGAATAGGCAAATGACTTGTAGCATTCAAAAAGGGATAATATTAGATAGAATATTACAGTTTAGATTTACATGGTACACGTCTGATATTTCCATTTTTAAAAAGTTGAGTTTTTTTTGTCTTTGCAGAGTATCTTCTTGAAGGCCTTACGAAAGTCCTTGTTAAATATGGTGTAAATGACAGGATTTAAGGAGCTGTTACAGTACCCAATCCAGAAGAAGAAAGTAAACAGTGGTCGAGTCAAGCTGAACGTTTCTGGGCAAATGGCATGTAAACTGTAATAGAAGAAGAATGGGAACCAGCAAATGAAAAATACACCAATCACCACGGCCAGCACAAAGGTAAAACGCTTCTCCCTGTTGACCAAAGCCTTGCGTCGTGCTGTGTTAGGGGTTCCTGTTGGTTTGAGGACTTTGGCTAACTGTGTCCCTTTGGAAGTGACCACTAAGCCTCTGCACTTCTGGACCAGAGTGCGGGGACCAGTATATCCTGCAGGAGTCCCGTTTGCCCCAGGCCTCTCTGGTGTGTCGTTGTCAGACTCAGGGCTAGAGCTGTCATCGTCGTAAGCCTCAGCTTGCCTCTTTCGGCCACCATCGCACTGTCGATCCACCTGCTGAGGTTTAGGGGCGATATCTGACTGCTGGTCTGATGAGGAAGAGGTGGCAAAAGAAGAGAGTGTTGGAGCAGGATGTAGGGGAGGAATGGGCAGCTGTGTCATCTGGCTGGTGGCTGCTGGGGTGTCACCCTGGGCTGGGGACGAGGAAGGGGGCTGAACATCAAGGGTCGGCGGTCTAGACGCTGCTCCCTCTGTCTTGGTCGAGTCCCCTGGGTCCACCCCATCGTGTTGCGCTCCCTCGAGTCCCTGCTGAGGAGAAGTGGGGTTGACGTCTCGCCTGGGCTCGCCTGGAGGACAGCGCGTGTGCTGCTTGGCGATCTGGTAGATGCGCACGTACACCAGGATCATGATGAGGCAGGGGACGAAGAAGGAGCCTATGGTGGAGTAGAGGATGTACCAACTGTCCCTGTTCAGCTTGCACTGTGGCCACCTCGGCTCGTCCTCTTGCTTCTTGTCAGTAGACAGCAGCGGCGGGAAAGAGATGACCGCTGCAATCAGCCACACCACCACGATGGCTGCCTTGATGCGCCCGGCCGTCCTTCGAGCCGTGTAGCTGACCGGCCGAGAGATGGACAGGTAGCGGTCCAGGCTGATGGCACACAGGTGGACGATGGAGGAGGTGCAGAAGAACACGTCCAGGGCGAGGTAGATTTCGCACCACACGGTGAGGAAGTACCAGTAACCCATCAGCAAATTGGCCAGAGAGAATGGGATGATGAGGGTGGCCACTAGAATGTCCGCTGCCGCTAGGGAGACCAAAAAAAGGTTCTGAGGTCCACGGAGGGAGCGGCTGGTGAGAACAGCAATAATCACAAGGATGTTTCCAAAGATGGTGAAGAGCATCATGAGCGTGACGGTGATGGCTATGGTTGCCGTGGCCACAGGAGAGAAAGTTGTTAGGGTGTTGTTAGGGTCACCTCCAGTTGCCCCCATGATCAAATCCATTGATAAGGTCGATTTTACTCCGAGACAGGGTTAAGTTAGTCTGTGTTGTGAGTATGTGCTAGCTCAGTCCTTTTCGGAAAATTACATATTTGCTGAGAGATAACGGCAGACAGGAACTACATGAGACAAAAGTGGACATTCTCCAATTGTGATGATCTAAACCAAAAATTCAACTAATACCAGCGAAAAAAGATACATTTTTTTAATTGCACAAATACATTTGCCGTGCCTGTAACAGCTTCATGTATGTCCTTTGATTAGTTAATTTTTACATCAGTCAGTTACAATGGAGTAAAATACGCTAAATGATTTTGAAATAAACAATCTACATCAAAATTCGCCGCCACCTAGGTAAACTCTTCAAATGCCTAATTTATCTGGATTTTACAACATTGTATGATTACAAGTATAACAATAAGGCCAAGTGAGAAGTTATTGCTCGCTCTGACTGTTCCCCTGAAGTTTGGAATCCATACGCACCGAGGCTCGAATTTATTAGGCTCGTTCTTGTAATCCCGAGTGTCAATCGCTATATTGTAAAACATATTCCGTTTTACCTGCAATATACTCCACAACAGCCGGAGAACTTTTAGCCCATATCAAATTAAATTCTTCAGTTCTTAAATTCTTGTTCCGTGGAATTGCGCTGAGTGTCATCTTTGTGGTGAGGTGTGCCCGATAGTTCCATGTTATAATGATATTTATAAAAGCTAAATATAAAAGATAATGGCAACGGCTTCTGTAGACCTCGCGCTTTAAGTCGGTCAGTAAAGGACTGGTTGGACTTGATAGAAGAAAATCGATGCCCTAGTGATGTCAGTCGCAACATCACCGGACCAAACCCACCCAATTGCGCGCGGGCGCACTCTCGCAAAATGTATTCTATGACCACGATTCTTTCAGTCCCACCTACGCTCATCAGTCGTTCTGTCTTACTTTCTCTAACAGTTCCAGAATTTCAGCCTTTGATGTTAAAATGTTATATGGCATGTATGTGATGGAAGCTGACGCCAACGATGCAGTAGCTATAGGCGTTTTAATGGCAAAAAAGTAGTTAAGCAATGAATAGTTTTACACTTGAACTGTATACATAATACTATCTGTAGCAATTGGCACGACAAAAGGTGTAACGAGGTTGTTACTTATTTTTGTATAAAAACGTCTCTTAAATATAACTGTAGCATCTTCCGCACTAGGCAATCATTTTTTTTTCTTTTGTTCCTTTTTTACCAAGTTATCAAACGAGCCCATATTACTCGAATAATGTGTTTTCCATTTATGCACAACGCACCATCATCTATGTAGTGGCGACATTTATCCAAAATAGTTCTATCTAAGCCCCTCTAAATTACCACTGCACTGTTACAGTAACTCTACTCAGGCAACCGCAGTTTGGCTGAAACCACAGAGCTTTCAAAAAACAGGCTGGAACTACTGGTGAATGGGGACCTCCCCTGGTCACGTTTTGCAGTTGCAATTATTGGCTATAATTATTTTATTCCTGTACCCGACAGGTATTAAAGGGAAACAATTGTACCGACTGGTGAGCTGTATTTAATGTTTTTGTCTGTACAGCAATTCGCCATTCGTAATGCACATTCATAGGTAATTAAGGTCCGTCATGAGATAAAGTTCAAAGAATGACTCTACTTTCTGTACTAGAATAATCATGACAGAAAGACTCACAGCAAGAAATATGGCATACCCTCACCAAAATAATGCACAGGTGTTAGAAATCAAATATGCTCTCTTGCCTTTCACTAGGGCTGCAGACACTTTTTGATCCACTCAGCAGCAATCACCTATAGCTTTCCCCATGCCAAAAACAGCCGTCTCACTCAGCAAGATCCACTGGCTTGCCTTAGCTTTCATATGCCTCCACCAGAGAGCTTCCCCATGGCACAGTTAATTTATTAATATCTACAACATGTTGACAGGTCAACCAATAGACTATGCCAGGCCTCAGGTTAGTCACCTATTTCATGCAGGAAATTATATGTTATTGTTTTGTAGTTATAAGCCAAATGATTTCTTTTTAGATTCACAGTGCCCATACGAAACAAAATTTGCGACATATAATGTGTTTTAAGAAGTTGGATTAGTCATCCTACATGGAAAAGTTGATGCGATAACAACTTCCTCCACCCAAGATACTGGCAATTCAAAACTATATACATCAACGGTATTAGCTGCAACAAGTTATTTCACAGCTGAACACATTGCTACGCAACACTTCTATTTCCTTGATGAACTATTTATAGCAGCAGAAGCCATAAAGCAGCATTAATGTATGACATTGTTTGGTATGTTTAAATGTATGTACAAAAAGGAATGAATTATGATTTTTAAAAAGTTTTTAACATTCCATTATCCTGCATACCTCTGTCAGGGCCTACCACCCCAAGGAGGCCGGTCCATGACCCTGTAAAAACAACTCAGACTTTCTTAGTGCACTAAATACAGTTTGGTGGGGTGGGTTTCGAGGCACGTCAACACCTCCGGACACCTCCGTGACATCTACGCAATGGCAATATTAATGCATAATTCTGTCTCCAAAATACCTACGAACAAACGAATTGACCATCATTAACTTTACGCAGCGGAACTTAGGATGGCACAAATCTTTCAGAACTGCCTACTAAACAAGGCTCCTTGCAATGACTACTAAATTATGACCTCTGGTGGTAAAATGCCGTGGTGGAGGTTATAATCCTACCGTTGTTGGAGCCCATTCCATTTCATGCATTTTACAGGTATGCCTTCAAAATAATCATTCTACTGCTGACTTGAATTTCTGTTTGCACGGTTTGTAAAGCATAACAAGTAACCAAATTTGTTGCTGCATTTATTGCACATCAATTTTTAATGTATCTTTTTGTCTCCGTGTCCGTCAGAATCTCCACCTTCTCCCTTCTGCGACACTGTTGGAAGCAGAAAGTTGAACACAAATGTGAATAATCTTAATTTGAATGCATCATTTGTGCCAGAGATTAGAGAGAGAATCCGTGGTGTTCTTTATTTCTCACCACAGTGGTATAGTTTTTGAATCCTTTGCACATCAAGTTCACTGAGGTGTGTCCTCTGCCCCAGTTCTAAGTTCTTCTTTTTGGAGACAACTGTGGGACTGCCGTTGGAAGAAAAGAATAAACTGAAAGACAAATAGTGTTAGTCAGCCTTCATATGCACATGTGACATTGACTTTTTAATAGATGCCACAGTGTTTGTTGTTTATAGTGACTTGGCAGTAGAGGCAGACATCCCAGGTTCAGAAAGTAAAAGTCCCACCACATATTACTTCCAGCCAAGTCATTGAACCAGCTGATCATAATGAAGTGTGCCTGTTCTGCAAAAGTGAGTACACCATTCACATTTCAGCACAAAATTTGCCATATCTTTCCAAGGGACAATGCTACACTAATGAAACTTCGATATGTTTTTGAGTAGTCACTGTACAGCTTGTGTAGCAGTATTAATTTACTGTACTCTGAAAACATAAGTATAAACAACAGTATAACTAGCATGCCACAAGTGAGTACACACTGAATGGGCACATATTTGCGCTGATCATCACAAAACTTGCCACATGCAAGCACACTTTTACCATTTTCTGCAGGAATGCAGTCCAGTTAGCGCAACTATTCAGCCAGGTAGATGACCCAATTGGTGAAATGACCTATGTCAACAGCACAGGCAGACAGAATACTTGGCAGGACCCTTACATTCTCATCCCAGTTCGTCCACCTCTGCCTAGCAGCACCTCACCTCCCATAATGCAAGATAGAGCCCAGGTCATAGGGTAAATCCTGAGTGTCTCCCTCCGCCTTCCTAAAGTTCCTTTCCTTCCCTGCAAGAAATAATATTCACACATTCATACACTCCACTTCAGCTGGTACATGGCTTTGGATTATAAGCACATTTCCATCCCACTGCATGTTATTTCTTCATAATAAACAGGAAAAGTGCTTTTTTTTTTACCCTGATGCAAGATAAACCAGGGGACCCCAACAGGGTGCCCACGGGCACCACATAGCCCGCCAGGAGCTTGTGAGATTCCCGTGAGGGATGTTGAAAAAAGAAAGTGACTACTGCAGTGTTCTAATCACATTTTGTTTGTTTCCATGTTTTTTTGTTTTTGTCATTTTTTGTTTGCATTGTTCTCAACTATCATTAATTACAAGGAAATGATCATACATACTGTTATTTGATAGGGATGCCAAGACTTTCATGTAGTAGATCAATTTGAAAGAGTAGCACTTAGCAGTACAGATTCTCATCCTTCAGGTAGCCCTCAGGCCTCATTTCCACCGACTTCAGCGTGTACAGCATGTAACCGTGTACAATGTGTGTGTAGCTATGTGTGACAGAATACGGTCAGATTAAATGCACTTTAAATGAATACGGACAGAAAACGGCCACTTGCTGTCTACGCTCTGTATACGCAGAGTGTTTGGTGGAAATGAGCCCTCACTCCCAGAAAGATTGGAGACCCCTGAGACAGACACACACACAGAATGATAGTACTTCACCTTCAATTATGTTTTCATATATGATTTCAATGTGGTTGTCCCGGTCTTTGCGTGAATGCTCGTGATAGAAGCCTAGGGCATGCAGCAATTCATGCACTATGTTTCCCGGGGTGCACCTTAGGCCGACATAGACTGGCTGCGCTCCACCAAGGAAGCCAATAAAGGATGCACACCTGAACACAGACACAAATTGAGTAAGGTGAAATCTGGGGCATGGCATTTCAAACTTCGGTCTGAGGGTAGATTCAAGCAAACTGCTGACTCACCCATAAGCAGGTTGAAAATCTAAGTAATCTTGCTCATTTTTCAGCTTGTGGAATCTGACACAGGTTTTGTTTGAGATCATGTTCATAGCCTCTAAAATGTCATCAGCCTTGGAGGCTGGACAGGACAAATGTAGGCAAATATTAGAACCTAAAAACATAACCATTTAGATAACCGAAAAATAAATGGACATACACTTCCAACTGACCCAGCTCTGAGGAAATCACATAGGGTAGAGACACTTTTCCCTTTACACTTGGCCACCTCTTTTCAACAGCGTTTCTGTCATACTGGATAATAGAGAACAATGTCAGAAGTTCAGTAGAGAATTGAACACGAGCATGGTGAATATTCTTGTGTTAGGCATATCCATTCACCTGAACAAAAATGTCACCTTCTGTTACCATATCACCGTCAGAGTCTATCAGACCTGGGAGGGTGAGAGGGTGAGAGAGAGGGAGAGGGAGAGGGAGAGAGAGAGAGAGACTCTTTCAAGTACTCATTCTTTTGCAAACTATTGTGATCTTTCGTTAACAATATATTTACCATTTATGATCTCTGGGTTGATGTTAGGCAAATAAAATACCCCATTCTTCCTATTACCGTGAAATGCAGGCCTATCAACATCTGAGGACAGAACACAATAGATTTAGAAGATTTAGATGAGACGGAAACACGCGAAGGGGCTAAGGGCTATTTGGGAGACAAAATTGCTTCGTTCGTCATACATACCCGTTTTGAGGTTTATTTTGACGGTGCCCTTTGTGCCATTATCCTCAGGCACTCTCCTTAAAGGACCGCAAGTCACTGCAAAAGATTTAGCAAACAGTTTGACACCAGTTTACAGGCTACTCTAAAATATTAATATTATTACAGGCAAATTGGGCCTTAAGAAACTCCATTGTCGTCTTAAAACCCACCAATGTCGCAATTTAAGACGATTAATATAGCACAAAGGGCTACAAAAGTAAGAAATGCGAGGCTAATGTGTGACAAACACATAGCTGAAAGCTATTTCAGCTTTTCACGAAGCCTAATTAAGTCGATAAGGTTCAGGTGTGCTTTATGTACCAGACTACATAATTGGGTAAAAAAATATTCCCAACGAAAAGCAACTAACTGCTGAAATGAATTTGAGACAACAACATGTTTTGAAAGTATTTATTGTGTCATTGCTTTTTTATTGTAGACTAATATCAAATGTTGCAAGTTAAGTGTTCTACGCAGCTTGACAGCCTGACTTTTTTGGTCGGAACCAAAGATTCTAGAATCTTGGTCGGAACGGTGTATGAGACTACGTTTTCTTTCCGGAGGACTATCCGGCAACAATCCAGTACAGCGCAAACATGTGAGAAAGTGTAACTCCAAAATAATCGCATTTCTACAGGCTTTAACGTTATTCTACGACTAAGTAATGATCGTTGACTTTGTCTACGAAATTTGAGAACACTTTGAAGGTCCTGCCATAGTATTTAGTATTCGTTTGTAACAAAACTACAGCTTCTAGTTAGCTATTAGTTAGAATTTGAAAAACTTGGGAAACGTTGTTGCAGTAGGTAAGCAGAGTTGCAAATCTTCCATATGTTGTCAACAATAGCGTATAAAATGTTAACTGTAACTACAGCAAGTTAGTTAACGTTGACAAAACTCAATAGAACTGTATAAACAAATACAAACGTGGGATAGCATCATTAGGTAGTTGACGTTAAACAGGGAAATAATGACTCGCTGGGCAAGAGCCAACAACGTCCACAAACACAAACCGGCGGAAGCAACCCCATGGAACAAACTCAGGGCTGGTGCCGATGGTGGGGCAAATGCAGGCACTAGTTCCAGTGGTGGCCAGCGAGGACCTTCCAACCAAAAGCCAAGCAAAGGAGCGTCTTTGTCACTGAGACGCACGCAGCCTGGTCATGGCAAGAAGAAGTCAAAGAAAAAGAAGGATCTCTGCGATACGGATGTGAATGGATTTTTGGACTATCTGAAGCAGTCAGGGCAGCCGTTGCCAGGAGATCAGATTTTAGAACCAGAGTTCACTGAAGAGTTGAATACTGCACTCAAAAAGGACAGGAGGCGAGAGGAGAGGAGAGTCAAGAGACAGAGTGCCAAGAAGAATAACATGGTAAAGACATTCAAAGTCGCTGTTGGTGTTTTGTTTGGGTTACACTCATCACACTGTACTTTCACAATTCAACTGTGTGCTTATTGTTGAACCCCATTAGAGCTGTGATTGTTACATGCATGTTTATGGTTGCTGGCAGGCACTTTTTTCCAAAACAAGGTACAGTACTAAACCACATTGGGTCACTTCGTATCAAATCAGGACCCTTTCCTCGTCGTCACAGATTTTAACGAAACTTTTTAATGTTATAATCTCTTATAACTTGGCTATCTTTAAAGAGCTTTCAAACAACCTAAGAACCATTTTTGTGTGACTTACATTAAAGGAGATTCAAGTCAAAGGTATAGTACCCACCCCAATTCATTCAAACTTTCTTAGTAAATCTTTCCTAATATTAATGCAAGGAACTTGCAAGTTCAGTTCTGCTGGTTTCTCATATGACTAAGCGGCATGCCAAGTTTTGTTAATCTGTGACTGTGAAGTTTGAAGGTGTCCTGATTTGACACATTCCCCCCATTAGAAACAAAAATATGATTAAAGTTTTAAACGTGAACATTTTATAGAAATATAATTAGGGCTGGGCGATATATCGATATTATCGTAATATCGTATCGTAATATTTATATCGATATGTATTTGACACTATATCGCCATATCGATATATTTTCAATGATACAATACCACTTTATCAAAACCACTTATCCTAATGTGTTCACACTGTTCAGACAGCCAGAGCTTTCTCGGATCACTCAGTTTTCATTGTGATCGTAACATTGAACGTGTTTTGACAGTCATTTTGCCTGAATGCTTATTGCCTGTCAGAGGAAGGTTAAGTTAAAAAAATAAAAATGAATAGATTTTTCCCTCCTGTTACTTTTAAATAGGTCACACAATGTTTCAATAATTATCGATATCGACCGATATGAAACACTTATATCGTGATACAGATTTCAGCCATATCGCCCAGCCCTAAATATAATATATAAACACAATTTCCAATGGTTAATTGTAGTCAAAAACAAATCTACTCCACTGAACAGTATTATGGGTGAAAAAGAGTGAAAATTGGCGACGTTCTAATTTCTCTGTCTTTGTTTGTGATGTGCAGGTTTGTTTCAACTGCAGGAAGCCAGGACATGGACTTGCAGACTGCCCTGAGGCAGACCGAGACGAGGAGATGGGCCATGACATATGCTACCGCTGTGGCTCCGCGGAACACGAGATATACAAGTGCAGAGCTAAAGTAGACCCTGCCCTTGGTAAGAGTGTGCTTGGAAATGTGTTTAGAAACATAGTATTTGCTTTTTTTAAAGAAATGTTAACAAAAACCTAACTACAGAAAAAAATTATGCTGAACATCTGGTACCATGAACCATGAAGTAATGACTATCGGAGTTCAGAGCTGTATTCAAATGACTATCCATTAAGGTTTTTTTTTTCTAAAGATGTTCAGTTAATGATGAATAATTCTAATTGTGGGACATGCTTTCTTCTCTTCAGGTGAATATCCATATGCCAAGTGCTTCACTTGTGGCCAAACTGGTCATCTCTCCAAATCATGTCCAGATAACCCCAAAGGCCTCTATGCTGCTGGTAAGAAGTTTGACCAGTGTTGGCCAGTTCTTTGCATGTATTCTTATTACGTAAACAACAGTGGGATGAAAATGGAGCTTTTGCAAAAAACCTGAAATAATAGCCCTATCAGGATTTGAAATCAGGCTAATTTTCTGTTAAGTGAATTTACTCTCCTTGAGTTTGTTAGTCTTAAGAGTTCAATTATATCCAGCAAACCTAGAAAACCAATGTTATTGATACACAAGGCTACAGCCTTTAGAAATAGGACAATTTCTTTTACTGCAATTTTATGTTTGACAAACATCCTAATTGTGGATGTGTTCTGTGTATTTAACAGGTGGTTGCTGTCGGTTGTGTGGCTCCGTTGAACACTTCCAGAAAGATTGCCCCGAGCATCAGACTGCAAGTGAGTATCTCTAATCTTACCTTCTAATAGCAACATCCTAGTGGAGAGTGGCCAAGGAACTTTAAAATCTGTTGTTTGCTTATATTTTATTTGGACTGAGAAAATATTTTAGTAGGAGACTTGATGGAGGAAAGAAATAAGAACAGACATAAAAAGAAATGCATTGTGTTTGTAAATTTACATGTGGTGTATGCCATAGCAAAGGCTTTTGATTTACTGATGAATTACTTTTTTTCTGCAATTCTAATTACACAGCAAACTCCATCACGGTCAGCCGCTTGTCCAACAATGTGAGTGCTGACCACGAGGAGGTCCATGTTCCCGTTAGGAAAGCTCAGTGCAAGGCTAAGCCAAAGGTGGTTGTATTTTAATGGGGAGAACATGGTTCTGACCCAGATGGAAAAATATAAAGACTGGTGGGTTTTTTTCTGTGAGGCATTTTTTCAATATACAGTACTATCTCAGTGTTCCAAAGATACACAGGTGCTACATCCTGTTTCAAGACTTGTCCTCAGAAGACAACGCAGAAGTGGACATTTCTGTGCAGTTATCGGCTGTTCGTGTCAGCTAAGACATGTTGGAACTCTTCTCAGATATATTTAAAAAATTATGACATGATGGTGGATTATTTTGTTAAGGGTATGCAATATTTGTGGTTTGAGATCATTTTTTAATTCTTTCAATACAAAAGAATTCACATAATAAATAATAAAGTAATGTAATAATGTCCATGTATTCATAGTGGAAATACAAATCTATAAATACTATATAAAAACACTGTACAGGAAAACGTTATTAAAACGTTGTTAAAAGGCCGTTGAGATTGTGTCCTGCTCTAGAAACGTAATGCAGGATGTGGCGGTCTCTTCCATGGACTTCGACCAGCCTGCCAGGCTTCCTTCAACAAAAGGCAGCACACCAGAAGTCACCTGGTTGTAGTAAGATACCTGTAGAAACAGTAAAAATGTTGGGTAAAGATTTGACCCCATTAGATATTAATAAATACAGAAATATAACAGTAAATGAAGGTGTCTGTTTCATTTGTCACTGAAACAATCCCATCCAAACGGGAAGTGATTTCACAAAACCACATCTCTGATGGATGGGCATTGGTGACTGTGGTGAGGTAGCCTGGTAAACCCGCCCCTTGTACTTCATTTCATTTTGTTTCATTTTGAGGGTCTGGACCAGAATTTGTTGAGGAGCATGTAAGAAGACCGAGCAGCTCTTACCCAATCAGTGAACAGAGGGTGTGTTCGTGAGCCATGACGTTGACTTTGTGTGCTACATTTGAATTGTAGTGCGTAGGTAGGCTAATTGCATATGTGACGACCAGGCGTTAGTGATTGTGAAAAGGCAGAGGCACTTGTTTTAAACTTCAGCAGAGTCCACATGTCCAGGTAAAAATGTTTCTCACGGCCTCCACTCCAGACCCTCTGTACAAAAGTGAAATGAAGTACCAGGGGCTGGTTTACCAGGCTAGTGGTGAGGTACCTTGCAGGTGGAATGGGAGATTCTGTGTATGATGAATCCAGCACATTTGGCCTCACTGCGAGTGCAGTTGTCAACAGGGGGCAAGTTCTCTGTCGTTACAGAACACAGTGCAATCACATAAGGGTCCCTGCAAGAAGAGCAAAAAAACGTCTTTACCAAACACTGTTGGATACTGCATACTAAATAATAATTCAATAAATAATATATAATAATAATATTATTATATAATAAAATAATATATAATAAAATATAATAAACCTGAAAGATGGCATTTGACACACTTTAATGAAATTCCAGTATCTATGTTTTCATGTTGTTCCCTTCTTCATTATGTAAAATAGGTGGGTATATGCTGTGCAGAGGGAGGTGTCCCAGTTCAGAAAGTAAAAGTCCTTCCTCATATTTCTTCCAGCCAATTCACTAAACCATCTGATCCTAATTAGCGTAACTCCTCAGCCAGGTAGATGAGCTAATTAGTGAAATCATAGCAGACGGCAAACCATGGCAGGACTTTCGCTTTTTTAAGCCAGTTTGTCCACCCATCTCTGATGCTAAACCACAGAAACCAAAATGATCTACTCTGCTGGAAAACTGGCCACATGATGGCAGTGCACACTACAGTCATGGTTCTACAGTGGAACTCATGAAAGTCTTCAAAGGTTCCATGTGTACGCTGTACAGCTTTAAGTTTTCTTTCTTTTTTTAAGGTCTTAAGCCAAGTGACGTGACCTTTTCACAGAAATGTTCACACAGGTTTTGGGAAGAAATATAGAGCCTGACCTTTTAATCCATTTGATTATAATGTACAATGCTGTTAAATCGATCAAGGAAGGTTTGACTCTTCCATCCAAGGCACATAAAAGTTTGGGATAATGAACTGTGATATTTTTATTAAGCAAAGCCTGTATCCTTTGGCTATGTTTCTGCTGTGACTGGAAATACAAACGCAGAGCCCGTTGATGCAGCCGTGTTGTGTGAGAGGGAGAGTGGCTACGGTGCCCAGAGTGACACAGAGGCAAAAGACAGTTGAAGCTTGTGTTTTTAACACAACATAACACTTGACAATGCACTCACTTGTACTAATAGCAGGACACCTACCAAATTTGAACTCAGTGAAGCAAATGGTTCAAGAGTTGTGCATGAAACAGTGACAGACAGACATTCCTTGCATAGATAGATAGATTGATAGATTGATAGATTGGTTGATTCATTCATTCATTCATTCATTCATTCATTCATTCATTCATTCATTCATTTTAAGTAGTTTTGGGGCAAACATACCCATCTTTGCAGGGTTGCCTTTTTGATAAAAGGAACACAAAGTCACGGATCTTGTTTCCATTTAAGGGGCTACATTTGATGTGGTACACCGTTTCCTCCTCATCAGCCTTGTCCACTTCCTCACAGCTTCTGTTGCAAACAACATAATGGAATCGGAAAACTGTTAGAGTGGTGATCTAATAAATATAATATTTATTAACGAATGGTTATTTTTTTTAGCAATAAATTGTTTTTTTCTTTTGCTGTTTTTTTAATGATGGTACTGTGCACCTTTCTAACTGTTACAGACTGCCACATATTATTTACATAATATTTATTACTATTAAAATGTACTGTTAATTGAGCGATGTTAGGGTGCTCTGTTGTCAGTATAAATACATACACTCTCATGAAGTACAAAATTAGCACATTCTCATACTTGTGAGTTCACTGCAAAACTGACAGTTCTGTAAAGGTTTTGTCATTATTATGATGGTGTGTCCGAGTAGAGGTAATCAGGACAGTCATATACCGTTGCAGTGTAGCCACAAAACACAACATTCACTACTTGTTCACATGTGTCATATATATGAAGAGTTCAGATGTGAAACACTCTAAGTCCATTTTCAGAAATATGCAAAAAATTAAGTTGTTTTAACAAAAAAAAAAATCAAGTAATCTTTCAACCAAACATCAAACTGTGGTTTAAATATAGTTAGCAGGTAAAACAAATCAAGCCAAAACAATCTACCTGGAGGTGAACTGATAAGGTTTATCAAAATTATGTAAATACATTGCTGTAAAATTCATTGCAAATAGACAGAGGGTTTGCATCTAAACTCTTTATATGTTAATAGAATAGTTAATTTGGTGCAAACCAAGCCAGTGGACCTACAGATAGTGCTTGTCCCAGTGTGTTCTCAGACGCAGGTCGGAGAGCAGAGAGAAGGCGTGGATGGCTGAGGTATTCACCTCCATCTCCACCTTGATGCACAGAGAGTCCAGCTCCTCCAGCACAAACACCCCTACCTGCAGCCCACACACACACACACACACACACACACACACACACACACACACACACACAGATACACACACACACGCGCGCGCACACACACACACAGATACACACATGCACACACACACGCGCACGCACACACACACACACACACACACACACACACACAGACACAGATACACACACACACACACAGATACACACATGCACACACGCGCGCGCACACACACACACACACACACACAGATACACACACACACAGATACACACACACACAGATACACACACACACACACACACACACACACACAGAGGTAGGTAGTCTCATAACCAACTGCTTTAATTGTAAAAAGGCAGAGGTGGAGGTCCTGGCTTCAAGAAATGAAACGCGTGCCATGTAGTTCCTCTGCCTGTGCACTTTACAAAGGGAATATCAATAAACAGCTGATCTACCTGTCGAATGAATTGTGTGCTCGTTGTATAGGCGTAGCCACGGGTGGGCGGAGGTGGGCCCAATCAGGCCCATCCAATCATAAAGCTTTTTTTTGTTTGATTGACTGTTTAAGTACTAATAGTAACCTATGTGTTTTGGGCTAGGCCCACCTGATTTTTTCTGGGCCCACCCATCTTATGATTTCTGGCTATGCCGCTGGCTCATTGGTATGAGCTGGTTCAGAAGATAGTTGGATTAAACATGTGGCAGGGTTTTTACTTTCTGAAGCCGTTATCGCCACCTCTGTAAGTAGGGTATAGCTGTTGATAATTACCTGCTGTTTTGATGTATATTTAGGATGCTCTGTATTTTTGATGGTGTGGTTTGTTAAAGAAACATTATTCAAAAGATACATGCCTTACTGCTGACACTGCTGGCTTCCCACGTTTGTTTTTCAGCCAGTACCGTCAAAGCCGCTATGTTGTTATAGCCCAAGTACACCTGAGGAGGGCAGTGTGGAGTTGACAGTTATACAGCACAGCACTACGCTGGAGTGGGGGCATGACTCAGCAAAGTTATGACAGCTGGAATGTTTGGAAAACTGAGTGAAAGTCATACAAAAGTTAAAGAACTTTCAGTCTATCAATACCTGATTACTTTTATCCCATGGAACAGACAGGGGTCCTTCATCTCTGGAGTATAAAATGTGTTTTCTAAGAAGAACAAAGTAACAGATTAACAACAGATGGTAACCAAGGGTTTAAATAAGTAATGGTCTATTCCTTCTATGTCTGTCCACTATAAGATTTTTTAAAGAAGTGTTTGTACCTGGCCATGCGAATTCTCTTTCTCACAATAGCTGCCAGATATCGCCTCTCTCCATCCTAAATGACAGAGAATAGGGCATAGGGAACAAACGCATGGAGGTGTGAATGTGTCATTAAACACGTCAGAGAATTCTGTGAATTTTGTCTCATGGTCATCAAGTTCCATGTTTGCGCTCAAAAAAGTAAAGTTATGTTAAACTCATGTTCATCATGTTATAGTAATCATAAAAGTTCATTATGTTGTTAGAGTTCTCAAACATTTCAAAATCATATTGTTTATTATGTTGTTAGAGTTATTACATAATGAAGGATGCATGACATGTCATATGGTGGCAAGGCTCATACAGTTGTTCAAAGGGCACACCAAGCTGTTAAGGAATGGGAGAGTGACCTGCGTGGTGAAGATGACCTCTGGGCAGGTGAGTGGTTGGCCCTCGGTCCTGCTCCTCTGGTAAAGGAGGAAGGCACTGTTTATGTGACGGGGTCTTCCCAGGGTCCACTCCTCACAGTTGTAGGCCTCCACCCGCACCCCTACCTCCACACTAGCAAATCAAAAGGCCTTGTCATCACTGGCTAAACATTCTGCACAAGCATGGCTCATTCAGGTAAAGGCAAAGGGTAAAATCAAACCTATTTTGCTCACAGTACATGCTGTAAAAAGCGTTGCATAGAAGCAACACATGCTGCATGGGACATTTTACATCAGTTTAACTGACACTGCTTTGCCCATGCTTTGCCCATGCTTTGCCTTAATGTTTTTACTTTTTAAGTATAATCAAGTTGGTTGTAAGCAGCACTTTTTACAGTGCAGAATATGAAGCTCCATTGCGATGAGTGTTACTTCATACAGGTATTATTTTCTCTATGTGGTCCCCATAGGACTAAAAACAGTGGAGCAAAGTACTGAATGCACCGCCATTTTTTTTTTCCAGTTAAGGTATTTGCAGATGGACTATTAACAGGAAGGTGATAGTTTGACCAGACACTGGTTTTAACCACAGAGGTTGACACATGTCAAGAAATCAGAACGTTTAAGCCCATAAATGTTATGAACGTCATGTTTAATAAAGTGAAATGGCGGGAGATAAAGTATTAAACATATTTAGAAAATTCAGTGAACCAGGGCATGAAAAGGTAGCCTGGTGCATCAGCCACTTTCACATTGATTCACTTCATGCAAAGTAGTTGCTGGAGGTAAATGAAATTGAGTGGAGGCGCTAGTTGGGGCTAGCCTGGCTAATGGAAAGGTGCAAAACCAGCTTCAAAAAAAGTGTCTCCAAAAGTGTTTTGATGGTTACTATGCCTTTCATCAGTGCATACAAATATTAGTCCAGTTAGCACCTTTTGTGAGGGCTATAAAAAAATGTAGTTTAGTTTTTTTTTGTTGCAAAAGTGTTGCACAAGAACATCTCATTACTCGACACTTGCAAATACACACACCTATGTAACTGTTTATAGACATGTTTACAAAACTTCTGACTCTGACTTCTGGTAGCACCATTAGCACCATCACCTGCAAGTGGGAGGAATATAACTGCACTGTCAACTGGACACTAAGAGGATTTCTTGCAGGTGTTCTATTCTGGGAGTGGAAAGGGTAGTCAGAAAAATAGCTGAAAAGCCAAAAACCTCCCAGAAATATCTCCAGGACTTGAAGGTAGCCAGTACATTTTGACAGAGGAAACAAAGAAACAATAGGGAGTGTACTTCACTGCCATTTCTCCTCCAAATATGGCATAGAGTGTGTCAACTGATCGGGACTACAGTCTCACAGTATTTCATGGCTTGCCCAAGTCCAGTGTGGGAAACGCTAACAGGGTTTTGTTTTAGTAATGAAGTCCGATGGCTGCACATACAGAAGCAATGGTGGTGAAATGCATTACATATTGTTTTCAACAAATGTACTGCCTCCAAATTTGTGTTAATCTCTTTTAAGTACACTACATGTCTGACTATTCTTCTGACTTCATGAATTGAAAACTTGCAAGGATCTCCTGTATATCTGCTTAATGAAGTGATACTTTTCCACATGCAGATAATAGCTCCATGGCCCCAGTAGAGGTGTCAGAGGTTTGGAAATATGTCTGTAAAAGATTGGTATGTATTTGAAATCCTCCAGATGTCTCCTGGGGAGCTCTCTGTTCTTACCACCATGAGATAATCTTGTGCAACACTTAGGTATTAAACCACCTTTTTGAAGGTGGTCATGTCATGTCAATAATCCAAATGAAAATGACTTTACGGAGGAGTACTTTTTAACTTATATCCCCTTTGTAGTAGGTAAGTACACCAAACCACTATACTGTAGTCCATGCAAATAAAGCAATTCTGCTGGCAACAGTGTTGGGTAACCTAGCTTCAGAATCTACAATAAAGTGCCACATATTTGTTCCAGCCATTTGTTAAATCAGCTGATTGTAATTAGCACAACTAGGAGAGGTAATTCGTGAAACCATCTGTATTAGCTGCACAGGTAGAACCAGGTGATTTGGAATAATATGTGGTATTGGATTGTAGCTTCTGAATCCAGGTAGTCCATCAGATCATACTGTGTGTATCATGTGTGTTGTTACTGCATCTTTCAGGGTGTTGTGTGACCTACAGTACCTGGTCTGGAAAGAGTTGTTGACCATTGCCTTGAACACCAGCCTGTCCCCCACAGAAGATGGGCCTCGAAACTGGAACATGTCCACAGCTTTGAGAGTGGGGTACGTTCCATACAGTCGGCTGAGAAAAGACAGAGGTAAGCAAAACTGAGGGCAGGAGATACGGACCGTAATCCTTGTGACTTAAAAATGTAAATCACCTCAATTCATACATAAATATCCATAAATCTGGTCTCTTTAGCATTATTCAGGCTTTGTAAAAAAACAAGGAGGCAACTTCAACAGCCACAGACTATGCATGTTAGAACACTCCTACCATTATTGAATATTAGGACCTATGTAAATAGAAACTAGACTATTAAAACATGTTTGTCTGTTGAGATGTTGTGTTGAGAGAGCAGTTATATCTGGCACCTTGCTGCCACTGTCGCTGCATTTTCCATCCAGGCCATAATCTGTCCTCCGAATGTGTTACCATGGTGATTGGCATGTGGAGGAAGGACGAGTTCAATGCTCTCGATTTGGGTGCACTCTGTTGATATTCTCTGAGCAGGATTGGAGTCTTTCCTTTTGCCCGCGCCTGAAAGAGAAGCAACACAACAACATCAGCCTTTCTCCTCAGTGTCATGCTGTGAGAATGTAGCCCCCCCAGAACATGCTTCATGCTGACTCTGCTCCCACATTTGCTGTAAAACTGAGACAGATCCAGAAATAACAGCCATATTTTCAAAGGCTGCCAGACTGAACATAATTATTTATGAGAAAGAACTGATTTACTACAAGTAGTCATTAGTATTAAAGCTGCAACTTTATTTTCATTTTAGATAGATAGATAGATAGATAGATAGATAGATGGATAGATGGATAGATGGATAGATAGATAGATAGATAGATAGATAGATAGATAGATAGATAGATAGATAGATAGATAGATAGATAGATAGATAGATAGATAGATAGATAGATAGATAGATGGATGGATGGTAATTGTTGTTCAGCTACATCAATCCAAGGAGAAAAAAATAAACAAATAATTTATAAGTAGATCATTCAAATCAGTTTAGCAGTGTTTAGGATTCTGATGGCTGAAGGGAAGACGTTATCTCTGAAACATGTTGTGTCTGTACGAATATGTCCCTAATTCACTCCCTAGTCATGCTGGATTGCCGCTGGATGGAAACTGTTCGTTCATGAAAATCAGGGGTAAAAATGACAAAGCAGCCATGTTCTATATGTTATGGGTCTTAATGTTGTTTGCCAGTGAATGTTCTATTCACTCCTAAGCCCGCATGAATCAAACGGTGCTGTGTGTGTGTGTGTGTGTCCGTCCCAAAGAGCAAATACAAGAGGGAAAAAAAGCGGAAATGTAAGTTACACCGCATGGCCTCACTGTGAAACAATGTTACTCTTGTGTTTGGCCACCGTGGCTACTGTCCATGTGAATGGCTGCACGTCTGTCCAGTGACCTGCCCCCTGGCTGACCGCGAAATTGTTTCCAGACACAAGAGCCAGCGCTGGGTACAAGGGTGTGTGTTTTGTCACAGCTTTGGTAAGGTCACATTGGACAAAGCAGAGCACCACTACAAATATTATAGGAATGAATAAATAAATACATACACATATAAATACATAAACAAACAAACAAACAAACAAACAAATAAATATTATAAAAATAAAATGATAAATGTTGGTAGGAACAATTCTGTCTTTCCCAAATATTCATAGTGGCGTGTTCCTATGCTCTATATGTAGGCCTATTCCTAGACCCTTGGGTGTAACTGTGTCTTATACAGTAGGATTCAGTCTGTGCCCAGAGGGTGGGTGAGGGCAAGCTCAGGGCTCTGGATGTTTTTCACTTGACCTTCTAATTCTCCTCGTATCACACTGTGTAATCTCTGCCATCTCTCGTTATCCGTTTAGCTCCCTCTTCCGTGATGCTTATCTCCCTGCTCATAAATCAGAGATAAGAGAAGACAAGCTTGACTGACCCTTGTCTTTGAGGGCACAGTAGTCCACCATGAGGTTGTCGAAAGCCTCCTGGTTGTAGAGGCGAAGGCGGCGTCTCTCCGATGCCAGTGAGTGTTCCAGCCTCTCCTCCGCTGAGTTCAGGAAGTCCACTGGCCTTAGAAGCACCTGGGTAACGAGAGGAGGATAAAATCTTAAATGTCTCATTCTGCGAGAAACCGTTTAGTACTTGATTTTTTTTTAAAAATACGATAGGTCACTTCGAGTTGCAAATGCATGCTGCACGTGAAAATGTTCTTCTACCCTGATTGCCTCCATTAATCAATGAAAGAAAATATGTGGAAAAATGAGTGAATAAGGAAAAGGCAAACAAAGTGACGTAAGTTTGTTAAATACAAAAAGCCATGCCACAGTTGTGATTATCGGATGAGTCTCGTTGCAGTACGAGAAACACAAACAGTACAGCCTGAGTATCACATTTGGAACCGTAATTGACAGCCCGCAAAAGCCCGTTTATGTTTTAATATTATGATTTGCTTCTTGCCTCTAGAGGGGAAACGACCCTTTATAGTATTTTTACTTTGATTGCAGTACCAGTTTTCATCAGTCCTACATATAGCACCTTTAAATCTAGACATCTTGACCGTATGGCCCTAAAACAAATGCCAGTCGATGCCACCTAGAGTCGTCTCAGGTTTTTTACGGCCTAAATACAGCACTATCCTTATCACTGAACGCACAAGATTTGATCACTTTATTGCTTGAGGGAATGAAGATCATAATCATTTTCATCATTTTATACCCAACCAAACTTGCAGGTAGAGTCTACTACTGCCACCAACTGGAAAGTTATCTGCCATGTAACCTGGCTCAGAATTAAAGATACAAGCATGGCATTTTACTGAGAAGAACAAAAAAAGATTACACATGACAAATTGATTGTGTTCCTTTTCAACAGAGAAGACGACTACTACTGCTACTGTGGAAGCACAATCCCATAACTGTGAAATACAGGGCTCTTCTCTGTGGTGTGCCGTGTAAAACAGTGATACACCACTAAAGCCTTTCGATTCGTCCTCAGCTGGCAGTTACGTCCATCCTGAGGGCCTAACAAAGCCGTGACTGTACGTAATTGCTGGTGCTCTGACATATGAACCTGGATACGCGGGCTTGTGTGTGGATGGGGAATGGTTGCTACTATACCCGTATGGTCGCATGACTGTGAGAGAGAGGCAAAGACACACATTTAAAATGACAGGGATATGATGTGTGTGTTTACGCTGTAAAGTACAGTGGCCGCTCACTCACCTTCCTCTCTCCTACTGGCTTCCCCACGAAGGTGGAGAAGGCAACACACATGCGCTTTGAAACACCGCTCAGCACATCCTGCACAGATACACAGATCCCCACCTAACATACACGCATGCACACACACACACACACACACACACACACACACACACACACACACACACACACACACACACACACACACACACACACACACACACACACACACACACAGATAGACAGATAAACAGACAGACAAACACACACACACACACACACACACACATTATCAGAGATGTTAACTTTGATAGTGATTACAAAATAGTTGCTGTAGACTGCTGGAAAGATGTGACATACCTCCATACTAGTGTTGAATGCTCTGTTTACTCTGGCTTTGATATTAATGACCTGGCCAACCCTGCAAGAGGCCAGGCAGAGTCCATTAAAGGTGCATTATGAAAGACATGCACAGTAAGTAATCATAACATAGTCCTCACAATAATAATACAGCCAGAATATTTGCATTTTACAGCTTGATTTACAGCCTGCAAATTATGCAGTGCAGTGCATCTAGTACCTTTAAACTTTGGGATAGTACAGTTTGATACAATTCTTCATTACGAACCAGCAGATATGGATGAATAATGTGCACACATTACCTCACTGTCTCTTCAAATTGGATGTCATCCATGGAGGCTGTTACACACGGCGTACCAGCATGCCTCTCAGCTTAAAAGGGGACAGATAACAGGACAGGGGATAAAGAAAACTTCACTGTGGACTGATATGTTTGGTGTTGTGGTTTGTGATAACCTCCTTCATGACCTTAAGCACTTATCATGATTACCTGATATCTCCGTCAATCAGTTATTTAAAACCACTCAGCTGAGCAACTAATGGAGACATTGAAAAACAGGTCAGCCGGGAATTTGACACAAACCATTGCTGCAGACAGATGTTTTCACAATCACAGAGGTCATGAATAATTCACTTAACCTCCTCTCTTTCATTTTTTGTATTATTTATTCTATCCTTGCCTTTGCTCTCTGACTGTTCACTCCCATCTCTCTCTCATCTCACGGCCATTTCACACAAAAAAATAGTAATTGAAGTGTATTAGATGCTCCCTCACAAATGTTTCTATTCTTTCCACAATTGTGAAAGGTAGGTTTTTGAAAATACTAAGGCTAGTAAAGGCTAGTAAACCAGCCCCTCGTACTTCATTTCATTTTGTACAGAGGGTCTGGACCAGACACCGTCAGAAACGATTTCTTGGAGGTGTGGACTCTGCTGAAGTTTAAAACAAGTGCCTCCGCCTTTACCCAATCGCTAACGCCTGGTCGTCATGCAATTAGCCTACCTGCGCACTACAATTCAAATGTAGCCCACGAGGTCAACACACCCTCTGTTCGCTGATTGGATCGGTCTTGCTGGGGCCGACTAAATGACCCTCAAGAGATTCCGGTCCAGAGCCTCTGTACAAAATGAAATGAAGTACGAGGGGCTGGTTTACCAGGCTACATGTTTGCTACCATAATCATGAAATTTGGCACATGCAAACACACTTTTATCATTTTCTGCGGGAATGCAGTCTAGTTTATTTTTAATCTCTCTAAAAGCCAAGAGCCTCTAACAGCAGGTAGAACTTGTATAGCTTTTAAAAGGACACTTTTAAATCATTAATATCTGTCTTCATGGTCAAACGCAGAACCTCCCTTCCTCCCTCCCCTTTGGGTTTCTTTTAGACCAGGTGGTCTGCTAACCGCTCTCTGGAATGTGGGGCAGGAGGAGTAAACAGGTGAAAGGTGAGCGCACTGTGGTTACCCCTCTCTTTCCACGCTCAAAGGTGAAGGTCGCTTGTGTTTTGAAGTGCATTTGGAGCTGTTCCAGCTGCCTCCACAATGGCCAGATAGCCAGATAGGCCAGATAGCTGTGTGTTGGTGGGGGAGCTAAGTTACTCTTAAGAAGACAAGACACATTGTGTCCACCTTCACAGCTTGTTTTGACAGTTCTCACCAGGAACGTGTGCAGTGTGTGTATATATTTGTATGTGTGTGTGTGTGTGTGTGTGTGTGTATATATTTGTATGTGTGTGTGTGTGTGTGTGTGTGTGTGTGTGTGTGTGTGTGTGTGTGTGTGTGTGTGTGTGTGTGTATATTTGTATATGTGTGTGTGTGTGTGTGTGTATATATTTGTATGTGTGTGTGTGTGTGTGTGTGTATATTTGTATGTGTGTGTGTGTGTGTGTGTGTATATATTTGTATGTGTGTGTGTGTGTGTGTATATATTTGTATGTGTGTGTGTGTGTGTGTGTGTGTGTGTGTGTATATATTTGTATGTGTGTGTGTGTGTGTGTGTGTCTCAGGGATGGAAATTCACACCAGCCACCAGCCAAATGCTCTTAAAATATGAAAGTGGCTGGTACACTTGGACACAAAATAGTAGTTTTCTATACAATTTAACAATAATAATTTAATGCACAGTGGCCAGGAGCAAGAATACACTCAGACCATTTGCAATCATCACTCATCAGTTCTGCCCGTGCCAGAGTTGGGTCACTGGTTGGCAATGTTTGTTTGCTGGTGTGATGACGGACAACTATATTTGTTTGCTTTGCACAAACTTTTAGCTGCAGCATGCAACTTGCAGGTTGATTTTTTGTAAAGTCACACAGCTTACATAGAAAAACACGCTGATGAAATCTAAACAAACTTTAGGAAACTAATTATGCTACAGGAGTAAAAACACATCCATACCATACTGCATATGCTCAGAAGTTTCAATCCCAGCTCAGTCCTGCTATGTATTCCTTCTGCCTGTTTCACACCTAAAAGTTGAGGTGTTTTCACTAATTAGATGATGTACCTGTCTGCTGATTTGTGTGCTCATCAGCATCAGCTGGCTCAGAAAATATTTTAATCAAATATTTACCAGGGATTTCACTTTCTGAGGCTGGTAGTGAAAAGTCATATTCTGCATATGTAATGTCTCCACACAAATAATAAAGTCTACACTCCAGTGCTTAAGAGTTGTGTGGGCACAGGTCAAGTGTCCTTACCCACCTGCCAGACATGCAATGGTGTCCATCCACTTGAGCAGCTGCCCAGCCCCCAGTTCTCCCTGGTGGTTAGCATGGCAGGGCAGGATGGACTGGCACATCTGAACCTCTGCCGTCCCATGGCCACATCGCAGTATTCTCTCCAATGATCCAGTAATGGCCACAACGTCATGGTCCACCACCAGCTCCATTCCACGTCAAGGTAGAAGATAGCTTTCCTCCCTCTATATTTGCTTGGATATCTCTTGAGCGCTTACCTTAAAGAAGCCTGTAAGCCTATGACCCAAATGCAGCGTGTATGTGTGTGTGTGTGTGTGTGTGTCACACTGTCTCTGCCGCCCCTGACTGCACTACTGTTATCAGTCCTGTTTGGGCTCCAGCCCTTTGGCTCCAAACCTGTCGCACAGAAGTTACCTCACCTCTGGTCATATTGGACACTGACAGGGGTGGAGCAGCCATGTGGCTGTCAACTGTCACCGAGACAAGACGTGAAGCCCATGAGGGGCAAATTCTGTGCTTGAGGAGCATCTAAAAACAGCCTTCGCAATAACAGCTCTATGAGCACCATTGTGAAAGAGCCAACAACTCACTGCCCTTGTCACATATCAGCTCTTCACATCTACCTTTTATTGTTCCTGGCCCCAGTCAAAGTCCCCATCACAGTGTGTGCTAACCCTGGCTGTAAAACACAGAGATGTGGTACATGCAAGCCAAATGACCCCACTGGACACTCAACACCAAAGGGAAGTTCGCTCTGTTGAAGTTGATCAGGTGTGTATTGACAGTGTGGTTCACCACACGCTGAAATCAAACACTACTTGTGGGTGGGTGGGGGGAGGTGGGGAATGACAACCTCAGCTGGGAGATAATCTGTGCAACACTAGAAAAGTGTATCAGTGGCGTAAATCAATAAACCTACTGAAATGAAATTCCCATGTAAATAAACTGTTACAGGGCTTAGCTGTGAGGCCGTTGGGCATTTAAAATATGTTAAAATATACAGTTGGCTGGTTCTTCAGGCTTGTGATACTGTTCAAACAGACAACTTTAGGGTTACAAGGACACTCTCATGGCATGACATGATTTTGAAAAGTCTAAATTTTTGGAATTGTACTGATGAGAGTGGAGTTCATATTACAACAGCATACAAGCCAATAAGACGTTTACCATGTACCTCTCTCTCTCTCTCTCTCTCTCTCTCTCTCACACACACACACACACACACACACACACACACACACACACACACACATACAGTGACAAGACTCTTTAACAGGGATGAGAAGCTTTATATCAGTACAGTATATTCAAAACTTCCCAGTGTATTTACAAAAGTCAACACAAATAGAAAAAACACTTCACAAATTAAAATGAACCATCAAACAATTCAATTATTCAAATGAAAAAGGAGACATGAATTACATCTACGAAATATTTTTTCCTAATTGTCAGGCAACATTTGGAGGAAAAATAACAAAACAAAAACAAAATGACACACATTAACACACTAATTGTGTGGCAATATAAGTAATGAAGGCAAATGTTATTACAAATAACACTAAAAAACATTGTATCATTGGTACAGTATAATTTTTAAATAATTCACAGAAACACAGATAGGTTGGAATCCCAGGCTATAAAATTACACCTTTGCTGTGTAGAAATGTTTAGTAAATGTATCATAATAATATCAATAGCGGCAAATGGTAGTTATGAACATAATATGGTTCAACTGAAGCAACAGACCCAGATTAAAAAAATCGCAGTGAAAGAAAATCACAGTATTTCCGGGTGACACAACTATAAATAATGAAAAAAGAGAGAAACAGATGTAGAGAAGAGCATTTTACTGTTTTTCTCTGAATATTATCAACATTATCTTCTGTGTCCCCACTAGTCTCTACTGTAAACCTTTCAGCCATGTTTTGCTCTTGAATGTTAATATTCAAAACGTTTCCCTTATTCTGGCAAGAGGTCTGTCAAAATTTGCAGCAGCCATACGTACCCGGTGCTGCAATTATCTGTGTAATTATACATGCTGTTGAATCATCTTTCCGGTGAGGTAACAGCTTGCCAGGAACATACAGGGCAAGAGAGGGCATCATCACTGGACTTCCTTGAAGAGAACCTTGATGACTCAGCACAAGCCAGTGCCGCAACAAAAAGGGGTAGACGGCTGGTAAAGTGTTTAGTATGAATACAAAGGGGTTGCTTGTTACGGACAGACAATTTGGGTAATGATCTGTTCTTATCTACCATAATAGGACTGCTACCATCTCCTTGGTTGTCCACATAATAGCATCACTTGAGCTTCATCAAAGTAGCACTGTCTGGTCTTTCATCTTACAGGAATCAGCCTGACCTATCACGATGATATCTACCATTAGTTTTTTCAGGACGCAGCCAATTCATTATTGTGCACCTCTTTTGTACTTCACACAATTTCATAAATATATACAAAAATCCATCAGGGAGAGACATTACTGAGCAATAAGAAACGTTTATGATTGGATTCAGTTGAAGATGAGAATAGAGACATACCACTGAAGTTCAACCTAAATATATATACACAGCTTTTTGTTTCATTGTGTGTTTTCTTTCCCTCTTCCATACATGGATCAAGTAATATACTTCCATTTGTATACACATGCACATGTAACTTCTGATTGTACACCCACATATATACACAAAAGATACAAATATTAACAGTGTTGACTTGTCGTGGTCTTTCCCTCGGCTGATTTTATTAAGAGTTCAGCAGTCAGTCCCATCAGTCTGCAGCTGAAGAGGTGGAACAACATTACAAAAAGAGACCGATGGAGGGGTAGAGGGAGGGAAGGAGGGGGAGGGAGAGTGTGGGAGAGGAGGAGAGAGGCTTGGACCCGCTTTCTTTCCTCAGGAGTGTTTAAAAAAGAGGGCTGGCTACAGCGCGTCTGTCTGCACGACTTTGTTCCCTTCGACTCCTCGTCGACTCCACAAGACCTCGCAAAACCGACACTCACACACTCATGGTCATGTTTGGAGAGTACTACAAAAACAACAAAAGCAACAAAGAAAAATGGCATGACAGTCAACAACACTCTAAAACTGAAGATGAAGTTAAGTATTTTTGTGGTCTTTGTTGTGTCTCATAAAAACATTTTATGTTATGTATCGTAAAAAACACCTTTTCCTCATTATTTAGTCATTCAAAGATCAACTGGGCAGAGTAAAGATAACAATGACTTGTTGGAACACTAAAGCATACTATCTAAGTGTTTATGGTGTTATGTGTAGGAGTCGTAGAGCGCTTACACTTTCGTTCTGGAAGGGGTTGAGGAAGCTGCCTCCCATCTCGCCGTCGTCTCTTGGGGTGCCTGGCTGGTTACTCATGCTGAGGTTGCCAGGGGAATTCTGGGTATGCCATAAGAATGTAAAGTAATTCTGGTTATTGTTTTGTTCTTACTGTACATCATTTAAACAATCAATCAATCCATCCATCCATCCATCCATCCATCCAATACACATGGATGACTACATGGAGCAGATGCTCTTATGGTAATTGCACATATTGAGGGTTCACACAGAAGCACACTGTCATTTTTGCCGTTATACTTTGGAGAAAACAGAAAACCATAAAAAAAAGAAACGAAAAAAAAAATACTTACCTTCGGGATGCTATCCATATCAGCTGAACCTAAATGGAACACAAGAGAAGCATTTTCTCTGTTAGTCTGACTAGCGACAGTCTAACAGTTTCAAAGATAGATGGGCATAATAGGGCTAAATATCAGTGGGATTATAATGTGCTACCTTTTCATGCCCTAGCCAATCACTAGTCTTGTAACCAAAGACTGAAAACTAAATAATTAGGGCCCGAGGGGGTGCAGGCTATGACTATGGAGGTGCAAACCCCTATTACTTTTTGAAAACTTCTTCTTCTTCCTTTCTTTCTTCTCACAAACTCAGCCTTTTTGAGAGACCTCCCATTCATGAAAATTCATGAAAATTTGTACACACATTGCAACTAGTAGTCGGCTAGTGAAGGCTTGGTTGTGGATGTGGCCCAGGGACTCCAGAGCGCCCCCTTATCTTAGAGCCCTGAGGCTAAAGTTTTGTATATATATTGCATTAGCCACACCCAACAGGAAATTAGATAATTGGGGTTATATTCGTTTGGACACATGATCAATTTTAACATACTCTTCCTAGACTGTTTATCAGATTCCTGATTTAGCATTGTGAAGGGATTTTTGACATCCTGTAATATATGCAAATGACAAGAAGATTAATTTTCATATCTCACAACATACACAGGAAATGTGTAATTAAGTCCCAGTGCAATGAAGGATTTTCTGAAACTTGTCAGGATATTAGATGCTATGAATAAGATGAAATGCATACACCCAATATGTCTGTCTTGCCTAGTGCTACCAGCTAGCCATAGAAGAAATTGTTTTGTTTTTTTTAACACATGTAAGCCCTATGGCTTAGTTTTGTTAGGAGAATGAAGCCATGAGACTGGGAGTGCTGTAATTGTACAAAATTAAATTTTGTCTATTATCTGGAGAATGCTACCGTTTTTGCATTAAAATCACCTGTTGATGCCCACAATGATGAAAATGTCGAAAGGAAAAAACAAATCAATCAAGTTGGAGTGAGAGAAACAGCACAAACAGGATTCAGCTTCATTTTTTTTACAGTGTAGGAGGCCAGCATTCCTTTCACTCAAAGGGAGAAAGCAGCATTTCACAGTTACTGAATGAGAACATGGCACAAAGCATGAAATGTTCAAACTAGCATGCAAGTTGTGTGGAGATAGGTGAGTGCTGAAACTGATGTACACAAAAGCTCTCACTAAAAGTGGCCACAGAGTGACAGCGTTTGTTGCTTGGCAACGCTTAAGGCCTCCTTAACTCCTAAATTGGAACCATTTTTGGAGCAGAGCGTGAATAATCAATTTCAAAACAGAGGAAATAGAACTCAATGTCATGTCTTTAAACTCAATTGATAGTATAGGCCTCTTGTGCAGGAGCGTTGTAAAAGTAATACGAGTCTCCAATTGGTGGACGTTAGTAAAGAATATCGGCTGTCGTTACCTAAGGCATTTGGCCCCTGGCCCCTCTGTGTATGGCCGAATCACAGCTGTGGAGATATCTATTACCAACGCTACTCTCACTTGGCTCATACTCCTTAAATCAACACTGAGAACAGTGGTCTGTGAGCTTGTTTATGTTACAATACTGATGTAATCTTACAAGAGCAAGAGAACAGCTGCAGGGTATGTAGTCAGAGGTTGGATTGGTTGGAAGACTGACTGAACTATGTGTGTGTGCATGTGTGATTGTATTTGTGTGTGTGTGTTTGTGTGTGAATGTGTCAGTGTGTGTAAGTGTGTGTGTGTGTGTGTGTGTGTGTGTGTATGTGTGTGCTGGAAGTTGGTGGGAGTCTTCTGTCTTGCGGTCTCACCTAGTGATCCGTTCATGTGGTGGGGCTCCATGCCGGCCATCCCTCCCATCGGTCCATCTCCTCCCGGGCCCATGGGGAACTGCAGGGCAAACACACATGCAGACTCATGGAAAGGACACAGGAAGGAAGTGTATGCACACAGAAACAGAGAGAGAGCAGCAGTGCAGTGCAGGGATAATGCACGACACAGTGTTCGTATATCAGGAAGTTAATGCACGTTCGAGGTGGTAATGCGGTTGACACCTTGAAGTGCATTAACTTTCTGATATAGGAACACAGTGAAGTCCATTGTCCCGCTTATACCACAGTTACCACACCTGTCTGATGTTAACTTCCGGTAATAATTTCCACGTTGTAAGCACTAAAACAAATGTATTTGTAGAACTACTTCCATCCGCCAAAAGATGTTCCTTTTCATGACTAACTAGACAAACTGCAGTTGCTAATTCCAAACTGGAGGTTGCTATGGCCAAGACCCAGTCGTTATAACACAGGACAGGGTTGTAGTATTTTGAATATATGTATCTATTAAATATGACACAAACAGCCACTGTTGTATTTCCCAATTCTACTGTATCTGTCAGTCATAATTCAGCCCTGACATACTCCCCGCCTGTTTAGCCATCTTTCAGTCACCATCACAGTTATGACCACAAGCCAGCACAGCGGATCAGGATGGATGACCTGTGCAGGTCCGCAGTGACTGTCAGGTGAAGCTGGCGTCAGTGCTAAATGAATGACAGGTTGTGCATTGCTCCAGACCCAACAACTGTGACTCCGCACTCTCCCCACACAGACCTCCTCAATCAGACACCAGCTGTCTTGGCAGCCAGACGACTGGGGTAGAGAGGGAGACAGAGAGAGAAAGAGAGAGAGAGAGGGTAAGAGAGGGAAAGAGGGAAAGAGAGAGAATGAGGGAGACTGAGGAGATGGAGAAAAGGTGTGCAGACGACAAAAGTAGAGGGGGAGGCAGAGAAAGAGACAAAGCCAGACAGAAAGAAAGAGAGAGAGAAAGAGAAATAGATAGAGATTAAGATGAAGAGAAAAGAGATGGAGGGGAAGGCATGCAGATGACAAGAGTAGAGGGGGAGACAGAGAGAGAAAGCCAGACAGACAGAGGGAGAGGGAGATGGAGATGGAGAGAAGGGAGTAGATCGAGGGAGGGAAAGGGGTGCAGACTGCAGACGACAGGAGACCTGAAGGGGTCAGTGAGATCACAGTCCCAGAACAGAGCACCCACTGTGTGAGTCAGGGGTGGGTGCTGGCCCACTGTGTGAGTCAGGGGTGGGTGCTAAATCACGGCGTGCGGGGTCAGGACAGTGAGCTCCAGGCTCAGCACTCAGGGATTAATCCTTCCGCGGGCAGCGGCCCCTCCGCCTTTGCCAAGAGCTGCATTAGTGAGATTTAAAGGAGCGATGAGGGGGCCCGGGGTGGAGGGCCGGAGTAATGTATACCCGCCAAGCTGTCTGCTTCAGCTAATTTATTTGTTTTCTAATTTATGGCTCCTTTTCTCCCCCTGCGATTTATCATGGAAATAACCCCCGACCGCTGCTGCGGCTGCCGCTGCACCATGCTTACGTTTTGCCGGCTTCCTCCGGGTGGAACTGCATTTATCATGGTGTACATGTTCTCGCCGGAGTTGGTGGAGTCTGGGAAAAAAAGAAAGAGTGAGTGTGTGTGTGTGTGTGTGTGTGGAGGGGGGAGGGGCTTGTTCACAGAGCCAGACAAAGGTCCAATGTTAAGTTACAATTACACGATGAAAGATGGTGATAAGGTGTTTAATCCTTAACCAGCGACTTTTCCTGTTTGATAATTGGCCCCGTAAGAGCACTGAGGGCCATAAAGCCCCGTACCTGCTGGGCTCGGCATTATGGGGGTTCCTGGGGGGCCTCCGCCTCCTGGGGGACCCTGACACAAACAACAACAACAACAAAAACACAAACACAAGCAAACAAACAAATAAGAAAAAAAGCCTGAGCAGGACAGGTGTCTTAAGTTTGGCTTGTATGTGCTCAACCATCTCTCTGCAGGGGATCCAAACAAACGCATTTGGCAAGCGTGATACATCATTGGCATCCATAAACGCTTGCAAAGCACTCCTGGATGTGGAAGAATATTGCAAGGTGCCCATGACTAGAAACAAAAGGCTTTACATAACCAGTATTCACACATTCTAAAATAAGAAGTTTTTGGTGCCTGTGAATTAAAATCTATCAAAATCTGTCAATTTTGTGATGTTATTATTATTTGAAAATGAAAAGCTGCCCAAATTAAGGTTAACCTCGAAAAAGCCGACTGTAATTTCCCAAATGACAACTTCAATGTCTCTTCCTTATTTGTAGGGTTACCGAGCTATCACACACAAAAACAAAACTATCCTGCTGCAAGGATCATAACCCTGTCCTCATTGTCCACTGTCAGGGAGGTTTGGTCTTGATGTGCCACTGCCCCACTATCTCATGTACCCCCCACCCCACACACACACAAACGATCGCTGCCTTTTTACGAGGAGAGCCAGCACTGTTTGCGGGCAGTGATCCTCGGTGCTCGGTCTGTCGCTGTGGTCAGCATTCTGCATATCTTTCTCCTGCTCCTCCTCCACAGAACAACAACTGCCTCCCTTGCCATTACCTCTCCTCCTCCCCACCCACCTCCTCCTGCTCCCACTCCCCCCCTACCACCACCACCACCCTCCCATACCTCCCCAAATCTAATTAGGCCTCCCTCCTTCCCACTCTCCTTCCCTCTCTCTCCGTTTCCCCTCCTCTCTATCTTTCTATCCCTTGTCCCTATCTCTCTATACTTATCCCTCCCTCCCTCTTTCCCTCTCTGTACCTATCTCTCTCTCTCTCTCTCTCTCTCTCTCTCTCTCTCCCTCTCTTTCTCTATCTATCTCTCTATCTCATTCTCTCTCTCTCCTTCTCTCTCTCTCTCCCTCTCTTTCTCTATCTATCTCTCTATCTCATTCTCTCTCTCTCCTTCTCTTTCTGTCTTCTCTCTCTCTCTCTCTCTCTCTCTCTCTCTCTCTCTCTCTCTCTCTCTCTCTCTCTCCCTCTCTCTCTCTCCCTCTCTCTCTCCCTCCCTCTCTCTCTTTCTATCTCTCGGTTTGCTGACTCGGTCTGAGCTTCCCGAGCCCTGGCCGCTGCAGAGCTGCTTTCCGTAAGTACTGCTGGAGCTCCACGCAGCACTGGCTCTAACAGAGGAGTGGAGCGGCGCGGAGCGGGGGGGAGCGGAGCGGGGGGAGGAAGAGGCTGTTGACAGGGACCTGCCTGGGCATCCAGAAGCTGCCTTTACAGTATCGCTGAACTCATACGCTGCCATCTCCCGCATCAGCACTATTTGAGGATGTGTGTGCACAATGCAGTGCCCACACAATAAATACAAAAAAAAAAAAAAACACAACACCAGCAAGTCGCAAACAAACCGAAAACACACAACACAAAAACAAAACAACTAGACTGTCTGCTCAGTTTATACACATAGTATAGTACATAGTAAGTTTAGTAAAGCCACCACAGATGCAAATTAGTTACACAGCTAACTGTGATACATTTGTAGATTTGTCCTGTACATGGTGCCTTTCAACTAAACTAAATAAATACTAAAACTAAGTAGAACTAAATGTCTGTGCAGATTCTCATTCATCCAGGTCATGGTAGTCACAGGACCTAAGTTGTAAGCAACTGGACTTCTTTTTAAAACTTGAAGACAGATGAAAGGTGAAACATCTTCAAGCTCCAAAAAAAAGTCCAGTTGCTTACCACTTAACTTCTTTGACTAAGTAGAAGTAAGCCGCATTAGTAAACATTGTGGAAAAGCTGTGTCTAATGTTGTAAAATTAATAGCTTAAAACAGCTAATGCAAACAAACAAACAAAACAAAAAGAATCCTGTGTTATGGGAGATATGATGTGGCTGGCTAAGCAGTGGGCAGAAAGCAATTACAGCGTGAGGAGACCAAGGTGAGCAGGGCAGGGGGGTTTGGCGCCAGCAGCCCTGGGCCCCGGCACTCACTCGTTCGCTCACGGCATCCTCAGCACTTTCTCTCTTTCCCTCCCTCTCTCTTTCCCTCCCTCTCTCTAACTCTCCCTCCCTCTCTCTCTGTGTCTGAATAAAGATGGATGTGTTACCTACCACATAGCTCCCCGGAGATGCAGAGGAGTAGGGGATCTAAATGCCAGCAATGCAGAGGGAGCGTGAGAGAGAGAGAGAGAGAGAGAGAGAGAGAGAGAGAGAGAGAGAGAGAGAGAGAGAGAGAGAGAAACAACACGGAGAGAAAAAAGATGTCAGCAAAAAAATGTAGAGGAGTTTTGTTTTTGCTTTGTCGTCTAGCAAACACTAGAATAAACAGGTATAGACTTCATTCCTCTGGAAGAAGTAAAGTTCTGCGGACTCACGGAGTTGGAGTTGGGTGGGTTTGGCCATGGTCTTCCTCCAGGGCCCCTTTAAGAACACAGATAACCACAAATATACTTACACATCTAATGTAATTCATTTCTTATCTGTTTATTAATTATCATTTACATACATCTGTTATTAAATTAAGACACAACTTAGTGCAGAGACCACCATTTGAAGTGTAGAGCTGTAACTACTGCATTATAAATATGTCATATTTCATTTAAAGTCATTCTGTTCACTGTAATAAGGAGACAGAGGCTAGACAAATCTTACATGTTCATCCCGGGCATTCCTGGGCCTCCTAAGGCGTTGAGTGGAGGCCTCATGCCTCCCCCATAACCCTGCAGAGAAACCATCATGGTGACCCACTAGAAACACAACAGCCCACCCACATTTATTGTTCTTACACACTTCCCTCTGGTTATCAAGAGACTACACAGAACACAAAGCCAGCATCCATTTTTACTCTGATCTCACATCAGCTGGTATTCAAACTTATGCTAGTGTTAGGCGTGTGCTAGTATGTTTGTGTGTGTGTGTGTGTGTGTGTGTTTGTGATCTCTTAGGCGAGCTAAGTGTTGTTTTCAATTGGTTGCAACTGATTTCTGGGATTCCGGTTATGTTTTTTTTACGAATAACCATTGCTGCTCTTGTAAGCAAGGGAACGTGTTAGAGAATTGTTTATGAGTGGGATTGACCGAATTGACCGAATGATGCATTTGTTTTAAACCAGGTGTAACCACATGCTTACATGGTTTGGCCCTCCAGCCCTTAGTCGGGTGCATTTAGTCCTGCCACAACACCAGCCTTATAGGGTTAAGGGCCATTACCTGTGCTGATAAAAAACTATTGGTCTTGCACCTTCAATTTATGATCAAATAGGATTTATCACTCAGCGCATCAGGAAAAGAGCAGACTTAGATAGTCTGAATGTATCATGGATGCATCAAGGATGATAAGTCCTTTCTAGCCTGTACCCAAAGTGACGGATGACTCAAGTCAGTTTCCTACCTAGAGCCGGGGGATATATCGATATTATCGTAATATGTATGTATTTGACACTATATCGCCATATCAATATATATTTTCTATGCTGCAACACCACTTTATCAAAATCACTTATTCTAATGTGTTCACACTGTTCACACAGCCGGAGCTTTCTCAGATCGCTCAGCTGTGCCCCTGCGTGTGTTACTGTTTACTGTTTTCATTTGCACAGCTCTTTTAGAGCACTCTTAACATGAAACACTTTGGTAATTCTGTTTTTGAAATATCGATATATATCGTATATCACCAGTCAGTCCAGAAATATTGCGATATAAGTTTTGGTCCATATCGCCCAGCCCTAGTCCTACCTGTGGCCCGAGAGGTACCATCCCTCTGGGGGGTGTCATCCGCTGCATCCCCCCACCCATGTTTGGATGGCCTGATTTAAAAAACACAAGACAGTGGTTAAGACACATCACTCAGGACAGAAGTCTATGTCTATGCTGTGGAATCTGAGGTGGGGAGGGACATGCCTGCAAAAAAAGCCAGACCTTGTTGCCGTGTTGGATCCATCCCGCTCGGTAGTAAAGGCTGGTTACCGGGGACGCCCCCTAATGCCTACACAAGTCAAAACAGAGCAGTGTAGAGGACAGGATGTATCAAACAACAGACACAGTAACCCTTGCAACACTGCAACCAGAGGTGTCGATCATGGTTTCAGATAGTAAAAACCCTGCCATGTATTCCTTCTGCCTGTATACTTCACACAGGTAAATTCACTAAGTAACAAACACAGTAACTCAGCAAAAATTCACTAAGTAACTAATCTACCTGTCTGAGGATTTCTTGCTCATTAGGATCAGCTGGTTCAGAAAATTGTTAGATTAAATAGAGTGGTGTGAAAAAGTGCTGTAGTTTTTTTTCCTACCTTAATAATAAAAACCTTCATGTGAAAACTGCATTTTGTGTTTACTTGTGTTGTCTTTGACTAATATTTAAATTAGTTTGATGATCTAAAACATTAAAGTGTGACAAACATGCAAAAACATAAGAAATCAGGAAGGAGGCAATGCTTTTTCACACCACTACACATAACAGGGTTTTTTTTTTTTACTTCCTAATATAAAGCCAGGATCCCCACCTCTGGGTATTACAAGACTAACAAGAGCCAGCCTGTCGGCAGCACATAGGAATATGTGGCATTGAGAGTAGGTGCGCTACCTGATTAGGTATTCTGAGAGGAGGCCTGGGACCACCTGGGTAGCGCGGTGACATAAATGGCTGTGGAGACAAAGTGACAGAAAGTGTTCAGAGAGAGAGAGAGAGAGAGAGAGAGAGAGAGAGAGAGAGAGGAGACCGAGGGAAGTCTTTTTGTCAGCCCCATCTTTGGGGAGGAGAGCTGCTCATTGATCTCCATATGCAAACAAAAGAACCATCAACCAGCTAAGATCAGGGGTGAAAAAGAAGCTAAGAGGGCTGCTTGAAGGTTTACAAAAGAGGCTGGGATAGAAAAACTCCCCCTGGTGTGGTTTACATACAACGCAAATAACAGTGAAGCTCCCATCAGACAGAATCGCGAGTGTGAATTAGCCCTCCATAATTGGGGGTACTACCTTTTACGTCTTACATTAATTACATTAATATGTTGGTACCCCCCAACCCTGCTAGTTTTGTGTCTTTGGGGGGTAGGCTGCTAGGCAAGGCAAGGCAAGTTCATTTGTATTGGGCATTTCATACACAAAGGCAATAAATGCACTGTGCTAAGCAAAAAATAAAAGCAAAAATCAGGGGATACCATACCCTCCAGTACCCCTAGTAGTTTGAACTATGAACACACTGCAGGTTCTGCTCCACTCATGGAGGGAAAATAATATAGCACATATGGCTCACCAGCCTGCTGTCAGAAGCTGTGAACTGGGCTACTTGTCAAGTTGGGCAACCACAAAAGCACAGTTGTGGAAAGTTAGGGTTAAGGTAAGGTTAGGGTTAGGCTTAGAAGTAGGGTTAGTTAGATAGTAGTGTTCTATCGAAATTGACTAGTTCTGGGGGGTGACACAGTTGGCTAGGCTGTGAGTACACAGGGTTCCCACTCTTTTTCACAGACAAAATTGACAAAATTTCAAAACTTTTCCATGATCTAAAGTGAATTTTACATGACTTCACAGCACCTTAAGTGTGTAAAATTTAGCATACTTTTAGGGCTAAATATGAAATGTTTAACATTCAAAATGCTGTCAATACATTTTTTGTTGACTCTAAAGGCCTAATGATAACTTAACAGAACACTGTAGTTGCTTTAGGGAGAAACTAAAATGCCATGACTTTTCCAAAACTTTCAGTGAATTTACAAAGTTCCATGAGTTTTCCAGGCCTAGAAAATTACATTTTCAATTTCCATCATTTTTCCAGGATTTCCATGACCGTGGAAACCCAGAGTACCGTAAATCCGACAACACAGGTTCGAGGCCAACCTTCAGTCCCATTGAAGAGGTATGTGAGCACATCTACGGCTTGTTGCACCTGCCTGTCCACCTACCCAGGGTAGCCTAATTGTCTCTCTGATGAGTACATTTATTTTCTCACAGGCTGCATACTCTGTGAAGAGTACATCTACACCAGTTTTTATTTGCATAGGTAAACAAGGCTGTTATTGGTACATTTACAAATACATAAAAAGCTGACCTATACTCAATGTTCATGGAATGAAAAAAAGAAACAGCATTCTGATAGTTCACAACAGAAAAATGTTACATAAGGATGTTTATAGTTCTCTCTTTTTTATCTTTTGTTCTCTCCATTTCTGTCAATGTCCTCTGTCTTTCCACTGCTACCTCTGCCTCTCTCTCTCTCTCTCAACATTTCTCTCTGTCTTTTTGTTTACTGTTGTGAAAGAATACTACTCTGTCAGCATAAAGCCACTTGTGTTCTGTGAATAATGATCACGCTGCCATTTAAAAGCAGCCCTTAAAAGGTCATTTCAATCACGGGAATCCAGGCTGGAGTTTCCCACACTGGTCACCTCACACACATAGAAGTTCTCTCTCGCCTTGTCTCCACACACTTTCCCACCAACACACACACACACACACACACACACACACACACACACACACACAGACCTACATGCCCTAACACACACGCACACCCTCTCACACCTAGACACACACACATCCGCTAACTCTCACATTTACACACACACACACACACACACACACACACACACACACACACACACACACACACACACACACACACACACACACACACACACACCACCCCACCCACATACACACACACACAAACACACACGCCCTCCCTCACCCAGACACACACACACACGCACACCGTGAGCGCTCTGACACTGCAGCGGTGTTCTCAGGGTCACCTGAGATTGAGGAGCCACAGGGCATTTAGGCGAAGTGGCCACTGATTAATTATGGACTGAGGTGAGAGGGCCGAATTTGTCAGCCTCCATAATTGATGAAGGCTGGCCAGTGGACCTCGCAGAGGTGAGTGCCTCAGAGAGGACTCCTCATGGTGGGGACGAGGCTAGGTGCTCAGGGTGTCTGACTGTGTGTGTGTGTGTGGGAGGGTGTGTACAGTATGTTTTGTGGGACATGTGTATGTGGGTGTTGGTGGTGTTGGTGTGTGTGTATGTAAATGTGTGTGGGACCTCGCAGAGGTGAGTGCATCAGAGAGGACTCCTCACGGTGGGGACGAGGCTAGGTGCTCAGGGTGTCTGATTGTGTGTGTGTGTGTGTGTGTGTGTGTGGGAGGGTGTGTATGTTGGACAACATGTGTATGTGTGTGTGTGTGTGTGCGTGTATGTAAATGTGTGTGGGACCTCGCAAAGGTGAGTGCTTCAGAGAGGACTCTCTGGGGACGAGACTAGGTGTTCAGGGTGTGTGACTGTATGTGTGTGTGTGTGGGAGGGTGTGTATGTTGGAGGACATGTGTATGTAGGTGTAGGTGTTGGTGTGTGTGTGTGTGTGTGTGTGTGTGTGTGTGTGTGTGTGTGTGTGTGTATAAATGTGTGTGGGACCTCGCAGAGGTGAGTGCCTCAGAGAGGACTCGTCACGGTGGGTACGAGAGTAGGTGCTTAGGGTGTGTAATACCGTGTGTATATCTTGATGTGTGTGTGTGTGTGTGTGTGTGTGGGAGGGTGTGTATGTGGGTGTTGGTGTGTGTATGTAAATGTGTGTGAATGTGTGTGTGTGGGACTTCGCAGAGGTGACTGCCTGCGAGAGAACTCTTTACAACCGTTACGTGGCAAAGAGCTCCACACAAGGGGAGGACTGCGCCCAGTCCAGTCCAGTCCAGCCCAGCCCTCCCCTCATCCACTCCACTGTGGCTTGAAGGAGCTGTGCTTTGGGTGGAGGGGAGGTGGGGGTGGGGGTTGGGTGGCCGGGAGAAAGATCCAGAAGCCAGAGCCCAAACAGGATGCTCGCTCCTCTCCACATGGAAACTCTCTGCATTATTCATGGGCCGAACCCATCTAAAAATAATGCACTGAGCACACTCATTCATCACCTTAAAGAGCTCGCGCTAAAAGGCACTGTGTGTGTGTGTGTGTGTGTGTGTGTGTGTGTGTGTGTGTGTGTGTGTGTGTGTGTGTGCATGCATCTGTGTGTGTGGGGGTCTATGTGTGTGTACAGTATGTGTGTGTGTATATATGTGTGAGGTGGGTGAGTGGGGGTATATCCGTGTGTGTGTGTGTGTGTGTGTGTGTGTGTGTGTGTGAGTGTGTGTGTGAGGGAGTGTGTGTGTAGGTGTGTGTGTGGTCTCTTGGGCCAGCTGTACTCTTCCTTATTTCCCTATATTTCTTGCTGTTCCTACTTGTTCACCCCTCTAAAGTTTGCATCATATGAACAAACGTCCTCTTCTTTCTCTCGCTATGCATGATTCGTTCTTATTTTGTGGGCAGCCATCGATTTCTGAGATACACCTTTTGAGAAAGACAAAATGGAATAGAACATTTTAGGAGTGGTCAAAAACAACTTCTACACTTTTCAACTTTCCGTATTCCTCTTACTCATCCTGTCTCCAACTTGTCTGTCCAACAAAGGAAAACTGCTCCTCCTCCAAGAGAAATGATTTCAGTTACGATCCTACAAACCCAAGTCGCATGTGTTCTGCTTCTTAGATCTTTTGGTATGTCGTGAAATATTTACACATTGCACAACATGCTTAGGGGCAAAGTGCCTTTGCTAAAAGAAAACTGATCAGATTTGCACCTCCACACAATATAAAGATGGCAGTCACACACACATACAGTACGTAATGACGGCTATGCCAAATATACAACAGCTTACTAAAACATGTAGAGTGTGACCTCATACTAAGCTCTTCTATTTGGTTTGAAAATCTATCTTCTGTTAAAATGTATAGCCTAGCCTTGACTACCTGGGTTCCATCTGTCCTAAACTACACCGGCGGTACCAACGGGGGAGGATGCAAGCCCAGAGCAGCTTCTAAAGATGATGGATGATACATGGGGCTACTTTTTCAGCAATGTCAGTGGGCAACAACATGATTGGCTACTAGTTTTTAGATGGGGTGACTGTGAAAAGTTGCCTGCGGATAATCTAAGTTCTAATGACAAAATTATGTTGCACATTATGTTGACATTAGTATCAAAAATGTGCCTAAAAAACATCTGTTGGTAATGTTGCCCAGCAACATTGTCCAAAAAATTACTCAGTGCATCAAGACCTTTAGACTCGAGATTTGGTTGTACGTGCTGGTCCAGCGGTTGTTGGGTTCGCTGGCTGTTCCCTGGAAGATCCATTATGCTGGCAGCAGAAAGACAGCATCTCTGAGCGTAGGGGGAGGGTCCAGAGAAGAGAGGTAAGGCGGTTAGACAGACCTGGTCGTCTTCGGCATGCATCCATCGGCTGATGATAATGAGCCTCATCAGGGCACGGCCTTCTCGAGACCGTGGATTCGACCACCTCTCAGAACTCCCCTTCGCACAAATGGAGTTATCGGATTACACTGAAGTCATACTGATGAAATATTAAAAGCTCAGGCCACTCCCGCTACTCTACATGCACTCTACACAAGTTTCAGAGAGGCCTATGATTGTGACAGATGATTTACAGTTTACACCATCCATCTCGAGCACCATAATGGCTGAGCAGAGCAGGCAAACAAACTAAGGCGCAATCACTGACTGTATTAAAAAATGCAATCATTTTAGTATGAACGTTCTGGTTCACGTCTGGTCAAAAAATATAAACAGCACCCTTAAGTGCAGCAGCACCACATACTTATACACATCAACAGACTGGCATGTCAGTAATCATTCACATGACAGTAATCAACATTGTTTTAGTCCAGCCTGAAGCTCTTGTCAATCAAACTTGTATGCACTACATGAAGATCCAAGTATATTAAGGTAGACATTGACGCTGTGGTGGTAAAGACAACAGGGAAGCCTGAACTCTTCATGCAGCACACAGTCGGATTGCAGTCAGTACATGTCACAATGAATAATTCCAGCAGTGTCCTCTGATTCACCTCTAGGGGGCACTGCTAAACAAACCATTTCCTTGCTCTCCTCATCCAGAACAACACAATGGCTCTCCACCTACAAGTTGGGTTGTGTTATGTGTCACAAAGAGGCCCAAATCCAGTGAAAAGACACAGCAGAAACCAGCCAAGTACATCAGATGTGAGCTGGCTGTTGTCGAGTAACCTTGGATTTCAATCACGACAATATGCCTCCTTTCAAATCATCCACCATTGAATCTATTTGTTCAGTTACTATCTTACAAGACAGTGCCAAACAAGCACCCATTGGAATTTCACAAGACCACAAGGTTACTAACAGAGCAGCAAAGCACCAAACACACACGTGTACAAAGCTCTGCATTAATGCACCATGTGGAACGGGTCTGCAAACCGTGGCAAGGCTGCCCTTCAGAAAGAGGATGTGACAAATGTGCTTACAGCACTACAAAGCTACAAGGTCTCAAATGCTTCTGACCCTACACAACCTGTCTGTCAGTCCAGCCATCCTAAGGTAGGGGGTCTCCATTTCTGGAAGTCTGTCTTCAATAAAACACGAGAACCAACTAAAATATTACTTATTTTAATGAGGACAATCATCTGCATTATTGACAAAAGTCCCTCTGTTTTTTTCAGAGAAATATGTCCGGTTTTGATCTAAGAGGTCAGGTCACCCTATGCTAAGGTGAAAGGTAGGCATGACAGTCAAGCACACAGAGAGGTCATGGCTGTTACATGACCTCCTATGTACCAGGAACTTGCCAGAGCATGAGATGGAGAAGACCCAGCCGTGCCACTGACACTGACTGAATGAACACTACAGTCTGGTGCAGTCTGTGGAACACGTGGCGTATCACCAGCAGCTCTGTATCTCAGCTTGATAAAGTGAGAAAGAGTGAGAAAGAGAGAGAGAGAGAGAGAGAGAGAGAGTGAGAGAGAGTGAGGGAGTTGGAGAAGAGAAAAGAAGAGGAAGAGGAAGAGGGAGAAGACAAGTGGGAGCCCCAAATGAAACAGTTCCTATTTTTATGAATACCGTCTTGGCATATGGCAAGTTCAGATAGGCTCTGGCGGGCGGTGCTTGCCGCGGCCCAAAAATAACAGCGTCACATCAGCGCATCTCTCGCAACTCTGTCTGGTGCCAGAATATCGACAGCCTGACACAAAGCTGGAGGAAGGACCAAAAAAGGGTTGTTTGGAGGAAACACTGGGTTGTTTGGAGAGGAGAGAGAAAGAAGGAGAGAGTGGTGGAGGGAGGGACAAAGCGAAAAAAGGACACTAAGGAGGAGAGAGAGAAGAGACTGAGAAAAAAGCTGGAGAGTGAAAGAGAGTGCAATGGAATGGAGGAAGAGAGAAAGAGGGAGGGAGAAATGGCGATAGGATAGGATAGGAAATAGAGGATAGGAAAAGAGAGGTGGAGGAAAAAAAGATAGAGGGAGAGAGTGAGACAGATGGAGGAGAGACAGAGACTGTGACAACAACAGAAGAAAAAGACAGAGCTGGAGGAAGAGAAGGAGAGGGAGAGATGGAGAGGGTAGGTAAAGAGAGAGATGGAGAAGAGACAAAGACAAAAAGAACGAGGGGAGAAAAAGAGAGAGCGATGGAGGAGGAAAAGAGAATAACCAGTGCGGAGCAGTGTGCTGCAGGGGGAGAGTGTGCGTGTGCGTGTGCGTATGTGTGTGTGTGTGTGTGTGTGTGTGTGCGTGTGCGCATGGCTGTGTGTGTGTGTCCCCGTGAGGTAAATAAGTAATAGTGGGTCAGCTCGTGGGCTGTGCCGCCCGTGGGCTTCAGGTGTAGCCGTGCGCGGCCTCCACTCGCATTCCGGGGGCTGGAGCAGGCTGGAGCGGGCTGTCCCAGGCGACTCGGTGGTGAGCCTGAGCGATATGACATGCTCCAGTGCTTCCTGGGTAGGAGAGGAAGGGAGAGAGAGAGAAAAAAGTGGGGGTAGGAGAGAGTGAAGAGAGAGGAGTGAGAGAGGAGTGAGAGGAGATGCTGAAGTCAAATGAGGAAGAGGAAGGGAGTACGTGATGAGACCGAGAAACGAGTGCAGAGGGGGG
>CM050209.1:8730000-8735000 GCA_027475355.1 Coilia nasus
GCTTGAGTGTGTGGGCAACATTGTGTGTGGACATGGCACACGAGCCTGCACATTCCTCTTTCAGCATATACCAATAGTGTGAGAAATGTGCTGTCAGTGCTGGGGCCCCAGGCTAAGGGTTTATCTGTGTGTGTGTGTGTGTGTGTGTGTGTGTGTGTGTGTGTGTGTGTGTGTGTGCGTGCGTGCGTGCGTGCGTGCGCGTGTGTAAATGTATGTGTGTAAATGTGGGGGTGTGTGTGGGGGTGTGCAGGTGTGTGTGTGTGTGTGTGTGTGTGTCTAAATGTATGTGTGTAAATGCATGTGTGTAAATGTGTGTGTGTGTGTGTGTGTTTGTGTGTAAATGAATGTGTGTAAATGTGTGTGTGTGTGTGTGTGTGTGTGTGTGTGTGTGTGTGTGTGTGTGTGTGTGTGGTACTGTGCAGGTGTGTGTGTATGTGTGTGTGAGAGTATGTGTATAAAAGTGTGCATATGTATGTGAGCCCGTGCAGGTGTGTGTGTGTGTGTGTGTGTTTTGTGAGGGTGTATGTGTTTTGTGAGTGTGTGTGTGTGTGTGTGTGTGTGTGTGTGTGTGTACCTGAAAGAAGCCTGGAGGGACCGGCCCCACTGGCATCCCCTCTCCTGGAGGCATGTTTCCAAGGACAGGGCTCGGGGCGGCAGCAGCACTCTGGGGACAGGGACACACACAAACACCTCCAGTCAGCCAATTACCTCAGCATGGCCACTGGCACACACACACACACACACACACACACACACACACACACACACACACACACACACACACACACAGATACACACATGCACACACACACACACACACACACACACACACACACACTACACAAATATGCATTCATAGCACACATAGCAGGAAGCACAGGGCTCCAACCAACAACTTCGAATGGACCATTTTACTATATGTCAAGACAACTTATTTAAACACAGCACATCTTAAGTATTTCAACAGAAATATGCAGCATTTTACAGTACAACAGCCAGACTAAACAAAACACACAAACACGGTGGGAAAGCACCAGGTCAGGAAAGGAGCAAGGACACAAAAAATAAGATGGAGGATTAATATGTCTGAGCCCCTCTATCCTCCTGTTCCCAAAAAAATACTAATAAAAGTCCAGCTTAAAGTAAAAGGGAATTCAGATATTCAGCTTGCCACAGTACAGCACAGCACAGCTTAGAAGGCCTTCAGTACAGACTAGCAAAGCCTAGCACTGACTAGCAAGGCTCGGCACAATGTTGTGTAACATAGAGTATCACAATAAGCGGTGCTGTAGATGTATGGTTATAGTTCAGGTCAATAAAATACAACTAAGTTAAACTTACACACCAAGTCACAGCTTAGGTCTGCCTTCAGTACAGACTAGCAAAGCCTAGCACTGACTAGCGCAGCATAGCATGATGTTGTGTCACATAGAGCAGCACAAAAAACAGTGATACTGTAGAAGTACAATTACAGAAAAGGTTATTAAAATAGAACTAATTACAACTTAACTGCACAGGAGAGTACGTAAACAGCTTAGTAGGTCTTCAATACAGACTAATGAAGCCTAGCACTTGTGTACGGTGATGTTGTCAGACATCAAACAAAAAAAGCATCAGGTCTTAGGTAAAAAGGCGCTGGAGTAACCTAAAAGTTGTCAAGTCTCGGAAAAAACTCTCTCATCTTCAGACAAAAATGCATTAAGTCTCGGAAAATGGCCTTGGACTAAAAATAGTCAGTCTCCGAAAAACCTCTGTCAAGTTTACAAAATTGCCATGTGGAAGTGTGTGAACAATGTTGTGTCACATAGTGTGGCATAGCAAAAGATGGTGTCGTAAAAATACAGTAAAGGTAAGAAAACACAAAATCTCAACACACTGTGCCAAAGCTGAGTGTGGCAGTATGTGGCACTGTAAGACATCACTTTACAACAGAACGTAAGATCCTCAACGTAGTGAAGTGTGCTTTCATTCTTCACCTGCCTGTGGCATGCAGTGAAGTAGGGCAGATCAGGGAGGCAGGCAGAGAGGAGTTTGTGAGGAGTCAGACCCAGGCCAAGCAGAGTTTGGGGAGGAAGGGTGGGAAGGGGAGGGGAGGGGAGGGGGGTGGGGGTGGAGGTGGTGGTGACTGCTGGAGCGGGTCTATCTCCTCCTCAATCCCCCCTCTTTTCTCTCTCTCTCTCTCTCTCATCCCTCTTTTCTCGTTCTCTCATCCCTCGCTCTTTGACTTCGCTCCGGTGCGCCCGCCTGATGCAACCCCCTCGAGAGTGGCCCACAGCATCAGTAAACAGGCCAAAGCAAAGTGGAGCGGGAGAGAGAGAAAGAGAACGAGGGAGAGTGGTAGAGAGAGATGGGGGGGGGGTTGAGGAAGGAGAAAGGACAGAGAGAGAGAGAGAGCAAGAGAGAGTGGACTAAGAGAGGAGAGAGAGAAAGGGAGTGGAGTAGAGGGGGGGGAGGAGTGGAAGAGGGAGAGAGGGAAAAGGACAGAGAAAGAGTGTGTGAGAGAGTGGACTAAGAGAGTGAGAGAGTGGAAAGAGAAAGAGAGAGAGAGTGGAGTAGATAGAGAGAGAGAGAGAGAGTGGAGAGGAGAAAGGAGAGCTCGCCACATCTCCAGGGCCGAGCACCCGCCGTGCCCATACAATACAGATACCCGCCGTGCGCTCAGCCTGTGATTTAATCAGGCCGCAGGCCTGGCAGCCATGACGGATGCCCTGAGAGCCGAGACCACAGTGAGAAAAAACATGATGGTGGAGAAGTGGAGAGAAAGAGAGAGAGCGAGAGAGAGAGAGAGAGAGAGGAGAGAGAGAGAAGAGGAAGTTGAGAAGGAGCTGGACTCTAGAGGACGGAGTCAAAGAGCTCTGTGCTCACGCTGACATGAGACACTTCGAAACTCCTCCGGCTCAAGTTCACGGCGGGAGAGGGCAAAAGGTCAACCTCGGAGCACCTGCAGGGTTCACCTGTAACACGACCCCCCCAGAGGAAGAACAGCCGTCTGGAGGAGGAGGAAGGGGAGGTCACGGCAGGGATAAACGCTTAAACATGACCCCCCACCTCCCCACCACCAACTGCCCACACACACACGCACACACACACACACACCTCCTAAGCTATCCACCATCTATTCACCAGCTATCACCAGCCTCAACACACAATACACACACACATGCACGCACGCACGCACACACACACATGCATACACACCTCTTAAGTTATCCACCATCTATTCACCAGCTATCACCAGCCTCAACACACAACATACAATACACACACACACACACACACATACACACAGAATGTTCTCGGCCCCTGGCGGGTGGTGGGGGCATTCCCATACCCTGAGCCCTGAGGTGGTGATCATGAATGGGAGGGAAGGGGGTGGACAAAATGGGGTGGGGGGCAGGGGAGAGGGGGGCAAAGTCAGCCTGGGATGAAACAGATAAGGCCCTCCCGCTTCACCACCATTCCACTCCACTCACCCCCACCCTCCAGTGCAGTCAGTGAGTGCCCTCAGGCTGGGAGCACTGACCCTCTGAAGTCTATAGGGGGGAGGAGGAGGAGGAAGAGGAGAAGTGAAGGAGCCAGAGCCAGTTTGTGCTGTGCTCACTGAAGTGGATGAGCATGGTAATGGCGGTGGTGGTGGGAGGAGGAGGTGGAGGTGGAGGAGGTTTAAAAGCCTCGGTGCTGTCCTCAGAAAATCCCCCTGGGAGGGAGGTGCCCGGCGGGAGCAAAGGGAGGAAGACGGTGCGTAAATGACGGGGCCTCCGCCTTCTCCTGTGGGCTCTCTGCCGCTGCCGTGACACGGCCGGCTCTCGCGCTGCCCGTTCAGACAAAACACTCTGATTGGCAGGAAATGGCCACCCGGAGGGTGACAAAAAGAAAAGAAAAAAAAAGCACTTTGATCGTTTTGTTCAGACGACTCCAGTCGTCTTCTGCCAGTCCCACAGGATTACATCTTTTGGTATGAATGTCGGTCTCAGGGGAAATGATCACACACAGACAACATGCTACAGTATCTACAGTATTTATTCACTCCTGACCCACGCCGTTCCTGTTTATGCCAGATGACAAATGATCTGCTGTATCCAATCAAAACAGTGCAGAAGGGTGTCCACCACATGTTTCCTCACGTACCCTTTCTGTGTAAGTGACGGGGTTGCCTGAGCGACTCTGCAGGGGTGATGCCAGAGGGGGAAATGTTGGGATGATTCTAATGGCCCAGCATCGACATGCCCTTTGAGGACACTCTATTAATATGATTATTAACTAGTGCAGAGCCCATTTTCATGGGATTTCATGCCCGTTCTCACATAGCCTGGCTATCGCGACTTGTCAATGCTCTGAGAGCATTGGTCTGGCCAAGCTGTTTAGTAAATCCATTTCTCAGAAGGCGGGCTTAACCCGCCTCTTTCAAATGCCTCTGTTTGCTACTGGACGAAGCTTCAATCAATCACACCCCTCTGTCCTCTGATGTATACGTAGCGAAAGAAACTGCTTGATCCAAACAAAAAGTAGTAGTAATCTGTAGTCATATAGCAATGGCGTTAAAGGATTTTTGTCGGACTTGTGAGGTGAACATGAGAGTGGCTGGTGTTGGTCATTCAATATTGATATTCGAAAAACGAATCAGTGCGATCAAAGGCAACATGACCACAACAACAGCGTCCGCGCAAAGCATGGACTTGGCTACCAGCGGGGCTAACTGATAAATTAAACTTATACCGAAGCCGGTCGGTAGCATTGCAAAAATACCCTTTCCCGCAACAAATGCTTCAAGGGCTGCCCTTTGCTTTATTTTCAGATAGAACTTCCCTTTGAATTCGTCCTAAACAGCAGCTACAGATGCATTGAAATCTTACGGTTGCTCCACGTTCGCCATGTAGACAGTGACTGAGATAGATTTCCGGTCGCCAAACTACCGCGTCATTGCCTTTTGAAATGCTCGATTTTCATTGGCCCCCTATCTGAGGACTGAGCAGAAATGGTTTAGATAGGCAGCTTGGCCA
>CM050209.1:8737500-8742500 GCA_027475355.1 Coilia nasus
ACCTCACTGTGAGTCAGTCTGGAAAAGAGTGTCAGATAAATGTAAAGTAGCTACTGAAGCAGGACTTTGTTCCCATGTTTCAAACAGGCCAACCAGGGAAAGGGGAATTTCCGAAACGGTCCACCATCCCCAGAAACCTGAACCAGTGGAGAGTGCGTATGCACTTTCAGATGCAGACTCATTCAGTGTGCCAGTTGGAGAAAAGGCTTGCAAGTGCAGGCTTGCTTTTGATTATTGTGTGATAAGTATGTGTGTGTGAAAAAGAAAAAGCGCCCGTGCCATTTCTCAGTCAGGCGCCCTTTACTGACCGCATCCTTCAACACAAACCCGGCCTCGAAACAGCCCTGACAAATCATGACGCGAAAATAAACACGCGCTTCTTAAGTTGCTGGAGTGGAATAAAACATGCTGTAAACCTAGCACCTTTTGGCAAATGCATTTGTTCCATAAATAATTCAACCTGCTACTTTTCAGGGACTACAATTACCAACTGGCCCGCTCTCCCTGCCTCCAGCACTGAAAAAACAAAAAACATTTTTCGACGGGGGAGTGGAAGCTAGTGTATATAGTGAGTCTTTAGGCGCCTGTTGCTTTGCATTCATGAATGAGCTCGACAATAAATCAGAGCAGTGGATGGCATGTTTAATGGAGTCTGGACAGCTTAGGGTTTTTCGAACTAGTGTTGAACGCGCCGCATTAAATTCTGCCTCCCCATTATTGGGAGAGGAAACGATAAGGCCGAGCCGTCTGCCCTGGCACTCGTGCGTTCATTTTCGGGAGTCGGCCGTCAGAAGGATTAGCGTCCGGGGTTACAGTCGTAACTCGCTCGAACTCACTGTGGCGGCCCGTGCTTTTGCAACACTTAAATGGCAATTTATTTGAGCGCCGTTTTGGCTCGACAGACCTGCCAGCAGCTGCACGGCACAAGGTGTTGTGAGTGAAGCCGACTGCTGGGGCCTTAGACACTCTCCGCTGTGCTGCTGCCATCAATGCCGCCATCCCTGTTTTGTCAGCTGCTTGCTGTCCCACCTGTCCCGTTGGGCTTGTGTTAATTAAAAGACTTTCAGATCGTTAGTAAAATCAGCGCTTCCCCCACCTCCCCCACTGGGAACCCTCACACGACCGCCACCCACTCAAGTCTCCGCCTGTTATGAAGGGACCATTAACATAATCAATTACCTGTGTTAGAGGGGTGGGCGCCTGCACGCGCATCAGGTGGTATGGGGTAAGGAGCAGTGCTGTGTGGACTAATGGCTCTGGGTCAGACGACAGCTATTAGGCCTAAGGAGGGATTCCTGACTGGCAGAGGTGGAGATACCTTATTGCTGCTTTGAGAAACAATTACTTCCTGGAGGTGTGGACTGAGGTGTGCTGAAGTTTAAAACAAGTGGCTCTGCCTTTAGCCAATCGGGTCATCACGTATGCAATTAGCCTACCTATGCACTACAAGTCAACGTCATCGTTCACGAACACTCCCTCTGTTCACTGATTGGCTAAGATTTGCTCGGTCCGTATACATGAATTTCAACGGCAGCAACTCCAGACCCTCTGTACAAAATGAAATGAAGTACCAGGGGCTGGTTTACCAGGCTAAGAGATTCCGGCTACAGGAAGTAAACACTCAGCCTTCCTCCTGCCTGTGCACTTAATAAAGGTGATTTACTATTTAGCTGATATACATGTTTGATGATGTGTGTGTTATGAGAAGTCTGTGTAGATTCTCCTTCCTGCCTACCCAGTGTTCTCAAACCTACTAGAATCAGCAGGTTTAAAAAACAGTTGGATCAAATACACACTCACGGCACTCTCTGTTCCCCTTCTCCGGGCACATCTTGACCAGAATGCTAACCAGTACCATGTATTATAACACTGCAGAGGCCTGCCTAGCATGGTAATAATCAGTACAGAATAAACTCAGGCTTTGGTTGTGTAGTCCATTGAAGGATTGGAAGCCTAGCTTCAGATACTAAAATCCAGTGCCACGTATTTGGTCCAGCTAGTCGATAAAAAAATTGTTTCTCATTGGCACAAATCTTCAGCCAGGGGAAGGAGTTAATTAATGAAATCACCTGTATTATACACACAGGTAGAACAAGATAATTTGGAATATGTGGTACTGGATTGTAGCTTCTGAATCCAAGTTGCCCATCGCTGAGTCCATCCGTTATGTTTTGGCATGAGAGGGACACAAAACCTAAGAAAGACTGTTTTTCAGGTGGTGTATTTTCTAACCCACCTAGTCTTGGCACAGCTCTCAGGGCTCTCTCTGTCAAATACATGCCATCACCTTCAGCTGCAGTTCTTTATGTCAGTGAAAATGCGGCTCTTATTTAAATTCTAGAGTCTCAACTGACATCTCCATTTTCTTGATATATCTAATATCTAATATTAAAGCGAAGATATCACTAATATCAAAGACGTGTCTGTCTGTCTGTCTGGCACTCTCTCTCTCTCTCTCTCTCAGACACACACACACACACACACTACAGTCCTTTGCTGTATCACATAAAATACTGACATATATCCATGTATTCCATACATTATCAAAACATTATAAATGAATGACAGACTGTTGACATCTCTGAGTATGAATTCAGTTTTTTTGCACAAACCAGACCAACCCTTGGTATTTGGGTAGGTTTTTTTGGGAAGCATAGGAGAGGATGTCTGTGGGTCAGATCAAGCCACACACAGCTTTCAGATGTCTGTGTATGTATGTGTATGTGTGTGTGTGTGTGTGTGTGTGTGTGTGTGTGTGTGTGTGTGTGTGTGTGTGTGTGTGTGTGTGTGTGTGTGTGTGTGTGTGTGTGTGTGTTTGTGTTTGTGTGTGTGTGTGTGTGCCTGTGTGTGTGTGTGGATAAAGGATGTAGAGGAACATGGAGCACAGACAGCTTTCAGATGTCTGTGTATGTATGTGTATGTGTGTGTGTATGTGTGTGTGTGTGTGTGTGTGTGTGTGTGTGTGTGTGTGTGTGTGTGTGTTTGTGTTTGTGTTTGTGTGTGTGTGTGTGTGTGTGTGTGCCTGTGTGTGTGTGTGGATAAAGGATGTAGAGGAACATGGAGCTCTGACATGAAATCTCTTTCCACAAGCCTCTTACCCACCCCCTTACCCCTAGCACTGGGCTTCTGTCTGGCAGGAGGTGTCCGGCTGGGAATCAGGGTGGTGTGTGGTCTGTGTGTGTATATATGTGTGTCTGTGTGCGTGTGTCTGTGTGTGTGTGTGTTTGTGTGTGTGTATGTGTGTGTGTGTGTATATGTATATATGTATGTGTGTGTGTGTGTGTGTGTGTGTGTGTAGTAGGGGGGGTCTGATCAGACGCCTGCGGGGGGCTAATGGAGGACCAACTGCTTCTCCCCGGGATGCAAGTCTGTCGCGGGGAACAATAATGAGCAGCGGCCTTGAGCCTGAGGCCCAGCCCACAGCTACCCTGCCAGTGAACAAACATTTGGAGGGAGGATAGGCCCCCCTTCAGGGAAGAATGACAGTGTGGCAACCAGTGTTCCCCCAAAGCTTCATAGTTCACATGACCACTTTCACTATACATCCCTACCACTTTAAGCCTTTAAGAGGCACTATAATAATACCAGAATGTATTGTAATGTGTTACTAAAGACTTTCTGTAATGTCGTAGTAATGTTGTAATGTTGTAGTTACATCTTTTTCAGTCACAGCGAGTTGTTGCACTGGCGATACAGTGACCGCTTAAAGGCTACCAAACTTGTCCCAAATGAACACTAGTCACTGGTATTAGTCTTGTGCATAAAATTAGGTGATGAAATTATAGTGATGACTTTATATGTCATAGATTCTAACATTCTAAGCAGTTGGAAAGCTTGAAACAAACGCAATGCAAATAATTACGAATAATTTTGGAGTGATATATAGTATTTTTTAACCATAATGCCGAACACTACCACAACCCCTGGACAACCACACCAGACAACCACCACCTTATTTAACGAGTTTTTCTGCGGGAAACTTTAATGACATCCATAGAAGCTGTTCTCTGTGCTCCTGTTGGCACCCACAAAATAAAACAAAGTCTGCTTTCTCTACTCTGTCATGCAAGACTGAATAAAGAGTAAATCGTGTCACCACTCAGCCAAGTAGACGGTATTGTGAGGATGCCTGCTGCTCTGGAGTGTTGACACAGCCCCCGAAGATTAACTTTAAAAGCCACATTCTGTGGCAGGCTTAGAAAATGAAGTGCCGGAGCATTTTAACACAAATGTTCGACAAAAGTGGATCTACTGCCTGTCTACTCTTCTTGCGGACAAACACGTGCAGGACAGAACGGCCTCCAGTGAGGGCGGGGGGTGACAACACAGCAGCACATGACCCCTACAGGCCATTCTCTGCCCTCTCATTGGCACCCCCAAAATAAAAGAGGTTTGGGCTGCCCGTAAAACTGTATGGGATGAACACTGAATCGTTTGCCAAAAAGACTGCCCTCAGGATCTACTACTACTACTACTACTATTGTGAATTGTTGACATAGACCCCAAAGATGAACTCTGAAAGCTCAATTCTGTGGTGTTCTTGGACAATTAAGTGTGGGGGCATCTAAACACAAGTGGCAGTCGGTTGTTGCGTCGGTTGAGCAGGAAACATGGCTGCTGTGCGTCACCTGAATTTCATCAGCCTTCATTCACACAAACACCCTTGGGAGAGGCCTCTGTGCTAAATTTATCCTGTCCTCTTCACCGCAGGGACACGGAGGACTTGTTTTTGTTTAGCGCTGCTGGCGTTGGACAGGGAGAGAGAGAGGGCAACACCGGCACATAAAGTGAAAGTGTTCCATCCTGCCAGTAGCCATCTACCAGCGGGCCTGTGGAAGATGGACTCTTGAGACAAACCATTTTTTTAAGTCTGCAGTTTGTTCCGACACAAAACCTACCTGTTTGATGTTTAGGTAATGTCAGGAGTTTAATGTATTAGGTGTCCCATAAGCATGTGCCCAGGGGCTTAGCCAGAAATGATAAAATGGGAGGGCCCAGAA
>CM050209.1:8747500-8790000 GCA_027475355.1 Coilia nasus
AAAGGGAATAAGAGAAAAAGGGAGAGGAAGAGGAGAAGGAGGGGGAGGAAGAGAGAGAAATAGGGAGGAAGGGAAAGAGAGAGAAAGAGAAAGAAAGAGAAAGAGAGACAGCAAGAGTGGTGCAGCGCCTGTTCCCCGGCGCCAAGGCTGATATGGCTCTGCCACGCAAACACCCAGCCACCCCTCCACCACCCCTCTGCTTCTCCACCACCTCTCCGCTTCTCTTCCACTCCTCCAATCCACCACTCCAACCCCTCCGCTCCACAACAGCACAGCCCGCATGCCCGCAGTCAGCTCAGGCGGGTGGGGGATGGGGCGATGGCAATGCAGCCCCCATAGCTGTCAGCCGGCAGGCCAACACACACAGTCACAAATGCACACACAGTCACAAAAACACACACGCACACACACACATGCAAACGTGCACACACATTTACATACGTACACACACATGCAAACAAACTTATACACACACAGTCACAAACTCACTCTCTCTCTCACACACACACATGCAAACAAACTTATACACACACACAGTCACAAACTCACTCTCTCTCTCTCACACACACACACACACACATACACACATGCAACCAAACTTATACACACACACAGTCACAAACTCACTGTCTCTCTCTCTCACACACACACACATGCAAACAAACTTACACACACACACACACACACAAACAAACACACACACACACACATACACTTACATACACACACACTTTTAAAAACAAACACACCCAACACACTCACACAGAAACAGAAACACACACACAGAAACCCCACAAACACACAAACAAAGACATGCACGGGGTCAACAAGGTGTCTTAGCATGGACATCAGTGCACAGGGGAGAACAGATACTACTGTGGTTTAGAAAAAACTGATCTGAGAGAGCATGTGTTATTGTTCTTGTTTTTTACAGAGCCCAAGTACAGTAATACATCTTAGATATCTGCACACCTCTGTTTTCTCTGCAGTGCAGGGGAATACATGACACAAAGATCACACTACTAGTAGCATATTATGCAAGATCAGAGGTTTGTGCACGAGTGTGCGTCAATACAGTGTGTGTGTGTGCAGGTTTCTGTGTGTGTTTGCCGTGTTCATGTGTCTTGTGCTTGTATGTGTGTGTGTATGTGTGCAGTTTGTGTTTCTGTGTGCGTTTATTATTATGGGTTCATTTTCATGTGTGTGTGTATGTGCATATCTGTTTGTGGGTGTGCATGTTTGTGTGTGTCTTGTCAGTTGACAATCAGACTGGACCCCACCCTGGCCCCATGCTACTTTCCTGTTGTCACACTCACGCACTGGAAGGAGAACACAGACCCACACCCACACCGCCACATACACACACACACACACACACACACACACACACACACACACACACACACACACACACACACAGTCACACATACACACAGACCCACACACGCACACCCGCACACACACACACACACACAGAGTCACACAGTCACACATACACACAGAGCCACACACAAACTCTATCTCTATCTTTCAAAGCGAGGATAGCAGCTCACTGTCACAGTTAACGGCCACACGACAAACACACACACACACACACACACACCCTGTTGTCGTCGGCCAAAGTATAAGCTAGTGTTTCTCAAAGAGGAACACCCCCTCCCCCTCTTAAAAACACCTCAAGGACCACTCCCCCACCCACCTGAGGTTAACAGGGCTATGTACAGTAAAAGCATGAATTGGTGCAGCATCACAGCCCTAACTAGAGAATGGTGTAAAGATGATATACATGTATTTTAAACACACTGTGTATAGCATAGATAGCTTAGGACAAAAGGACCACACCTCCAGAAACCCTGACATAAGCTCTGGCCTTCACAGGTGTAGCGAGGCCTTGGCATGCCATAACAAAAAAAAGAAAAGAAAAGAAAAAAGACGGAGACAACTTATTTCCTCCATGGAGGGTGCTGAAATGGAATATCGACTGGAGTGTAGATAGTAATGCTATCTGTGATAGAATGACAGATTACTTAGATTCCAGATTAGGCAGGAAAGGGGGCGGGGGGGTGGTGGAGTTGGGGCATGGGGACTGCTCTTACTGAGCTGTGTGTTGATCACCGGGTGGGCCTCATTTTCCCCACAACACCACAATCGCTTTCTGCGTTAATAGCTTTCCCACTTATCAATACAACATACCCGAGCGCATATTCCCACAAGTTATTTTTGCGGATAATTGTTGTGTTCCCCCCGTAGTTTTGCCTTGACATTGTTGTTGTGATTAATAACCTTGTGATTTTCATTTAATGCCTTTCGGCCACTAATTGATTTAGAACAACCTTTGCTGTCACAGAGTGTGGACGCTTCAAGGGGGGGTTGGGGGGGCGGGAGGCCCAGGGAATAACAGGCGTATCAGTCAGACACAACATTCTGGCTTCCAGACGGTGGCATCAGGACAGGACAGGACAGGACAGAGACAGACAGAGCGGAGCGGAGAGGGGAGAGGGGAGAGGGGAGAGGGGAGAGGGGAGAGAAGAGAGGTTGCTGGTTGCGGTTGCGAGACTCTGCCGGTGTGCTGGGGTCTCGCTGTGGGAGAGAGGCCCTCATCAATCAGCCGGCGAGTTCACAGCCTCCGAGAGCCGCCATCATCACATGCCACCTCCCACGCCACTCCCCCGAGGCCCTGTTGATCCTAGACATATCCCACAGACTTCACAATAACTCATCTCTACACCAGAGGCTGCCACCGCCACTGCTGCTGCTGCTGCTGCTGCTGTCGCTGGTGCCGATGCTTCGGCAGGGCTGACATTTACTCTAGCTCCTGCTCTGAAATAAACCATACCTTCACACATACACACACACACACACACACACACACACACACACACACACACACACACACACACACACACACACACACACACACACACACACACACACACACACACACACACACACACACTCACAGAGACACACACACACAGACTGACACACAAAGCCACTCTCTTTCTCTCTCTGTCATGCAGGCAAACTCTCTCTTTTTCACACACACAGACACAGACACAGATACAGACACACACACACACACTCTCTCTCACACACACACACACACACACACACATACATAGACCTACAGCACCTACACTGCAAACATGAAAAATCCAATTTTCACGCGTCAGAAGAAGGCTACAGGACTTGTTAATCGATTGGATTATTATGGACCAGCCAACACAATACTCTTTACTTACTTCCTTAAAGTCTGTGAACTAGTTGATTGTAACGCTGAACTGAAAGTGCACAAAGCAAAAATGTGTTGAAATAAGAGAGATCCCATATCAATTTGAGCAAGGAGAATTTGTTTTTGCTTTTGTGTTTTTAAAATACTACAACATGAACTTTGTAGTGAAAGGGATACCTATTAAAAGATGCAAATTGAAAAGGCTAGTTGAATGTTTATCATTAGTGTACTGCCTTATCGTTATGTATCTGACATACTTTGCATGAAAATTATTCATGACGACCACACTGAATGACCAAATAAACAAAGCAAACACAGCTAAGATTCAAGATCAAACCCACACACACACATCAAACCCACACATACACACACACACACACGAAACCCACATCTCACACACACACACAGACACACTCACTCACACACACACACACACACACACACACACACACACACACACACACACACACATCAAACCCACACATACACACACACAACCCACATCACACACACACACTCACACACACATCAAACCTACACACACACACACAAACAAACACACACACCAAACCCAACGCCAAGCAGGGCAATCTCCAGCTCTCCACAGGAGGGTTTCATCAGGTGTGTGAATGGCAGGGTCAGCAGATTCCCTAGATGAACAGTAGGGTTGGCTGGGTTAGGAACATGCTGAGGCCAGCACTTTAGCTAGGAGAAGAAGGGCTGTGGTGGCTCTCACTACACACACACACACACACACACACACACACACACACACACAGCCATACACACACATGCTGTTCAAAAACACTACAGCGTCTCACTGAAACACACACACACACAAACATACATTAAGCACAGTGTCTGAATTGAACACACGCACACACACACATACACACACACACTGTCCTGGAACGCTACAGTGTCTCACTTGAAACACACACACACACAAACATCCATTAGACACAGTGTCTCAATTGAACACAGACACACACATACACAAACATACATTAAGCACAGTGTCTCAATTGAACAGACACACACACACAAACATACATCAAGCACAGTGTCTCAATTTAACACACGCATGTACACACACACACACACACACACATACACACACACACACACACACACTACCTGGAACACTAGAGTGTCTCACTTGAAACACACACACACACACACACAAACATGCACTTAAGCTGCCCATTCTTCTCTGCCTCCATGCTCTCAGCTCTTACACACACTCTACACCTAGACATGGCTTTGCGAACACTGCACTCTGCATTCAAACACTCTGGACTCTGACCCCACTCTCCACGTGTGGCCCAGGGATTGGGTTTCCCCCGCGCACCAGGCTCCTGTTACACCTCCCCGTATGCGCCCCGCGCATGCTACACCTGCGTCTGAAAGGACACTGTGGGAGAACAGCTTGCCTTATTCATGACTACAGGTTTGGAGAGATCGGAGCCCGGGGCCCGGGGCCCGTCCTCTCCAGGAACGGTGTGTGTGGGATAGCCTACCTACTCCCAGTTGCGAAACAGGACCTCCCCTCCTCCTCCTCCTCCTTCGTCCCCCCCATCACCACCACCACCACCACCACCACCCGCTGTTCTGCCCTGACACCCCTGCCCTGGTGACACTGGTGAGCATGGGGCAGAGAGAGAGAAAGAGAGAGAGAGAGAGAGAAAGAGAGAGAGAGATAGAGAGAGAGAGCAATGAGGGCACCCCCCCTGTTTGCCAGTGGCTGCTCGCAGCTGTGACTTTTTCATCCAAACGTTGTTGTGATCATTAATATTATAATCATTGCGCTCATCAATGAAAAATCTGTTCGGTGTCAAATCGAGCTCTGATTAATATGCAGATTCGCACTAATTGGAAGCCTAATTAATTCAACGGAGGGGAGGGGTGGGGGTGTGTGTGATGGGGGGTTGGTGGGTGGCTCCTGGAGATGTTTGGGTTTTGAGGCACAAAAAGATGTTTGGAGGCTGTCTGATAAAGCCAAGCATGAGTCCTGCCCTCAGGCCCTCACGGGTGTGTGTGTGTGTGTGTGTGTGTGTGTGTGTGTGTGTGTGTGTGTGTGTGTGTGTGTGTGTGTGTGTGCGTGTGTGTGTGAGTGTGTGTGAGAGGGGAACATCACCAGGGAGAGGCCACTCCTAACCTCTGTGCAGAGGACATGCAAAAACCCATAACAATTATTCATCGCAGGCAAATGAAATGCAAACAATGAGCTTTTTTCCTAAATAAAAGCTGCTCGTATTCATGTACGGATCGCTGGACTGTTACTGGCAAAAATGTTATACCTCTTATGGTAATGCTGTCGGCTTGAAACGGAATCAAATAGGTGCCATATTGCGAGTAATTAATGATGCGAACAGAGCCTTGATGAACCAATGGTGTGATTCAATGCAAATTTATTTAAATGTTAGCATATGCAAATGAGAGAGCAAAAAAAAAACCTCCAGACTATCGCCCTCTCTCATCTCGCTGCTTCGTTTAAGCACCTGCTGGGAGGTGTATTCAAAAAGGATTCCTTTAGCTCACATGAAGGGATTTTTTCTCTTTCTTTTTTAACATTCTTTTTATTCCCCCCATCCCCTTCTCCCTCCACCCCACCCCCCTCCCCCCTTCTCATTTTCTGTGAGAGCTCTCTCTACAAGCTTCCCAGCACATTAAAAATGTATCTTCCTCACTGCTCAGGAGAAGAACCAGAGGAGGAAAGAAAGAAAGAGAAAGAAAAAAAAGAGAAAGAAAGAGGGAAGAGAGGGGTGGGAGGAAGAGAGAGAGAGAGAGAGAGGGACCACCTACATCTTGTGGCACTGCGTCCCTTTTCCTGCATTATGGAGGAGCTCGTCAGACAGCGAGTGGCCGCCTACCTCCTCATCCTCAGCACCCTGACTCACAGCTCATTCATCATTTACACGGCCTCTCCAGCCCTCTCTCTCTCTCTCTCTCTCTCTCTCTCACTCTCCCTCTCTCTCTCTAACCCTCTCTCTCTCTTTCCCTCTCTCTCTCTAGCCCTCTCTCTCTCTTTCCCTCTCTCTCTCTCCAGCCCTCTCTCTCTCTCTCTCTCTAGCCCTCTCTCTCTCTAACCCTCTCTCTCTCTTTCCCTCTCTCTCTCTACCTCTTGTTCTCTCTCTCTCCAGCCCTCTCTCCCTCCCTCTTTACCTCTCTCTCCCTCTCTCTCCAGCCCTCTCTCTCTCTCCAGCCCTTTCCCTCTCTTCCTCTCCCTCCCATCTCTCTCTCCAGCCCTCTCTCCCTCCCTCTCCCTCTGTCTCTCTCGCTCTCTCTTTCTCTCTCTATCACACACACACATAGACACACACACCTACACTCACTCACACACACACACTCACTAACGAAGGCTGGCCTCCTCTCCAACCCTCACTCCCTCATACACACACACATGCACACACACACTAACACACACACGCACACACACACACTAACACACACATGCACACACACACAGAAAGACACACACACACATCGAGGCTAGCCTCCTCTCTAGTCCACTGTTCCATGGCCTTAACCCTTCATTTGCTCCAACTCTGCCACCAGAACAACCCCCTCATCCATAGGCCACACACACACACACACACACACACACACACACACACACACACACACACACACACACACACACACACACACTTACACACACCCACACGCAAGCACACAAACACACACACTCGCACATGGGCTGACCTCCTCTCCATCTCTCCTTTCACTGCCTTAACCCTTCCCTGGCTGCACCTCTCTTACACTCAGCAGAACAACCCACTCACCTCCTCCCTTCCCCCTTCCCCTCCCCCTCCCAATACTTTCCCAGGTGCTGCACTACACTACACTACACTACACTACACTACACTACACTACACTACACTACACTACTCTATACTACACTACACTACACTACTCTATACTACACTACTCTACACTACACTACACTACACTACTCTACACTACACTACACTACACTACACTACTCTATACTACACTACACTACACTACACTACACTACTCTACACTACACTACACTACACTACACTACACTACACTACACTACACTACTCTATACTACACTACACTACACTACTCTACACTACACTACTCTATACTACACTACACTACACTACACTACACTACTCTACACTACACTACACTACACTACACTACTCTACACTACACTACACTACACTACTCTACACTACACTACTCTATACTACACTACACTACACTACACTACACTACACTACACTACACTACACTACACTACACTACACTACTCTACACTACACTACACTACACTACACTACACTACTCTACACTACACTACACTACACTACACTACACTACACTACTCTACACTACACTACACTACACTACACTACACTACTCTACACTACACTACACTACACTACACTACACTACACTACTCTACACTACACTACACTACACTACACTACACTACACTACTCTACACTACACTACACTACACTACACTACACTACACAGTGCACTCCACAGCCCCTAATCATAACAAAATGCTTCCTCCTTCTAGCCTGGTAAACCAGACCCTCATACTTCATTTCATTTTGTACAGAAGGTCTGGCAGCGCTTTCATTGATATTGATGTATTAGGCAAAATTTTTACCTAGCCAATCATCGAACAGAGGGAGTGTTCGTGAGAGATGACGTTGACTTTGTGTGCTACATTTGAATTGTAGTGCCTAGGTAGGCTAATTGCATATGTGACAACCAGATGTTAGAGATTGGGTAAAGGCAGAGCCACTTTTTTTTTTTAGCCACAGTTTTAAACTTCTGCAGAGTCCTAGCCTGGGTGTGCCCATACTGCCTATGACGCTGCATTTTCATTTCGCGAGCAAGTCAGTAAAAGTTTAATTTAGCAGTTAGCAGCTAGCCCCGCTGGTAGCCAAGTTGATTGGGCTTTGCGAGAACACTGTTGTTGTGGTCTTTTCGCCTTTGATCGCACTGATTCGTTTTTCGAATATCAATATTACATGACCAACACCAGCCACTCTCATGTTCACCTCACAAGTCCGACAAAAATCATTTAACGCCATTTCTATATGACTACAGGCTACTACTACTTTTTGTTTGGATCAAGCCGTTTCTTTTGCTGGGTATACGTCAGAGGGCAGAGGGGTGTGATTGATTGAAGCTTCGTCCAGTAGCAAACAGAGGCATTTGAAAGAGGCGGGTTAAGCCCGCCTTCTGAGAAATGGGTTTACAACACAGCTTGGCCAGACCAATGCTCACAGAGCATTGACAAGTCGCGATAGCCAGGCTAGCAGAGTCCACACCTCCAGGAAGAAATCTTTTCTCAATGCAGAAAGGCCAGACCCTCTGTAGAAAATGAAATGAAGTACGAGGGGCTGGTTTACCAGGCTAGTGTTAACCAGTACACTCTGCAGCCCCTAATCATACCAAAATCATCACGCTAAGCTTCCACCACAGACTGCAGTGCTAAAGTCCTTGACTGCAATGAAGCTCTTGACCAGGCTCTTCTGCATGACTTCGGGGCCATTTAATGAAGGGCACACTCAGCCCTCGGGGGGCAGGAGTGAACGACGGAAGAAGTGTTACGCAAGTACCCTCCATCTGCTCGCTCGCTCCTTCAAATAGCTAATAACTCTACTGCAGTGCTATTTAACCCCAGCTCAGTATTACCTTGACTTACACTGGTTAATATGAAAGTATGAACTACCGTATGAAGTATTCTCCAGGCGTTTATGCAAAGACCACAAAAAGACCTGCATGCAAAATGTTCCCCTACAATTGCGAAATGAAAAATAAGAGTGAGAGTGTTATGAGAATTGTACTTCGAGTGTAACCGGTTGCTAAAAATGAAAATGTGTCCAAAAGGTAATGCTCAGAACAGTACAGATTTTTTTTTTCTGCTCTCCACCCCCCCTCACTAATCCATTTAAAAACCGAGAACATGGACAGGAACTGGACAGGAAGCTCGAAGCAATTCAATCTCCAATTCCCCAGCTTATTATGAGCAAGTGCCTGAGTGCTGGCTAGCAATGAGCTCACAGCTTAGAGATGGACTGCAAGACTGAGCCATGCGCCTCAGCCAAACCCATGCGGAGGGAGAGGAAGTGAGGAGGAGGAGGAGGAGGAGGAGGAGGAGGAGGAGCGAGACGGAGAGAGAGGGAGAGAGAGAAAAAGAATGAAAGAGAGAGAGGAAGAGATGGATGCAGGGAAAAAGACAAGAAATTGGGAGAGAAAAGAAAATGATTAAGAGAGGAAGACAGAAAGACAGACAGAGAGAGAGAGAGAGAGAGAGAGAGAGGGAGAGAAAGAGACATATGAACAGAAAGACATAGAGAGACATGAAGACAAGAGATGGAGACAATGATGGAGAGAGTGGGGAGAAAGAAAGAGAGAAATAGCAAAAAAGAGAGAGGACAGAAAATAGAGATGGAGAACAAGAGAGCTGGGCAGAGATGGAGAGGGAAAGAAAGACAGAGGAGGGGGGGTGGGGAAGGGTTAGAGAGAAATCTGTCTCTGCTGGTGTCCCGCACAGACTAGACTAGGGAGCCGAGCCAGAGTGCGAGTCGCTTATCGCACGCCGCTCGCCTGTCCTCCCCACAAAGCCGCACACAAAGAGAGGCAGCAGTGAATACTGTCCCGACTGATCACCCGTGCACACTTTAATCCGCCCAGAAAATACCAGATCAGGGGCCCCCACTCTCCTAAAGCATACCCAGCACACTGAGCGCTCCCAACACACTTCTAATCCAGACACAAGAGCACTTACAGCTAGGAGCACCCCCCCCACACTCCACTCTCTTAGTCTGTCTATTTCTTGCTCTCTCTCTCTTTCTTTCTCTCTCTCTCTTTCTCTCTCTAGTACTTGCTCTCTCTGCCTCTCTCTCTTTCTCCATTTCTCTCTCTCTCTCCCTGTCAAATTCAAATTCAAAGTTGCTTTATTAGCATGACAAAATAACATATCAATTGTCTATAAACTCTCTGTCTATTGTTCTTTCTTGCTCTCTCTGTCTGTCTTTGTCTATCTATCTAGCCATTTATCTATCTCTCTATCTATCTCTCTGTCTTTCTCTCTCTCTCTCTCCCACTTTCTTTCTCTCGTCGTGACACTCTCATGAAACCTCTTGACTCTAGGCAGGCTGCTGCTAAGGCCTCATGTCAGTCATACATGGTGTGTGCCTGCCCTTGTAACCCCCTGCTGAAAGACCCTACAGCCATCTCTATGACCTGCTTAAAGTGCATCATGCAGGCCAAGAGGATTGAAAGAGGAGGTGGGATGATCACCTGGAGGTGGCTCTACTGAGTACGTGTTGCATTTGCAGTGAGGCCTTTGCTGACATACATACATACACACACGCACACATGCACGCACACACACACACAAACACATACACTTCACTTACCATGTTGACTGACAAGTCTTTTTACTCAGATTAACTGTTATATTTCTTATATTCTTAACTTTGTTATATTCGTACATTCTTATCCATTTTTCTTTATTTAGATTTCTTGTATTGACTGTACCAGTGATACAGCAGAATCATTGATACAGTGAATATAAGCCAGTAAGTAAAAGGAATAATCATGTCGTACATGTTTGTGGCTCATGATGAGTGTAAGTGCACTGCATGGCGAGGACTGGCTAAGCTGAACCCTCTTAGAGGGTGCAGACAGGAAACAAGTTCTTGAGGGACAGTCATGCCGTCGCAGATTAGATTAGTCCCCCATTTCTGTCAGAAGATAAGCAATTATCCTGGAATTCAACACCGCTAAATGTGAAAGGGGGGGGGGGGGGAAGAGGGATGTCAAACGCACGATTGCTTTTTGCAACAATTCAAACTATAACATCCTAACCCCATTGTTACGGGCAATAACTGGCCCCGGTGACATGGCGGAGTATGTCTCCGTGTCATATCCATTAATGCCGTACTCGACTGGCAGAAAATCGGGTAACACGTTATTTGAAGGTGTCTACATAAGAGTGACATGAGCATGATATAAACATGACATGACACTTATTAGAAACATTAAAGACACTTCATTCATGTTTAGGACTGTTGTCATTAAGTGTCATTCGGTTTTTTGGGATGCAGCCATTGCAAAATCTGAATGACAGTTAATAACAACAGTCATAAACATGAATGAAGTGTCATTATATAGTGCCATTACTTTGTTTTTTTTAATGTTGAGTTTTTTTGTAATGCAGACATTGCAAAAAAACAAAAACAAATGACACTTAATGACAACAGTCATAAATAGGAATGACGTGTCATTAATATTCATAATATGTGTCATGTAATGTTTATAAAGAGCTCATGTCACCCTTATGTAGATACCTTCAAATATACTGTAACCGAAAATCGTTATATCAGTTGCAAGTCGATGCAGGACGCGGAAACAGTGACAGTGCAAGTCAGGAGATCAGGCTCTGAGGTTAGACAATCTGCTGGCGGGCCAAGCTGCCTGTTTTGATTCGGCACAGGCGTGAAGCGGTTGAGTTGTGAGTTCGGAGTGTCATGATTCACTCCTCTGACCCTCTGCGGGAGACACTGACTGTTTGACCTTGTCTGGAGACGTGCCCTCTAGATATCTCACTCCCTCTCGATTTCACTCTGTCTCTCTCTACCTCCCTCTCGCCCTCTATTTCTCTCTTTCTATCATTCTCTCTTTCTCTCTATCTATCTCTAAACATTAGGATTTCTGGTCCTCAGTCTGTTAGTGTGGCCTGTGTCATTGTGCTCTTTCTTTCTTTCTTTCTTTCTTTCTTTCTTTCTTTCTTTCTTTCTTTCTTTCTTTCTTTCTTTCTTTCTTTCTTTCTTTCTTTCTTTCTATCTTTCTTTCTTTCTTACCCTTAGCTGTTTATGTTGTGACTGTGTGTATATGAACAGCTGTTTGGTTGAATGCATTTGTACCGATGTGTGTACGTCTCAGTGTGCATAACCTTATAAATCTGTATATGTAATTGTGTGTGTGCGTGCAAGTGTAAGAGTGTGTGTGTGTGTGTGTGTGTGTGTGTGTGTGTGTGTGTTATGGGTGTATGTGGAGAAAGGAGGATAGCAGCAAGCACTTACCAAAAACTATCGGCACAAACACAGACACGCACACGAATGAAAAAAAAAAAAAAACCTGCAATTATACTTCCACACCAAAAAGCAAATTGGGCGACAAGCAATTATCTCCAGTGAATAGAAGACATTCTTTCAAATGTTTCTGAATGCAACACAAAATTAGAACAAAAATAAAATAAAAGATTACGATTGTAATGACGATCGTAAACAAGATCTGCATAATTATTGGCTGGCTGGCTCATATCGGTTCATTTGTATGTCACCATGCCAAACAGTTAAGCCCAGGCAATTTAGAGTGATTTACAAAAACGGACAATTCTTATGGCCAAAAAGAGTTGTATAATAAATGCCTTTTTTTTTTTCTGCTGTTCATTCTACTCGTAATTAGCCATACACAGAGGATGATCTCTTGGATGGAGACGGTGTAATTTGTGAATCTAAAGCAGACTGTAATTACTCTTGGTTTGCTTGCACTCAGAGGCAAAGAAGATAATTGGCATTAGAGGGAAAGAAATGAACTCTGGGCCAAACCACACAGCCGTAGAACGCAGATACAACACTCCTCGAAGAACTTTACTCACATTGCAAGTTGTTGCTAGTTTGGTCAGACTTTGTAAAAATGTGGTCATACTAGTTATCCATCTTCATACTTGCAGAGGAAAGGCCAGTAACTATCAAGTATCACGGTAATTAATGTGCCTTAAAGGGTAACTCCAGCATTTTATGCCTTAAAGCCTCATTTTCATGATGGAAACCATAATTAATTTGCTACTATGTTGGTGTCATCGTTTCATCAAACACCATTGATCACTGGGTGAGTTTCAGGTCTTTAATAACTGAGGTAAGTGTTTTTATGAAAGATTGTTGACTACAGTACTTGATTGCTGGCTGCTGACTACAGCAACAACCTAAACCTTAAATTCTAGACACAGAAAGAGTCGTCTCAACTTAAATTCTCAGCTTAACCATTGTATAACATCGTAAACAACCAATGAGCCTTGAGTGTAAAATAATGAACTCACCCTTTAAATATATTACATCTGTATCACTTTTCAATACCACTTTAACAGTATTAATAAATACCTTTTCATTGTAGTGACTTTACTTGCTCTTATTTTATAATCAGCTGCACACATCAAAGGCAGCTCTGGCTTGGATAGAGTGCACTACTTGTCTCGTATGGTTTGTTCCTCTATAAGTGACCACTAAACCACCACTCTACTCTCAATCCCTCAGGGTTGCACGAGGTGAATCCTAACACAGAGCAACATCTGAGGATGCAGTTTTACAGAGAAAAATCACTTAGTGTCAACCACAACAGCGGCCACTTTCTGAATGACTTTCCTCATTACGCCAAAGAGACAGGAGTGCATTCACTGGCCCATGCGAGTTTGTCTCTTTCATGCTGACCTCGAGTGAACTCTTGTGGGTCCCCCACTGAATGCATAGGGACCTTAGGGCAAGGTCACGCCACGGCTGGGGCTCAGGGACAGGGCTAAATCGATTACGCTTCCTCTCCCTTCTCAAGACGCACTACTGTCCTCGCCCGTTACATCATAGCTCTTTCTGCTTCATCCTGTCTGGCTGACACATGTTCTTTCTGACCTGACCTTATGCTTGTTGGAAGCATTCGGTTGCTACAAGAGCCCCAGAGAGACAGAGAGAGAGAGAGAGAGAGAGAGAGAGAGAGAGAGAGAGAGAGAGAGAGAGAGAGAGAGAGAGAGAGAAAGAGAGAAGGAGTGAAAGTAAGAGAGCGAGAGAGAGAGAGGGTGTGTGTGTGTGTGTGTATGTGTGAGAGAGCCAGAGAGAGAGAGAGAGAGTGAGAAAGAGAGAGAGAAAGAAAAAGTGTTTAAGAGAGAGAGAAAGAAATAGACAGGGTAGAGAGAGAGCGCGCGCTTGAGAGAGAGTATGACAAAAGCAGAGAAATACAGAGCGTAATCTCATTTGCATAGAGTGCCATATTCGTTATGAGAGACAAAGCTGAAGCACTTAGCAACACCTGGCCCATGCAAAGCATCCTGCTTGGAGAGTCCATAGCCAACTAGCGACCGCAACACGACAACACAGACGCAACCCAAGCTTGCACAGTCATGTGGTCATAGTCACAGTCATCTTTCATTCACTGCTAATATGTCTGTTTACTGAGTACGATCCCCACTCAGCGACCAGCTCAGCAGAGAATCCAAGTATGTCCTCATTTCTGGCTCAACCCCAAAGCTGGCACCGATGCCCACCACTTATACTGAGCATATGCAGTGATGCTGTATTTGTGGGGCGAACACAACCACACAGGTTAGTCTGTTAAAGCAACACTAAGTAGTTTTGTCAACCTTAAAATAATGTTTTCAAACCATTATTCCAAACCAACCAAATCATTTGAGTGGTTTATCAACTTGTAACTGGTTAAAAGCCACTTCTGAATTCACTTTGCCACCCTTTATGGGCTATAACCGCAGTAAGTACGTTTGTAGGAGTGGACCGTCTCGCTGTAGTTCAAATGAGAGACAATTCCGCTTCCAACCTGTAGGGCGACTGAAGACGAAAACTATTTAGTGTTGCTGCTTTATCAGATACGCTGCAAGTGCTCCAGTGTACTCACGTAGTCATGGAAAGCCTTGGCTTCGCTGGAGTGCTCACATGTCTCTCTTCTCTCAGGCGCCGCGCAGTACAGGTCCCAGAATACACTGCCAAGGGTGAGCCAAAACAAAGTCACTGTAACTCTCAGGCACGCAACAATTTCATGTTTGAAATACATGTTAGCATTTAGTAATGAAATACCATGACATACCATGTTTGTCTTGTTTTGTCATGTATGTGTATACACTTGTATGGTATATGTGCTTGCTGTATGTTTTGTTTTTAATGCTGCTGAAACAATGGAATCTCCCTCTGGGAGGACTAAAGTATATCTAATCTAATCTAATATATATATAGTAGTATTAGCACATAGTTAAGCAGTACATTTGTACGATTGATTTAAAATTGAAAGCAAGAACATTTTCAGATAGAAATTTCGGGCCCTATGAAGGAACACAGTTTTACCCCTCTGACTGTGACTGTAGTCTGAAATTGCTTATTGCAAGATGAATTGGTAGGCCATTTTGAGAGGCCTACCAAACTCGTGTGATTACTTTGACATTAGTTCCAGCCATTGCTGAAGCAGAAGAATGTGCAACAACAAAAACCTTTTATCTTACTGACAATATGTTTATGTCAGCTCGCAGCATTGGAGGTTAAGTACAAGTATAACAATCCCAAAGTGGGCAGTGCTAGTTTGTTAAGGCTTGATTACCGTGGTTGCAAAATGAAGTTGAATCTATGTCTATTGAGTGCAATGACTGAAAAGAGAGCCAAATGGAGTGATTAGGTAAAGAGCCTAATCACTAGGTCAATTTGGGGCTGGTTTTATCAGGCTAAGTGAAACTACATGTGAAGGTTTCATGACGAGCTAACTGAAACTGGAAAAACCCACATACTCACCACCACCATGAGTGTAAGAATCCAGGGGGCTCCCCTAACGTAATATTCTTCTCCCATCTTATCTAGAAAGGGGGAAGGAAGAGAGAGAAAGATTGAGGGGGAGGGACAGAGAGAAAGAATACATACAGACAGAGAGAGAGAGAGAGAGAGAGAGAGAGAGAGAGAGGGAGAGAGACAGACAGACAGACAGACAGACAGACAGACAGACAGACAGACAGACAGACATAGATAGATAGATAGATAGATAGATAGATAGATAGATAGATAGATAGATAGAGAGAGAAAAAGAGAGAAAGAGAGACAGTGACAGAGAACAGAGAGTGGGGAGGGAGAAAGAAAAAGAGAGAGAGAGGGAAAGAAAGAGACAGAGAGAAAGAGAAAGAGATAGAGAGTGACAAAGACATAAACAGTATAAGAGCACAGATGACACAGGCCACACAGACACACAGGCTGGGGAAAAATATGTTGTGGGGTGAGAATGCTAGGGACTGAGAATCTCTGTGTGTCCAGAGGGGGCTACTTGCAGCGGTTTGGAGTTTCCATCTAGAAAGAGCACTGGCTAATCACCCTTGTCAAAATGCATGGAACATGTCTGCAGGGATGTGTGTGTGAGTAAGAGAATGTTAATGTGCTTGTGTATGCCTGTTAGTGCCTGTGTGTGTGTGTTTGTGTGTGTGTGTGTGTGTGTGTGTGTGTGTGTGTGTGGTGCGTGCATGCATGGGCACGTGTGTGTGTGTGTGTATTTGTGTGTGTTTGTGTTTGTTTGTGTGTGTGTTTACGCATGTGTAAGTGTAAGACAATTTATACTAAGTGAAGCTAGACTGCTGACTGAGGGCAGTTGCAATGCATAGTCAGAAATATGTTGAGTACATCTTTATATTTATTCCTCCTGACTCATACATTTGATCCTGTGAAACGCCTAACACTCCGAGTGGCTGCTGCTTAAACCTAAAAGCGTTTAAAAACCCCTTAATATCCTGTGATGATGCCAATTCTTGACAACATCTATGCTCCTTTTGACTACCTTGACCAATCAGACAGGGCTCTGCCCAGTGATGTGAATGGCATACATAATCTGTGAAATATGTGACGTTTTTAAACACTAAATCTGGGGTCCACAGCAACCGAGCTGTGGACTGGTACCAGGCTATGGATCATTTGGTACTGGGCCAGAAAGAAAAAAATAAACTTGTTTAAAGTTATACATATTTTATTGTCTTTATTGTCTTGGCATTTTATTTTGAAAAATGGCCTCTTCTGCCCACGTCTCACCCTCGCATTTTACTCAGTAGTGGATTTGGTCATGTATCAAGCAAAAATTTGAACATGAAACTAACAAACTAAACTAATATATATATTTTTTTTTTAATGACACATCATGCCCCTTTCCCAGTCTGTGGAAATATCGACGCCATGAAACCTGTCCATGGTGCAAAAAAGATTTAGGGTCCTTGCACTAAATGTCATACATAATCCGTGAAATACATGACGTGACACTAACTGATACTTAGATCATCTGTGTCTCCCATCAGCTAATTTATGAGATTGCCTTGTAAAAGGCTTCTTCATGTCGTTCAGTGTTGCAATGTACTGTACACGATGACTCATATGCAAACTAGAGGATTAACATAGACATACAGTCAAGATAGAAGAGAAATGTTAAAGTTGTCTGTTTTCAAAAGAGAGATGCTCCAAAGCAATACTCTCTGCTGTGACAGTTTTGTTTTCTTGTGGAAAGGGTGCACCATTATGCTAATGCGGACAAGCACATCGTATTCTCAGAGAGAAGCTTTATGATCATTAAGCTGTCGATATGACACCGCTCAAACTTTGCCAAGGACCCTTCCTTACCGATGCGATACATTACAATGCACTACATACTTTACAGTGGGGAACATGGGCCGTATAGAAAAATATAGGAAGTGATAGTGACATTTACATATAAAACAATGAGGCCTCAAGTCGATAATCCTCTTCGCGCCATTGGCTGATTGTCTTTGCTACCGCAAAGAGTCTTCCCCAGTTTATAGCCAGGCGCCACCTCGCATCCAATCCCATTAAGTGGACACCAAACAGCTAATGTGTTCTGCTTGCTCAGCATATCGCCCTGCATGTAATTAAATTAGCCGCAAGCCCCAGGAGTGCCCTGCTGCCGCTGCTGCTGCCTACAAGGCTCCAGGGCTGCATGGATGGCACCTCAACAAGCAGCACCTTGTGTAACCCCATCTTTCCACACCCCATAACCCCTTCCCCCCTCCCTCACCCCCCCGGGGGGGCTTACCTCTGACAGGAACGTCTGTGCCGACTTCTGGGCTCCTACGTGTAGCAAATACTCATACACGTAGAGCGCTAACCTGCAGAGAAAGACAGAAAGAAAGAGAGAGAGAGAGAAAGAGAGTGAGGGAGAGAGAGAGGGAGAGAGACAGAGACAGAGAGAGAGAGAAAGAGAGAGAGAGAGAAAGAGAGTGAGGGAGAGAGAGACAGAGAGAGAGAGAAAGAGAGAGAGAGAGAGAGAGAGAGAGAGAGAAAGAGAGTGAGGGAGAGAGAGAGAGGGAGAGAGAGAGAGACAGAGAGAGAGAGAGAGAAAGAGAGAGAGAGAGAGAGAGAGAGAGAGAGAGAGAGAGAGAGAGAAGAGTGTGGGAGTGTGAGATAAGGAGTATGGGATGAAGACCATCAAATATATTTCTGAAACCCCTCAAGGATCAGATGTCAATAAGCAGACATCAGTAACTTTTAAGGCATACATAACTCAAGTGACCTCCCCCAGTCAGACTTTCATTACATGCATCATAGAGCTCCAGACTGCACACGCATATCATCTTTACTTGACATCTCGACAGGGAAAATCGTTTTCAGCATATTGGAGTCTTCATTTTTACTGTCACTACACCAAATTTGTTGTCTTCATCTTTAAAAGGTCTGTTTACAACTCTCAGGGCAGCTCATACGCTCTGCTGCTGTCGCCACACTCCTCTGATCCACATGGTGACCAGAACAAAAGCCAGAGCAAGAAAAAGGTCAAGCCTGAGACTGCAGCTCTGCTGAAGGCGTCTAAAGCGCGTGGCATAGTACGTTGTGTAGCCTAGGCATACTTTTTCCCAATTTGGTTAATGTGCACCTGACTTCTTACCATCAGGAGTGTTGGTGGGAGGCTTGCTGTTCTAGGCTTCTGGAAGCTCCAGACAAAGCATACCATAGCTACAAACTGGGAACAGGTAGAGTATACAGGTTGCTTCCAAAGGTGTGTCAAGCCCTATGGAAAGGTTTTCAACCAAAGGTCGTTGCAGTATCATCCCAAAAACAATGATTTCGGGTGAATTTGGAAGTTATGGAACATACATTTTGCAAATGCAATGTTCACGCACACAAATGCCCACTTCTGGCACTAAACACAAAGTTTGGTCAACAGCAAAGATGATGTAATTCTCACGCCCAACGGTGCACGGCATGCGCTTTGCAAGTGTGCAGGACTATGCCTTGCCCTTAAGCTAAGAGAGTAGGAAAAAGGTCAAGCCTAAGACTGCAGCTCTGCCGAGGACGTCTAAGGAGGAGGAGGTGGAGGAGGACCAGGCAGCACGCGAGTAAGTGTGCCAGATGTGAGTGATCTATCAGATGGTGTGAGTCTGGGGGGAAATAACTTTTTTACTGTCAGTGGACTGCTCGACACATCACTTTGTCTCAGTGGCAAGCTAAATGACCAGGGAGGGATGTGATGGGATGGGATGAGAGGGATAGGCTGGAGCATTAGCAGGTGGGGGTATTGATCAGCTGTGCTTTACCACCACTGAGGAGGAGGCAGAGTAGAGTTCATGTCAGGACACTGCATCAAGCCAGCACTCAAGTTTGAGCCTGGGCATGGAAACATTTCTGTGCCATTAAACGTCACTGTTTCTGTCTCTGAATCATATATTTTCAGAAATGTCACTCTGTTTCTCTCTGAATCATATATTTTTGGAAATGTCACTCTTTCTCTCTCTAAAACATATATTTTCCGAAGCATCAGGGTCACTTCTAGAAATGTTGGGCCCCTCTGTCATGAATAATAATATTAAAGTAACACTTTATTTGAAGGTGTCTACATAAGAGTGACATAACCATGTTATAAACATGACATGACACATGTTATAAACATTAATGACACTTCATTCATTTCTATGACTTGTCATTAAGTATCATTCAGTTTTTTGGGATGCAGACATTGCAAAGTCTGAATGACAGTTAACAGTCATAAACATGAATGAAGTGTCATTATATAGTGTCATTATTGAAGTGGCTTTTATAACATGCTCATGTCACTCTTATGTAGACACCTTCAAATAAAGTATTACCAATATGACAGGGCATTCTTTTATAATATTATGAATAATGAATATATTATATTTTTATATTATGAATAATGTCCTAAAAGAATGCCCTGTCAATGCTGGGTCCTACTCCCAACCCCTCCCCCCATGTTCCAATGTCCTGACAAGTGTTACGAGGCTACTTTTTGTCCCAACCCATATCATGTCTACCTACCCGCTGAGGCAAGAGAGGCATAAAGGCACAAAAGGACGCAATGAATTATTTACACACAAAAACACTGGTGACAAGGCCATTAACCAGATGTTTCTTTACCTCTGATCCACCGGTATCGTTAATGTTTCTATAAACTCAGTCACCTTTGATGGTGTGAGGCGAGAGGGTCAAGCGGGGAATCGATAGATGGAAAAAAAACCGAGTCAGATTGCTTTGATTAGCGCCTGAAGAAAAAAACTGGATGAGTCCCTGACCTGTGGTTCAGGAAGAGGATCAGAGAAGCGATCCTGCTCCACTCTGAATTATGAAAGAGTCCATCAAGCCGCGAGTTGACCCCAGTGTTATAACGCAGATGCGGATCCATTAGCCAGGAACACGCGGCCACGGCGCAGGCAGCCGGCGGGAAACACGAGAACCAGCTCACGCCTCGAGGGCAGCACGCTTTCAATCCACGCCGATGCCCCGACGTGTGTGCAGATCCATGTTGACACGCGCAGGTTGAACCACTCTCTCTCTCTGTTTACGTACTCGCTCACACTCTCTACAAGTATGGAAGGAGAGGAGAAGCAAAAAAAAAGCACTTCTGGATGGAAGCCATGTCTAGTGTCTTATTTCTGGTCCTTGCATCAGCTCTAGACACGAGGCTCGTCCAGGAGTGGCTGGCTGGCTGGCTGGTGCACTGTGCACTGTGGCTCCCAGAGTCCTGCTGTTACCCATGGCACAGAGAGTTCGCGGAGAGGCCTCTGAGCCCCGGCGCTGGGAGCAACTTGCTGCTGCTGCTGCTGCTGCTGTTACGTCATCTGCAGTGCCCATGCCGGGGCTGTTTCATAAGTGATGCCCTGTCTCTCGCACACATGGCTCGGAGAGGAAAGGGATGATGAGCTCTCAAAACACGGTTGAGATGTTCTAGATCAGTGATGGCCAAACCAAGATTTAGAAGCGGCAATCTAGTACCACATATTTCACATCACCTGGTTCTACATGTGCTCTTAATACAGGTGATTTCACTGAATAACTCCTCCACCCGGCTAAAGAGCAGTGCTGATTAGAGTCAGCTGATTTAGTAAATGACTGGAACAAACATGTGGTATTGGATTGTAAATGTTGAAGTCAGGTTGGCCATCCCTGCTTTAAATGCTCAAATGCAGCAATTTACCCAACAACACCTTGAAAATCTCAGTGTTCAAAAACAAGACTATGCTGTGGTGCAGTGCCCATGGGGATCCAGGTTCGAGTTGATTCCCAACCCTACCCTGTCTCTCTCTCCCACTCATTTCCTGTCTACTCTTCACCGTCCTGTCCCAATAAAGGCACTAAGGCCTTATGTCCACCGACTTCAGCGTGTACAGCACGTAACCATGTACAATATGTGTGTATGTGTGACAGAATACGCTCAGATCACACGTGCGGTGGAAATGGTCAAATCTGTTAGCGTGCATTCTAAATGAATACAGACAGAAAACAGGCACTTGCTGTCTATGCGGTGAATACGGAGAGTGTTTGGTGGAAATGAGCCCTGAAGCCCAAAACAATATTTGTGAGCATTAGGTGTATGTGTATCAGCGCTGGACCGATTAACACATACGCACGCTTAAAAAAAAAAAATTTAAAAAAAAAACAAGACCAGCAAATGAGTGGAAAATCCTTTCCCACATGTCTAGCTTGCACCACATGCTTGCCCACCCAGTGAAAGTCACTCGCGACGGCATTTTCAGAGCCCCTTCTCCAGGTATGAGAAAAGGTGAAGTAGGAGAACAAAAGGAGTCGGGAGAGGAGGGAGAGCGGGCTATTGCAAAGGAGGAACAAAAGCTCTGCGAGCTTGGCTATGCGGGGAGGATAATAACTGGGGTTACTGACGCAAATAGTGACTAAGATGAAAGGGCTTTGGGTGGGAGGAAGTGAAAGGCAGAGAGGAGCAGGAGCAGGAGCAGGAGCAGGAGTGAGGAAGGGGAGTTGTGGTTGTGCTGTTTTGAGGGGGAGTCTGGAGGGGAGGGGAGGAAGGTAATAATTAATACTCAAGAGGTCGGTAAACTTTAGGCATTGCCATGGTGATGGATATGACAGTGATGGTGGTAGTGTGTGTGTGTGTTTGTGTGTGTTTGTGTGTGTGGAGGGGGTGCCGGAGGGATTGTGTGGAGTGTGTGTGTGTGTGTGTGTGGAGGGAGGTTGCATTGAACGGGAATGTGTGTGTGTGTGTGTGTGTGTGTGTGTGTGTGTGTGTGCGCGTGTGTTTGTGTGTGTGTGGGTGTGTGTGTGTGTGGAGGGAGGTTGCATTGAACGGGAATGTGTGTGTGTGTGTGTGTGTGTGTGCGCGTGTATTTGTGTGTGTGTGTGTGTGTGTGTGAAGGTTGTGTTGGAGGGAGTGTGTGGAGTGTGTGTATGTGTGTAGGGAGGTTGCATTGAACGGGAGTCCCCCTCCCCATACCCCAATCCCCCCAAAATCCCACCGCCCCCACCCCCTCACCCCCCCTGCTGGGCCGCTGCTCCACATAACCAGAAAGGAAACGCTGGAGAGGAAAAGATCCAGAGTGCAGCGAGAGTCCTCACTTCCCCCACTTCAGTCCAGCGGTCCCAGCCTCCCCATCGTGACGTGAAACTCTGCCTCAGACTCGGAGTGTCTGGAGCAGATGATGAAACAACCTGCCCATCTTCATCCCTACAAAATCTACATCGTAGATAACATAGCAATACAGTACAGAGACACAGAGAGAGAGCGAGAGAGAGAGAGAGAGAGAGAGAGAGAGAGAGAGAGAGAGAGAGATTCTCCTCTAGTCAAGCATTAACCTCTCTCTCTCTCTCTCTCACACACACACACACACACACACACACACAAATACATATACATAATACATTTAATAAGGTGATAAACACAGACATGTACACACATTTGTACAAGTCCATTCAAGCAAACAGCTGTTCATCTGAACACAGTCACACCACATGCAGAACTGGAAAAACTAGAGTCAGAGAGAGACAGAGAAAGAGAGCGGTAGTCAATTGTCTTGTTATTAGAAGACTAAAATGTTCTGGAATGATGCAGTACTGTTCTTAAAGCAGAGATCACAAATTCAGTTTCAACATCCACAGAAGGGCTCGGACAGAACGCTGCCATCATCACTATGGCATCCTCTGAACAAAAGTGCACTGTGCCAACGGTGTGGAAATTCAGAGAAGACCATATGGTTTGCCTTACTTTCTCAAATTGTTTAACAATGCAGGGGGGCGTGGACATTCGTGTAGGACACGGGCTTAGTAACAGAGCGGGGTGGTCTGCAAGGATCAAACGAATACAAGGTTGAGGGCACACACACACTCACTCACAGGAAGACAGAAAGGAGACCAAGTGACCTGAGCATGTCCGCATGCTGCTTCAACGCCAAGAGCAGTGGAAAGGGAGAGAGAGAAACAGTGCTGCCGTTGTTTTTTTTTATCTCTGTTACTCGTGTCCATTCAGAAATCTGAAACATTCTTGAAAACATGTTCCAAGGTGTCTCTGTGCTCAAATTCACAGCTGAAACAAGTCTCTCAGGTTTTTATCAAAACAGAGCCTTTCATTTTTCTTTTCTTTTTTTTCCCTCCTCACCAACTGTTCACCTTAAAGCTCCAGACTCTCCTTTTGCAGACTGGCCCCGGCATCAGTAAACAACCCCTCCACAACCAGCACCCCACCACCACCAACACAGCCACCACCACCACCATCACCACAGTCGCCCTTTTGGAGGACAACGAGGAGGTCTGTTCAGACCTAGCCGAGCAAAACAGATTGTCTGGTGTGCTGGACAGGTATTGGCTGTCAAGCTCTGCCATGTCCGGAGACAATGGGACTGTGTCCCAGAAGGGAAGCTATAAGGAAGTCCAGCAACGCCCGTTGCTTGGTGATGGCGAGCAATGTTCGGTAAAATATTAAACGACACTTCACCAGATGTGACTAAGCATGGTAAGGGGGAGAGTAGGGCTGGGCTATATGGCTGAAATCTGTATCACGATATAAGTGTTTCATATCGGTCGATATCGATAATTATTGAAACATTGTGTGACCTATTTAAAATAAGTAACAGGAGGAAAAAAAATCTAAATTTAAACATTTTTATTTTTAACTTAAAGGAGAACTTCGGTGTAAAATGAAAATTGGCATGTTAAAACATCATACCGAGTTGGTATGTGTACTGAGGAGCAAAATTGATTTAGCCTGTTGCATTCGGAGTTTAACTATTTTTTATCGTTTGTCCCAGAAGGCTAACAATGAAAGTGGTAGGTGCCATAGACGAAGCATGATGACTACGCTATTTTTAAACCATTAAAACAGCTCGAAGAAACTCCACACTCCATCGGTAGTACAACAAAGGCCCTGACATTAAAAACGAGGCACTGAGAACTTTGTAAGTGTACGCAACATTTATTAATACAACCGTTTTGACAAGCAGTACCTTACTGTAGTTTCTCGTCGCCACCATGATGAACGTCCGCACCAGTCGATTGACGAACACAAACCAGCAGGAAGAATAGGAGGAGAGGTGGTACAATTGACTTGTTTGGACTTTCATCATGGCGGCGACGAGAAACTACAGCAAGGTACTGCTTGTCAAAACTGTTTTATACTTTAGTAAGTTTTACTGCATAATTTGCAGACAACATTTGTCTGACTACGCTGAGATTTGTAAACTCCAAAAAAGCTCCCATACTGGTGAGCAGACCTTTCTGTTCTTAGGGCTCATTCACACCAAACACTCTGCCTATTCAGCGCGTGGCCGTTTTCTGTCCGTATTCGTTTAGAATACATGTTAACAAATTAGACTCTTCACACCGCACGCGTGATCTGAGCGTATTCTGTCCCTATAGAAACATATTGTATACTGATACGCGCTGTACACACTCAAGTTAGTGTGAATGAGCGCTTATCCACATTTTCCTCGCTCGTCGCAGTGGCACTCATCTTCCTTTCTTGACCATGCTGTTTCTGGGAAAAAAAACACGACTACGAGACAAGAGATGGCGCAACCAAACACGATACTGTGACATGATTGGCTAATAGCGTGTCACTCCACATACGTTGCTAGGCTACAGAGGACGAGTGCCTTTGCTCATGCAACCAAGCTTGCTTTGCAACAAAGATTTAAAGCGGCGCTAAATCAGAGAGGGCTCTGACTAAACTTGCGCCGTTTTGTTAAAAAAAAAAAACATTCTATCCAAACATTCTATCGAACGCATTTTCTATTGTTATCGAGTAAGTGTCTATCGAGATACATATCGTTATCGTTTTATCGCCCAGCCCTAGGGGAGAGTCAGTTTTAGGGGTGGGGGAGTGGGGGGGGGGGGGGGGGGGTAGGGGGGGGGGGGGGGGTAGGTGGCTGGTTTAAAGCTGACTCACACCTGGTTCAGGAAAAGAGTGTGTGAGAGTAAAAAGGGAAATGGAGAACAAGAATGAGAGTGAGAGCGAAATAAGAGCAACATAGAAAGAGCAGGAAGAACAGAGACAAACAGGGAGAGAGCGAAAGTGTAAAATAGAAAAAGAAAGAAAGAAAGAGAGATGGGAACAGAGAAAGAGACAGATAGAGAAAGAGAGAGAAAAGCAAAGGGGTCAGGCCATATTTTGTGTTGCAGGCATAGCAGCCTCTGTCCAATCTGCCTCCCCCTCCCATCCCCTGCCCTCCCCTCTGCAAGATCCCCTCTCCAGCCCCGGCTCCCATTATCTCCGGCTGCAGCCACACTTGGGCAAGCCACAGCTCCGGCAGCCTGGGGGAGCAGAAACTGAATGAGCTGGACTGGAATGCACAGGAGCAGGCTGGCCTGGGCTGTGTGCTGGCCTGGACTTGACTGGACTGAACTAAACCGAACTGCGATGCTGGACTGGGCTGAACCAGGCTAGTGCCGTTCCCTCAATAGTGCATTTCGCTACAGTACTACGTCAGGAAACGCTCCTATGGCTTCAGTTTCCCTCAACTACATTTTGTAGCAACCAATCCGCGAACAGAAATTATAGGCAAAACCAATAGGTTTAAAGTTCAAATAAAGGGCCCACCCCCGTAAAGTAAGTGTATCCCTGTGGAAAGTGTCCAGACACAAAGTAAAAGAGTCTAGTCCACCAAGCTAGGTCTGCCAAATAGACAACCATCAGGTTTACCGAACAACATAACTTAAGTATCGGGGGGGGGTATTCCAGAAAGCAGCTTTACTTACTTACTTGTGTATGTTCACTCAAGTGGTAAATCTACTATTAGGACAGCCCTATGGCACTGTTTTGCTGGGCGAATGAAGCTATAAGTCATAAGGATTACCACTTACTCTGAGTTATCAGGGTTAGTCACTAGGCTAAACAACCTACTTGAATTACTCCTCTGATCCAACACAGCCAGTGTTTACTAACCTAAACCTAAACCTAACTGGACAGAAAGCCTTGGCCCTCTGTACTGGAATAAACAACTGGACCGAGCTTAGCTGATCCTGCCTGGGTTGAACCGTCAGCTGATGTTGACAAGAGCAATGGGGAGTTGGGGACATATCTGTTATCTGTCAGCCCCTGCTGCCCGCATCCACCCTCCGCATCCCTCCCCTCTCGTCCATCTCCTCCTCCCACCAAACTCCCCGATAGCCAAGCGACATAAAGCGGGAAAAAAATGTTTTGGCATCGGAGCTGCCATAAAAACAAAACACAACATTAAAAATGAGAGATGAAATACATTTCGGACTGTGTTAACCTCAGGGCTTGTAGCATTATAGACTGCAGCTGCTGGTTCTCCCACGTCACACAGAGAGAGAGTGGCACAGACTGTCACGGGGCCTTTGAAGCAGAAGTGGCACAGAGTAAGAGTTTGGTAACAGGGCTGATAGCACTAATAGCAGGCACAATGAAGTGACAAATTGCTGGACCAGCTTTTATGAAGACGCTTTCAGTAAGTGAAAGCCTCAGGTAACGACTTGGCTCCATAAACAGCCTATAACACAATAATCAACCTGACATTAATTCTGCTCTGGTTTTAATCTCTGACACACCGAACACTGACAAGAGGCACAGTGCGCTTTCAAGAAGATTTGATCTAGCAGATCACACACTAGCTTACAAGCTAAATGTTGACATAAGGTTTGTCCTTTTCACTTTTCAATACTATGTCAACACTGTTGTGGATAGTAAGCCCTGAAGTAAATCAACACTGTCTTGGGAGTTGAGTTTTACTCAAAACAGTGACCACCCAATAAGGCTGTGCAAAATCGATGTTGACTACTGACCTCCGATTACATTTTTGCACTAACAATGCCAGTATAAAGCGAGTGCTTTACAGTTAAGGCAGTCATCATCACAACACATCCCTCCCACCTAAACTAAGTTGTCCCAATAGAACACTAAAATTAGACTTGGGTTTAATATTAGGAGATGAAATTATATAGACACTTTATCAATCGCCTTTTATTCATACCTGTTGGAATGCTTAAATACACACATAATACAAAGAACTAATGTGAGTACTTTTGGAGTGATCTACTCCTTAACCATAAACCCTCCACCTCCTCGAACAACCATCACCTTAACTAACAAACTCCCTGCGGGAAACACTGAACAGAGTCAGGTCAAGTAGCTGAGCTGATGTCTGTGTTCCCGATGTTTGCCTTTTGATTTGTCGTGCTCTCTCTTTGGCTTGACCATCTGGCCGGTTAAAACGTTATGAAGTTATAATTAGCCAGCAGTAGCAGCAATTTGACCAAAACAAAAATGTGAGTCTACAGCTCAGACCATGCTGGCTTAAAGAGTGACATAGGACACAGACTAATGTCCCTTGGCAAGAGAAAGGTTCTTTTTGATCTCACTTTACCATTACTGACTGTTTCCTCTCAATGCAAGAGAACAATACATGTAAGTAAAGAAGTGGCGGGCTATCACTTCAAAAATCCACTGTAGTTTCCTCAATTAGATTTGTGTTGCATAACAACTATTTTTCTTGTGGGGATAACAGGAAATGCCCCCAGCTTTTTGGAATGGAGAGGAAGAGGAGAACCAAGACTTCCTGGCAAAAGAAGCTATAGAAAACTAAAAAAAGCTGAGGACAGAAGTCCTCGGTGAATAATGAACAAAAACTAATAAAATAATTTGTAAAATATATACGCATTTAGCCTGTATATTAGTTATCCATACAAAAACTCACCCTAATGCATTTTACTTGAATCGTGTTGTTAATGTTGTGAGTTATTTATTGCCAATCATTATCTTATGTCATAACAGAGGATTAACAAATCAATTAATGACCCCAATTAATACTCCCATTAAGTCCAATGTCCAACACACAACCTGGACAAGTTTAGGTCACATGACACAATGTCATATCATATTAAAAATGGTAACACTTCTTTGACTGTCCCTGTTGCAGTGTACCTATATGAAACAATGTGTATTACATAAAGTGATACCTTGAGATATGAGTAGCTCAGGCCATTTTTTTGACTGACATGCGAGTTAATTTCTGAGGTACGAGTCGTGTTTCAAAAAGCTGCTGCTAGTTGGAGCACGGGTAAAGCATCAGTACAATGAGCTTCTCATTCTTTTTCGCGTATTACCTGTACAGTAAAGACGTATATCGTTCGTTGTCCGTGTTTGTGCATCATTTTTAGTTTCTAATTACACAAAAAAAAAAAACATTGACGTACGAGCTGATCGACATACGAGCTCGGTTACGGAACGGATTAAACTCGTATCTCGTACAGTAAACTCGTATTACTGTACTTATGCTGTAACACTGAACCTAATGCTAACCCATACCGGGTTACACTTTATTTTGAAGTCCCTGTTACAGTGTATCTACACGATGAAGTACAGTATAACAAAGTTAATAATATGTAACATTATACTCACACTGTACAATAGGGTTAGGATGAGATTTAGGATTTGGGGTAGTGTTGGTATGAGTGCAAGTACATAATATTACATGTTGTTACATTTAGATACACTATAAAAAAGGCCATAAAATAAAGTGTTACACCATTACTCTAAGTGTACATACATTGTCTTTACATCATCTCTCCTTCTTTGTCTCTCCACCCTTGCCCTTGTCCCTGTTCTCGTTGTCCTTACATATATATGTGTGTGTGTGTATCTCTCTCTCTCTCTCTATATATATATATATATATATATATATTCCATAAAGAGTGGTGTATCACTGGACTGACTGAAAGTGCCACAGCGGTTGCCCTCATCAAAAGGATTGATTCCAGAAAAAGAACACTGGCAAACATGGAGTGACAGGGAGGATCAGGCCGCAGTTCTACAGCACTGCCTAAGCTTCTCTCCGTCACGCATGCTTAACCTTGCGCCGCTGTGTGGACGATGCCACTTGCATATTAATGTGGGCGGGCAGATATTACAGAAATCTACTCTCACCCTTCTCAGCATGAGCAAGACAGTAGGGAGATGATGGAGAGAGGTGAGCAGTGAAAGGAGAAAGACAGGAGAGAGCAGGAAAGACAGCGAGAGAGGGAGAGAGCAAGAAAGAGAGAAACAGAGAGAGAGATGACAGCGAAAGAAAAGACAGAGTAAGAGAGAGAGAGAGAGAGAGAGAGAGAGAGAGAGCAAGAAAGAGAGAAAGAGAGAGAGATGGGGACAGGAGGAAGGAGAGTGATGGCGATAAACAGAAAGAAGACAGAGAGAGGGAGAGAGAGAGAGAGAGAGAGAGAGAGAGAGAGAGAGAGAGAGAGAAAGAGAGAGAGAGGGTGATAGGCACAGGAGGAAGGAGAGTGATGGTGATAGACAGAAAAACTGGGAGTATTGAGAAGGGAGAGAAAGACACACAGGGGATACAAAGGATGTAAAAACAGAGTAATGTGAGGACAAACAGAAGTGGGGAATGATGGAGAGACAAAGTGGAAGACATGATGTAAAGACAAAAAAGAAAGAGAAGTGTAAACAAACCAAGCAACAAAGAACAAGTATTCCCATATTTACAGTACACTCTTCTATGACTATAGGTCTCTACAGTAAATGAACACGTGTTATTCTGTCCTCTTCAAATTCCCTTTTAAAAAGTAAAGAGATCCTCTAGGTCACTCAGATGGGAGTTTTACACAGGAACTGTAACACAGGAAAAATAACCTTAAATGTCACAGTGCGCCAGGTTAGAACTGTCAAAACAGACCATCAAGCAAGGGCAACATTTGCCAAAAGCTACAACAATTTAGATTACAATATTTGCCAAAACCTCTCCTGCTTCTTCATGTCACTAGTCACTGCTTATCCAACATGCTGTTAAGGCCTTACAAACACAGAGGTGAAACTTGTAATCAGACTGTCAGTGACTCTAACTGACAGTCAGTGCACTGTAGTTGCATACAAACGTGTACACGCACAACCAGTCAAGCTAAAAAAAAAAAAAAGCATGATAGACTTTTTCAGCACATCTATCTGTTTGCCTTGGAACATGTGTCATCTGAATGCTTTTACAGAAGACACAGTAAAAGATATGTTGGTGTGTCTTTCCTTTTATCTATCTATGTATCTCTCTATTTATTTATTCAAGTTGACACCACATGAACAGGTGGTGATTTATAAAGTCACAACATATCAGTCACTATAGCACACAATGCCTGTGAATGCCTCACAATGTAAGGTGAATTTCTCCCACCTTCTGAGTCAAGGACTAACTGTTCACAGACATAGGCTATGAAGAATGGCATAGAGCACTACTAACATGATTGTGTAGGTGACTAAAAAAAGACTTGTACACATCATTTCTCTACTGGTTTTAGAGAAACACGCACTTTTAAAGACATTTCTACAAAACGCTCTTGTGGTCTCTTGTCACGATTTCAACAGTCCCTGCATTTTTGTGTTATCTACACCATCTTCAAGCTTAAAGAATTTTCCTCTTCAGACTTCTCAAGTCTGCAAAGAGGAAGTGAGATGGGTAAACCAGCGAAACATTTCTTTGATTGACTGGCAGAGCATGCCAATGACAATATCACAAGGTTGCTGTACTCTTATCTGTACAATAGTAGGCTACATTTTAACAGGATGTATCTGGGACCACCAGGATAAATGAAAACACACTGCAGCACAACGACATCAATTTAAACATTTTTGGCTGATAGCATAAATGCTACATCTCCAATGTAAAGCATAACCTACCACGAATTGCAGTTTTACACCGTTTGCCAAACTTTTCGTGTAAGACGCCAGCTAGATGACCAAACAAGGCACTAACAATTCTTATAACGTCATCGAAAAAAAGACTTTCTCACTGAAGACAACATGTCAAACTGTATGTCTGACCTGTATGTCTGAACATCTGAACTGTTAAACTTCAATAGAATCCATTCACGCTGTCTCTTGTCCTGTCAGTTTCACGTAGGCTACCTAACAACGCACTGCTGAACTACAACATATCCAGTCTGATAGCCTACAACCTTGTACTTGTCCGTTGTGCTAAGCAGAGCACCAAGGCCAGAAATCTTATGACTTCTACTTCCAGACAGCATCCATGCCATTTTGGGAAAATCGAGGTGAACTGCATCTGTGTAGTGTGGCATACAGGCTTGCCTCCTGACCCTGTTGCCCAAATGTCTGCTCACCTAAAACCTTTCTGTCGAGACTATTCCAACTCAAAACGCACCTCTAGAACACTTCCATCGAGTAATGAGACTACGTCAACTCACCTCTTCCCAGTATTCGCTATAATTACTCCATCACGCGCAGCAGAAATCTTCTAGAATTTTTGTCTGAACTTGCTTAAAACTTTTCGCTGAACGCACATGACAGAACTGTGCATGTATTTAAAATGATCTCCACGTCATTCGCTTGCACCTAAACATTTAATTTTTAAAATCGGCATCGCCAAAACCAAACATTTGCCATTGCCTGTGCCATGACAGAAACCTTAAATTTCTTCATATATCCTTGCCAAAGCTGACAACTGACAACAACTTTCTACAACCTAACCAGCTCCTCTGTTTCTCCATTAAGGGAGCCGTGGTTATGCGGCGGAGTTTGGAGTCTGACCGCCCCGCTGTCTTCATTACAGTGATTTCCCCTCATAAATAAAACTTACTTTTCCCTGGCTTGGCTGTCGGACGGCACGTTGTTACTCTTGCCTTTGGCGTACATGCTTACAGAGAGCTCCGATTGTCACGCACCTGTCAACCCATCACAGCCTCCCCGGACACAACCCCGTCACCATGGTGACTGTGGGACCGGTTGCTCCCATTGGACAGCAGGTTCAGAAGAAACGCCCACAGTGTTTGGTAACCCCCATGACTGACATGGCTAACTCCGCCCTCCAACTGAAACGAAAGCTTTTTCTTATCTATCTTGCTCTGCCTGGCGCGCACACGGACGACGTACGCATTGGCTACAACGACTCCCTCTCCCTCACTCCTCCCCCTCTCGCTTGCTTTTGCTCGCGCGCACACACACAGACACACAAACACACACTAGCCATAAAGGGGAATTTGAAACAGTCCGAGAAGGATTTTGAACAACTGGCTGTTCCCTTCGCAAGCAGTTCCACCCTCTGCTATCACAGAAGTGTAATGTGCGGTGAGAAGGAAAATACGGAATGGAATAGCTGGATGTAGGCCACATTTTGTCATGCACATGCAGGCTGAGCATATAAAAATTGTTTCAATATATATCTCAAAGGCTATATGTTAGGATGTGCAGAAGCCACATCTGCGTATATATGATTGATTGTATTTGGCCTACTGAAATGCCTATTGTTGAGGGTCAGAGGTAGAATAATGATCAGAAAAAAAATCGGTAGACTAATAAAGAACTTTTCCATGCCTCTCTGCACTATTCTCCTCTGCATATATAAAATAATCAAGCTCCTAAAATGTGGGTCTTAATTCATATCTTAATTTTGCAGTCATTTGGATTGCTTAGAGCTGTACTTAGTCCAGAAGGAGAGGTTCAGGAGAGGTTCAACATTGGCACATTCCTAATCAGTATCCCAACATTTGCATATTTTACATTATATTTTAAGCCACGCTGTAAACTAATTACTGGGTAACCCATCTGAGGTAAGTTTGGGATGTACAAGGAATGAAAATTAACCAACCATGAATTTGAAAACAATTTATTTCTGACTAGTTAAAATCCCAATTTAGCCTACCATAATTCGTGTAACCTACAGTCTCATTGTACTAAAAGGCTTCATCACTGCATTTCCAAAAGATGCTGGTATACGCAGGCTATGACAAGCCAAGTGAAGTTACAGTGATGTCTGTCCTCTACCGCTCTACAGCCTCCACTGTTCTTTTCTCTTTTTTTCCGAAATGGGCAACTTGAAACCGTCTGTGCTGAATAACATTCGCTGTTCCAACAGCCTCCCTCCGTTAGCTGGATCCCGGAAGTGCCTCGGTAAGACGCACGAGTTCTGCGCTCTTGCACTTACAACATTACACTCTGGCAGACTCGTTTTGTGTTCACCCAAAGAATTATATCTGTATGTTAATAGGACAGGGCTAACATAACATAACATGACTTAACACGTTATATATGACACATTGGTGTTCGTGGTATACCCCGTGGTATATACGTTGCAGCACATTATGTTAGATTTTAGTTAAAGGCGCTGTCTAGTTTTCCCATTGCCTGTAGAAAAGGGTTGTACTCCGTAGTTCTGTAGCACATTCGGCCTCGTTGATGTGTCGATTTTAACACGGAATACTCAATATCTAGGTATAAATAGCATGATTACTGGTCCTTTGCCAATATTTCCACGGGCAGCTGTCAATATTTTGGTTCAAAGGACTCAACATCAGTAGTGTTGACATTCTATGAGGGCACTCGGGGTCACTGATGAAGGGAGCATTGAACCAAGATTCACAGCAGTTCAGGAGGATTCGTTGATCTCTTTACGAAACTCTATTGATTCCCTTTGCATTTAAAAAGCACAAAAAACTTCAACTGTGAAAATGTCTGTAATATGCTACCTGAATCCTCAGGATTATAGAAATGACCCCTTCTCCAAAACAGTGATTGACATGTTGAAGCCATTCTGTCATGCCAAGGCCACCCTTTAGACCAGACTTGAGAAAAGACTAATTTAAGATAGCCGAGAGAAAAAATAAATAACAGCAGGCAGACTAACAATGTTAAAATACATCAGCTCTTTATTTTATTTAGTAGAGCTCTGGAACATTTAGGCTATGTTGTCGGCCCCAACACTATTTGACTAAGAACGGTCAGCTACTCTTCAAAGAAGGGATATCAAGAATTTCTGCAATGTGCCTGTTTATTCCCAGATGTCAGCTGACACAGCCTTGCCAGCTGCCAGCTGTTACCTGGATGAGGAGACCTTCCGTCTGAGCTGTGGACTCTTCTTGGAGCATTCCCACTCTCTCAACGATGGATGGACCTGGGAAATGTTCAGTGTATGTATCAAATGAAATGGCAGCCTCTTGTCATCCACCCACTGTCTTGGATGAAATGTATTGACAGTACAGTATATTTATCCACTTCTTAAAGATATGTAGGGCTGTGGCCAAAACTGGTACTGCAGTGAAATTTAAAATACTGTAAAGCGCTTCCTCTCCAAAGGCAAGATCACAAATTCAAAACAAAAACAGAATATTTGGGCTGTACATTAAATTTTAAAATGAAAATATTCTGGTTGTACTAATGTTGGCAGTCAACTCAGGATTTAAATGTAACATGTCTTCTTAATCTCTGGTGACATATCAGAACCATTTTATTGTTATTACTATTATTATTATTACATTCAGCTGACGCTCTTATCCAGAGCGACTTAGAGTTATTTACAGGGTTTCTCGTACAGTCCCTGGAGCAGTGTGGGGTTACATGCCGTGCTCAAGGGCATTTCAGCCATGGGTAGGGCAGGATTCGAACCTGTGACTCACTGATCCCAAGACCAACTCTCTAAACCCTAAACCACAGCTGCCTCTGAACCACAGCTGAACCATTTTTTGATTACTTAATGCACTGCGAATGTCTTCCATATACCACCTTAAAATGTTTCGGAAATCCTAAATATGCATAAAGTGAAGAATTGTGCATGCATGTCAAGGCTATTAATGTATGTTTTACATAATTTGTTATCCAAGGGGTCAGAAAAGGAAGGATACATGAAGAAAACAGTCATGGTTCCCTGCAGACTCAGTTCCACGCCGTGTCAGAGGAGAGTGGTGGATGATACTGATGGACTAGCAGAAGACGAACAGGTACTGTGTGTGTCATATACTAACATCTTTGGTAAGGCATGGTTTAGTTTTTGCTAGAAAATTACACCATGGCTGATTTTAAATTTTGTTTTGTTTTGTTTTGTTTTTTTTTTGTTTTTTGCTTAAGAAGGTTCCTGTTTTAATTAAATGACCTGGAAATATTTTGCAATGAAAGGTGGCAGCAGACGCCCCACAATTCCTTGTGCCAACAAACAACAGCCAATCAACTTGACCCAGATCAATAACACCCGCCTTCCCATAAGTATACATGCATTCTTGTTCTGAATTTTGTATATTTGCTGTTGTTTCCCTAAGCCCTTATGAACTCATCTTTATACCTTCCCTTGCCCCCATGATGTTTTCCATCAAGGTTAAGATAAAGTCGATAGGGAAAATACAGAGGACAGATCACTCAAAAGGGGCCCATGCATTTTAATGCTTGGCCACTTAGATTTTTCTCAAAGCATTTGTTTTCCTCTCACTACAGTTATTTTTCAATTTGAGTTTGGTCATGATAATGACAGGATCTTGTTCGGTGCTTCGTGCACTGTTGATGTTTATCAGAGTATGGTTTAGTGTTCTTTGTTTGCCAGTCTGTAAACTGAATTTGTGTTTGTGTTGCGATTGGGGGGTGGGGGGGTTACTGAGAGACTTGTGTATTACCCACACACTGAATCAATTACCTGAAGGAAGCGCTTGAACTAAATCCTGTCACTCACAGTGGAGGTCCGTAAATGTCTAGAAAAACCTCGCTTGCTTGCAGTGGGCCTTTTTTTCTTCTATGTAACCAGTTATTCATTCAGTCTGCCACCGTCTACATTAATCAGATTGCACATGGCGTATCTTCATTTCAGTTTGTTTTTCTGCGCATAGCAGAAGCATACAAGGGCAAATCTGCGTGTTCCCTCTTAGCCACTACACATAAGCAGCAACATTACTGAAATCTTGTTTTTCATGAAGCACATTATCTTTCTGAAAATGGAATGGAATGCCTGGTAAATGATTATTTTTTTTCCCCCTCTCGCCCAGTTCATTAACATGGCCTTCCGGCACATTGCAAATGACTTCACTCCCCTGGATATTTACATTCTGCTCACACACAGAACAAAAGAGCTGGATTTTTTTTCCCATTCGGCGAAGTAGATTCCATATTTGGCTGCATTAATCACAGCTGAACAAAACATTGCAATGTTTTTCCGACCTCAACCTGTTAATCATAGTGAAAGATTCCATGCTCATCACAATGGTACACACTACTACTGCTAGTAGTAGTGGTATGTATTATTGTTATTAGTAGTAGTGGTATCCTACTTTACCTTTTCTTTGCTATGTACAAGTGCACAGGAGTGAGTCATTGGTTCACCAGTATGGGCTGTTTAACCCTAACTGCACCCAAGGTTTAAGACTTGAGCTTGCAATAGAACCAGAGCACCAACTGAGATGAACAGAAATGTCAGTCAGTGTGACTTCACTGCACCTGTTCACGCTTCTGCCTCCCAATCAAATACTAGCAGAGGAGACATGAGGAAGAATTCACATATTTGCATCAAGAGGATCAGCATGTATTAAAGACAGGAAGACTTAGTTGAGGGAGGCAATAACAAAAATCAGAGCTCTAGTCTAGTACAGTCAGAGCTGCAGTTAGGGTGTAGACTAACTGATAAATGTTCTAGTCTTGAATACTTTGACTTTCGTATGGTTATAAACATTTATACATTTGCCATTTTTATTATTACATCCCCCACTACCAGAAGATTTTATTGTTTACATATACAATGTGGTACATACATACATACAGTAATGTGCAAAAGTTTTAGGCAGGTGTAAAAAAATGCTGTCAACTAGGAATGCCTTCAAAAATGGAAGTGTTAATCATTTATGTTCATCAGTTGACAAAATGCAGTGACTGAACAAAAGAGAAACCTGAATCAAATCAGTATTTGGTGTGACCACCCTTTGCCTTCAAAAGAGCATAAATTCTTCTAGGTATACTTGCATAGAGTTTTTGAAGGAACTCGGCTGGTAGCTTGCGCAAAACATTTTGAAGAACTAACCACAGATCCTCAGATGTAGGCTTCCTGACATATAGAACCAATTTGGTGTAATTGGTTGATCCATTGACTGTATACAGTCAATGGGTTGATCATACACCGGACTATAATCCTGACTTTGTGTGTACCCCTTTGTGTGAATTGATGCTGGTTTAAAGGCACTTGCCTATTTGCACAGTACTGTATCTTTTTAGCCATCCACCTGTTTAATGTTAAAAGACCCATAAGACTGAAACGACTTGATGGGCATAAATTGTTTTTTGACAAGTTTTAGGTAGGTGCACACAAAGTGTACACACACATACATACATTACTATACATACATACATACATACATACATACATACATACATACATACATACATACATACATACATACAATGTAATTTCATTTCTTACACATATAGTGTTAATTTACACAGTTATTACTGTATGTATTATCACATCACAGAAAGGATGGTGTCTTTTGGTTGCAATTGTTATCTCTTTGTTTGGTTATTTTTTTAACTTGAAAAGCACTCAGAGAACGCATACCTCCACCAGGGCAGCTCAGTTCAAATTAGCCTCTCACAATGGTGAAGAATCCTATTAAAAAATCCTGGATCCAGGTGGTGATCCAGATCACCACCAAAATCTAATCACTTTTAAGTTAGCCCATTTTTGACCTACCCTGAAAATTTCATCAAAATCCCTTCATAACTCTTTGAGTTATGTTGCTAACTAACTAACAAACAAACAAACAAACAAACAAACGCAGATGATTACATAACCTCCGCTGGTGGAGGTAATAAGTCCAGTATTTCTGAGCACAGTGCTGTGCATCACTAATTTTAGAGGATCATTTAATGGGCTAATGAAGGTTAGTGGGGTGTGTTCAAGTTCCTTACACCCACCCCCCCTCCCATTTTGTCTGAGTAATCTCCCGTAATTTACAAGGTTGAGACTTTTTTGCATTTTGCCACTGAAATGTTGGGAGGTTTGCTTTAGCTTTTACTATGAATAGAGACTTTGGATAATAGTAATTGAACTAATGACTTGTGGTCATGGAAATTTGGTAAATGGCTATCAGTTGCACTTGTAATATATGAGCTATAAGTGTGGTCTGAAGTGTATCAAATTTGAATTAAATGCATTCTGAAATCAAGGGGTATATGAAGTACACATATAAGTATTTGTCAGGCTAATGAAATGTTATTCAGACTTAGATCCAGATATGTTCAGATTAAACAGACATGTGCTGAGAGTGATGTCACTATCAGCATTTGTCTTTCTGGTTTCTTAAGGGTTCCTTTTTTTTATAAAAACAAGTTGTGAGGGCCGTTATAGCTTGATGACTGCATGATGCTGTAAATGTCAACAGTAACATTGGAGTTACGTTTCAAAGAAGTCTGCTAGGCCGGTCACATGAATGACACCGATGTGCTTTTCACCAAAAATGGAAATTTGGTGTTTATGCCAGCCAAATGGACGTGAAGAAGGTAGTCCTTCAGAGTCCTTTATAAACTGTTTGTACAATTTGTGGAGCCATTGTATAAAGTTTCTTTCAACAGAGCCTTTCGCTTTTGCTATTTGCCTTTCGTTTTTGCTATTTGTCTTAAGCAAGTGCTTCAGAGACAGTCTGTTGCTGGCTAGGGATATGAAAGACTTAAAACCACTATTGTCCCTGAAATAACAAACAACTATAGTTTCTAATGGTCTACAGTACATGTGTATTTGACACATTTAACGGACACAAAAATCTACAGGATGTGGGAGAAAAATATGCACTACCATAGGACCAGGAAGAAACATCCGGTTTCTATGAGGTAGTATCTCATTATTACAGAAAATATATGTGAGGGTTCAAGACTATTCTTTGAATGGCACAAGGAACCAACATACAAATATTATCAGAACGTTTATTGGTGTTGAAAGCTTTGGTCAGGTTTTCAGTGCGTCTGGCACACTGTTGAAGGAAGCACATCTGTTAGCTGAAGCCCTACAGGCTTGCTGTGTGATGGCACACAAGTAGTCTACACAAACCCTTGAGTAATAGGCTGAGGGAGCCATGGTGAAATCCTGTTCAATGGCAGGTTATGAATTTCTTTTCTGAGTACCTGTATTGTTAGATGTGATTTGATTTAATATTAAATATCATCCCTATCACTTGATGTTGTCTTAAAAGTGCACAGTACATTGTTTGACCTTCAGGCAAGCAGCATGGGGCAAAACTTTTTGTCAGAGAGAGAGGTAGAGATGGAAAGAGAGGGGGGGGGGGGGGGGCAGAGAGCAGGAGAGAGAAAGAGAGAGAGGGAGAGAGAAAGAGATTTTTTTCCAAAAGATCTGTGGAAGATTAGGCAAGCCAGTGTGTTTTTTGTGGCTTCCTGTTTTGGTGGAGGAATTCTTTGAGGCACTGCATAAATGCCTCACTCAACAAAACTCCATCAGGGTTAACCCTTTCAGTGCCTTTTCAGTGCCTTGTGCCTGAATCCGCGCCATTCCTCTTGAATGTTTGCCTTTGTTCTTGGCCACCTGTAGGAAGATAGATCATCGCCTGCAAATCAGTACATCTATACAGAGAACTCTGTATGTATGCAAACTGTGTGTAACTATGCATTTAAAAAAGCTCATTTTCATTCTGAGCATTCTACATTCTGAGCACATTACAATCAGTCCTGTGTATGTTTTTACCTGAAAACATCCTTTGTGCCTTTTCAGAAGGAAGTATTTAAGAAAGCTGGTATTTTGAAGCTTTTAAATGTGGAGGCTATAAACAGAATGTCTTGGGTAATTAAACCTGTAATTAGGGCTTATTTAAATTAATGGAAAAATGCCATCCTTCATCTTCTTCTTGAATTACACCACTTAACTCTCTTGATGAGTAAAGCGCAGGAAACGTGTGATGAAATGTTTCCCTCAAGCCGATCGTGAGCCTCTTGTCATTGGTAAATGAAGAGCTATTTCATATAAATGTTGAGCTTTTGATACCAGCTTAAATGCATTATGAGAGCTTCTGTTTGTCACAAGCACATTCCACACTGCAGATATCAGTCAGAAGAGGGAAACATGATAGTCAAGCGATTGAGACAAAATATGTCATTTTTGGTAATATGCTAAGTGGGATTTTGTTCTCACAAGTCTCTCCGTGCAAGCAAGCCAACTAGAGCAACATTAGGGAGCTGTTCCATCATAGATGAGTGCATGACCTTCATGTCAGGAGAGGAGGTTCGGAACGCCTTGAAACGTGTGCACATCAGGAAAACTGCTGGCCCAAGATGGCATCTCTGGACGTGTGATAAAGTCATGCGCTGTTCGGTTTGTATACTTTAATTCTTAATGAGTCATTACCAGTTAGTGGTCCTGACTTGTTTTAAAAGATCTGTTATTGTTCCTGTACCTAAGAACAGCATGTCCTCATGCCTGAACGATTATAGACCTGTAGCCCCTACTTCACTAGTGATAAAGGTTGTTGAGAGGCAAATCCACTGATCCACTTCAGTTTGTCTACTGACCAAATAGGTCTACTGAGGATGCCATTTCTCATGTCCTTTGTACCATCTTGAGGCATATTGACAGTGAAAAAGGGAATTATGCAAGGCTATTGTTTATTGATTATAGTTCAGCTTTTAATACAGTTGTCCCTCATAAGCTGCATATCAAGCTTGAAGACCTTGGATTGAGTGCTCAACTCAATGTTAGCAGAACAGAAGAACTAGTTGTGGACTTCAGAACGAGACAGCAGACTTACTCCCCACTCATGCTCAACGGAGCCCAGGTACAGAGAGAGAGAGTTAGTAGTTTTAAATCTTTAAGGACTTGACCTGGGCTACTAACACTGAAGCTCAGGCCAGACAAATGGATATACCATCTTAGACAAATGCAGACATGTACGATCTCTCCAAGAATTTTGATAATGTTTTATACTGGGGCCATAGAGAGCATACTGACTCTTGTAGTGCGTTGTAGTAAGGTATGCCAACAGTTGTGCGAAAGACCGCAGGGCACTGCAGCGAGTGGTGTGTTCTGCTGAGCGTATCTTTGGAACTGCTCCTGCAATCAGGCAGGCGGTTTTGTAGTGTAATGGCCAAAACTGAGAGACTGAGGAAGAGTTTTTTTTCCCCTCAGGCCATCAGACTCCTCAGCATGGACATGCCTGCCAGTTTAAATACTTCACAGCCTGTTATTTTTTACTGCCCAGCTATGTGTAGCACTATATAAGCCTACATGTAGTTCTTTTTAATATGTATTTATTTAATTAGCAATATTAGCATCCCTTAAATCAATTGTTTCTGTGCAGTCATGAAGTTAACCAGTCTACATTTAACTGTGAGTTATACATGTTATAACTGTTATAACATGTTATGTCTTATCTTCTGTGTGCAATGAAAACTTGTATAACGGCAACTAATACACTCTATTGCAAAAAAGGAAAATAACTTTTTTTTTATATGTAAAAACTACGTTTTTATATGTTCAGTATGGAGAGATGTCTGTCTTACTTCTACAACAACAGTAAATTAATTGTATTGTACTTTATTGTATTGTATTGTGTCGTATTCTATTAAAACACACTCTCCTGTTAACATTGCTGAGCAAAGCCCCTTTGAGACTCATGTACCATATCCAGTGACGGGGGGTCGTGCTGAGAGCCTACGCAGTTACCTTCATGAGAGGCTGTGAGTTACCTGCATGAGAGGCTGTAAGTACCCCTTGATTGAACTTGACCCCTGGTGTTATGGTCACCATGTTAAACACAGTGTGGGCAACACACAGTCGAGTTTTTTTGCCTCTCATTTGAATGCCAAATTGTCAGAGCGCTGGAGGACAATGAGTGGACAAGTCAGTTATACAAAGGGTCATTTGTGCAGGTTGACCTGTCTCGAGTGCCACATCTCATGTGCTGGTGGTGGGCAGTCTGGCTTCAGGAACTACAATCCAGTGCCATGTGCCGCATTTGTTCCAGTCACTCGACAAATCAGCTGATTCTAAGTAGCACAA